>CM039480.1:3013697-3125217 GCA_022433065.1 Begonia loranthoides | reverse complement strand
CCCTTTCTTAGGTTAATTTCAATCCTACAAGTGGATCTACAATTATAGAGTTTGCATCAATATGCTTTATAGAAAATCCACTCTAAATTCTTTATATACAACTAGAAACTCGATGTCTATATTCTTCGACTTAGTTGGGTTCCTATTGTTATCATAATATAGACTATTGAATTATTGTAAACTTAATGGTCTTTCAATTCCTTCCAATTCTAAAGTCCAGTTACAAAAAACCATAGCCATATTCCATTAATAAATGTCTTATAATATAAATTTTACTGCCATAGTTGAAGAAGCTATAAGTGCTAACTTAGCACTTTTCTTGAAAACAACTTCTCCAATTATCAGGTAGATATGTTCTGATATAGATTTTTGACTGTCTTGACATCTAACAAAATCGAAATCATAGTACTTAATGATCTCTAGATGATTTGATTTTTTGTATATCAGTATTTGAGCTTCTTCTCTTTGTAAGTACTTTATAGCCCTTTTGGCCTAAAACCAATGATTCAATCTAAGGTTTTAAAATTATCTACGTCAAATACCAACAATATACGTTATACCTGAATGCATACATGATTAAGAGTACATTAGCCTTCCTACTGTTGATGCATAAAGAATCTTCTGCATTTCCTTAATTTAACTGAATTATTTTGGAATTAATCTTCATTAAATTTGTCACCCTTGCATGCTAGATTTCTTCAGTAATATTTCAATATAGCACTTTGTGATAGCCCAAATATATCTTGAGATTAATCTTGACGTATTTATATTTCAATATCATTACTGACAAACATTACGTCATTGACATATGAAACTAAAAAATAAATTTGCTCCCACTAAACTCGTGGTATATAACTAATCAATCAGATTCATATTATAACCAAAGGAAATGATAACTTGATGAAATTTACAGTATCATTGATGAGAAGATTGCTTGAGTCCATAAATAAATTTCTTTAGTTTACAAACTATATCCTTTAAATCATCTAAAATAAAGAGTTTTGGTTGTACTACATATGTTGTTTAATCAATATTACCATTGAGAAACACAGTCTTTATGCCCATCTAATATAATTCAAGAGCCAAAATGAGCTACAAATGTTATAATTATTCTAAAAGAGTCTTTCTATAAAACTAAAGAGAAAGTCTTCTTTTAGACAATACCTTCCTTTAAGTAAAGTTCTTTGTGATAAGATGAACCTTACATCTTTCAATATTGCCCTTCGAATCCTTCAACCTATGCGTTTCGAACCTTCAAGCAATAGGACCAGATTGCAAATGTCATTGTCCTTTATTTACTTTTAACTCTTCACTATAAAATAGAAGAGAAAGTCTTGTTTTAGACGATACATTCCTTTGAGTAAAGTTCTTTGTGATAAGATGAACCTTATATCTCTCAATATTGTCCTTCAAATCTCCCAACCTATGGGTTTTGAACCTTCAAGCAATAGGATGAGATTCCAAATGTTATTCTCCTTCATTGACTTTTAAATCTTCACTTATGGTATTGATCCACTATTAAGAGTTAGATTATGACTCAATGGAAGTTTATAAGATCATTTTCAACCATTCCAATGCCAACCTTATGTTCTTGGAGAGAGACCATATAAATATTCGTATCACATTCCTTCTTTCTCTACTGGATCTCGTTAATTACATCCATTCTTAAGGGTATTGAGTTTGCTCTTGAGAAGCAACTTCTTGAACTTGAACGCGAAATTTTTTAGTATGTCGATTTGTTACTTGGACAATGTAAATCCATTCATTGTTAGTAGCAACTGTAGGAAGAGAAATAAAATTTTCTTAAACTCTTTAAACTTATCTTCCCCTCCAAACTCAATATCATCAAAAAATTTGAAATTTCTCATCTAAAAATAACCTTAGTGGTGGGATTATAAAAGTTATATCCCTTTTATCCTTTTAAGAGTACTCAATGAAACAATAGCCTAATGATTTATAGACTAGTTTATTTCCTTTGGCTTGTATATCCTTTATTTAGTTGGACTTAACCAAAATGAAAATACTCAGATTAGAGTTTCGACCCATCTAACATTCATAATGGGTCTTAGCTACCACCTTAATCAGTACTCTCTTTAATATGTAACTTGAAGTCTTTAGTGCTTTTACCATATCCTCATATGTTGTTTCATCTCTCTTAGATACACTATCATGTTGGGCATCCTCGACATACTGTAATGAGAAACGATATCAAATTTCTCTAAGGATTTAGCAAATAAATCTAAACATTATTTAGCTACTGATAATATAAATACCCATACTATAAATGTCTATGAACTCGATAAAATATTTTTGATTATTCCAAAAAACCAAAAGGAATGCACAAAAAATATTTGTATATTTTAGTTATAAGACATTTGAATTTCTTTGGGCACCTAATATCTTTATGTCGACCATTTTCTTCTTAATACAACTAATACAAACCTCATAGACTGTCATTTCAAGAGTCTTATTGGGCACAAACCCCTTTTTGTGTTTTGAGAAGAATGAGCTAATTACTTATGTTACAATGCTGCTACCTTTCCTTATGTTTCCACTTGAGTTGTAAAAGTAATAGGTCAATTCCTGAATTAGTTCTTTTCTTTTGCAATGGAACACTTGCAGCTTCCAAATCTTTACATTCTTCTTTACTTTGGTTCTTCTTTAATAGGTCAAACTCATTAAGCATCTATTTCTTCTTTATGATAGTTGTAATTAAGCTTAAATTTTTTGCATTGTGAAAAGGTACCAAACCAAATGCACGAGTTAGTCCTTAGGCAACTCTAACTTATATGTCTTTAATTTTAAAACAATGTGAAAAATTTCTGTAATGTACTCCTATATCTTTCCTTCATTCTTGTACCTTAGTGAGACAAGATTAGTTTAAAGCATAATTGTCTTATTCCTTTCATTTTGTTCACAAAATGTTTTCAACTTTCTGATGGAACATCCCGACATTGCTCTCACTGAAGATATTGCCCTATAAAATATCTGTAATTGCATTCATAATTATCACAAGACTCATGCAATTTAAACAATCTCACATTTTCAATTTCCTTTTGTCATCAAAAGTACTTAATGTCGAAATAGTGAGGATATGTTCATTCATTAGTGAAGGAATCAGATCCATGCAAATGAGAAAAATACAAATGTTCTCTTTTCAAATCTTTGAGTTTGTGGCAAATAAGCATTTGAAGTATTTGTAGATAATATAGCATTTATTCCATTAAAGAATAACTGTAGGCTCATATTAAAAAATGCATATCACAATTAATTAATAAATTCAAATAGTGGTCTAATCAGCTTCCAAAATCGATAAGCTTCAATTTGCCTTTGGATTAAAACTAGATGGTATGCTTTCTAAAGGGCATAGTGAATTAAAATCTTCCAAATGGAAAATAGGACAAAGAGTACAAGATAAGTTGAATTCAAAAATGGCAGCTTTGAATATTGCTTCATACTTGATTGTGAGAAATGAGATACGCCGCCTATGACAAGATGAAAATAAGGAAAACAGTGAGCATAGAAACCAAAATAGGTGGATACATAATTGAAAAAAGGGAATGAGAAAAATAGGTCAGGAAGGTTGGAAGATCGAACGAAAAGGAGGACGAACGAACAATGAGGAATGGATGAACAGTGGACCGTCAGATGGAAAGATGGATAAGAGAACTAGCTGTTGGATGGAAATATTTGGTGTTCGCGAAAAGGAAAGATTCCCAACTAAAAGGATCAGATGGAGGAAATAGCATCTGTGAGAAGATGCATGACACATGGATGGTGTTTGATTAAATAGTTATCTGTGGCAGCTAGGAAGGCTTTCGTGAAAATGGGGTTGAATGAGAAACAAGTATCCGCGGTGAAAGGGTTCTGTGGAAAGGGTCAAAGGGCTGAAAGGAGAGTCCATGAAACGAGAACACGTGGATGGATGACGATGATTAGCAAGATATATAGATATCGGCAAAAAGGAGGGCTTTCGCGAAAACAATCGGAGGGCAAAAATAATGTCCACGGAAAGGGATTGGACACATGGATGGGTGGTGATGATTACCGAGGAACAATAGATATCCGCAGAAAGAAGGGGATTTCACGAAAAGGATTTGAGGGCTGAAAATAGTGTCTGCGGAAAGGGAAAGGGACACATGGATGGGTGGCATTGAATGATGAGGGAGATGAGTATCCATGGAAAGGAGAAAGGCTTCCACGGAATAACGACATCACATGCACGACACACACAACTTTTAATCAAACAAGAAGGTCATTCGATGGAGGGACTTGATGAAGATTGGCCATTGGATGGTATTTGCAGTAGCAGGAAACTGGGGTTACAGGAGGAAATGGTTTTAAAAAAAAATTAACGGATATCTGGGCAATTACGGATATCTGCAGCAGACAACAACACGAAGCTTCTTATACACGCAATGATTGTCGCTCTAAGCCGATGGAGTGGAACTGCAAACCCGATTAAAAGATCAAAGCTTGTCGTGATGATGGAGTGATGGTGGAATGAAATTCATTCAGGGGAACACGCTACGAAAAGTTGCCTAAAACAAGCCTCAACTTCACGGTGACCTTGAGAATCAAGGTGCCACTCCAACTTGCATGAATGTGAGTTTTTGCAGTCTTGCTAGAGATTCACTTCTTGGGGACGAGCAATGAGAAGACTGCAATAGAACAAGGACACTTGCTCAACTCTCACATAGGGTAAGGAATTGAACACAACTCAATATAGTGATAACACCCGAGCTGAACTTATGGGTTCTTGCAACTCGCAAGTGGAGGTAGCTCAAAGCTGACTAAGAATTACACCTCATGGCTAGAACTCTTTCTAGCTAAGAAAACTCCACCACAATATTTAAAATTAATACAAGTTAAAATTAAAATAACTACATAAATTCTAAACACAATGAGGACTAATTGCATTGATGACCGAGGAGCTGCATGTGACAAGCAGACGCTGGAAGGCTAACATGCAATTTTATGTGCATTCTTTCCTTGCAACCTCGCAAAGAGCACCATAATATTTTATGAGAATTTTCGAGCTTGGTATTGGTAGGAGAGAGAAGGACTCGTGGCACATCGTGGTCGAACCCCCATTATAAGATAGCTAGCACAATATTGACATTTAAATTTTGGATATAAATATCAACTTATAAGTGGTACTCTCGATTAAGTAATCAAGTATTGACATAAAATATTGTCAAGCAATAAATCTAACTTTGTACTGACTTATTGTGTAATGCCCGAAAAAATTCATCTATGTAAAATGTAAAGAATTTTGGCAGGATATACATATTTTGATAGAAGAAATGTGTTTCGTATTAGTGCATTGTTAACTTGATTTAGTGGCATAAATATATTTATGAAGTTAAATTAGAGGAATTGTTAATTATCTAAGATATAAAATGTAAAAGAAGGCAGTTTATGAAGGGAGGAGGTCGATCATGGGTTGGGCGGTCGATCTCCTTCGTGAAAAATTAAAGTAGGTTCTCGCAAATTTGGGAGCGTTCGATCACGTGCAGAGGGTGATTGATCGGGTCCAAAGCAGTTTCCATACAGAGTCTAGCAATGTTGGGATTGGTTGATCATGGGAAGGAAGGTGATCGACCATGAAAATAACAATGCCAAGCAGAATGTTGAGCGGTCGATCGTCCACCTAGTGAAAATCATGGATTTACGGTCGATCATCCACTGATGGTGATCGATCGACATTCAAGAAAAGAGTTCATCCTGAAGGTTGCGGTCATTCATCCTCACATTGGTGATCAATCAGGAATATCAACGGTCGCCTGAAAAGATGGCCGAAAGGCTTCGACTTCAGGGGAGAAAAGGGAGGACAAGTGGTTGTTCGGTTAAGTGCCACCTCTTGGACGAAAGATAGGTGTGCTTTTTGCTGTGTGCTACCTCTTAAGTGAAGGTCTATATCAGGTAAGCATGAAGTTAGGCCAAAGGGGTAGAGAAATCCTCTGGTTCGCTTGCTACGGCTTCTGCGTTCCTGGAGTGGGTGAACTTTAATACTGCTTGGACAAGGAGAGGCTTTTGTAGGTTGAAGTTGTGAAGGTGGTAGGAGGTAATGCCTGTGTTTTGCTAGAGGTGACCTACACCACAGGGTTAGAATTGTTGTGTTGATTGTAAACTTGATTCCTGCCATTATTATTTTACTGAATCGTGTAGTGAGGAAGATGACTATTGTAGATAACTATAGTTAGATTGCTCTTTGTTAAATGGTTTAAGTTTGAGTCTTGTTCTTCGACTTAATCTGAATAATAAACTTGTGAAGTGGAATAGCTTATTGTGAAAAGATATAGTATTTTGGCAGTGTGTTTTGTTGTGCATTGTTCGTTATTAGAACTGCTTAGTGAAGGACATGAAACGTTGTTTAGCAAGGTTAGAATTACCATGTTCTTTTATAATGCTCTGTCAAACGGTTAGCTTGTTCTCTACTGAAAAGACAATTACTCTCTGAAATGACTGCCTTGTTTAAGCTATGTAGTTAAGGAAAAGTGGAGATAGTGTGAGAGTTGATCACTACATTGTTGAACTGTTCAGTTGGTTGTTGGAATACATAACCTTGTTAATGTTTATTTTGTACTACCTTTGCTCTCTATCTCTCTCTGTTTGATTATTGATGAGTTTAGGAAATGCTACAGGATAAGGTCAAGTGTGCTTAAATTGGAATTAATTGAGTTGAATTTGTCTTTTGCTTGTTATAGTATTGATATGTTGTTGAGACTAAAGCATTGTTTGAATTGACATGCATCAAGATTAGAAACAATTAGAAATGCCATGACTAGATTGGTATTTACATGCATTGCACGGGAGAGAAACAGATTAATTAAAATGTAAATAGGAATTGGAGGTTGTGGAGGTAGTATCAGATCTACTTGGGAGAACTGCGAGATGATGTATCTTATCCCTTGACGGGAGTGAGTGGCTGGTTCTACCCAAGGTTTGATCCTAAGGATGTATCTATTCTTTTTGTGAGAAATATCTCCAATGTTCTAGATTATTATTATGAGACTATGACTAAAGAACAAAAAGGGTGAATTATTTTTTGACATAAAAGACATGAGCATGCATATTTCATCTTACCTCTTACTAGGCCTTAGGTTCACAGTTTCCTTTGTGGTGTAGGTGACGATTATGGTCCTAGCAAGTACCTGTGGAAGGAGTATAGCACGATGAGCACTTGAGTTACCAGGCGAGTTTGACCTGAGGGTTATGGCTCACAGAAAGGAAAATATGGGTGTTACAAACAATTTTATATTGGTTTTGAGATATGGTAAATGTTTTGTTAACTGCGAACCTTTTGTTAATGTGGTAAACCTATGTTTTGAAATCATTATTAACTTCCGCTTTGATTACTCTGATCTTTTTTTCTCACAAGTTTTTCCATAAATTAAAGGAAAATTTTATGTGGCTAAGAAATGATAAAGTTAAACTTTGGGACGTTACATATTGTCTACATGAAAAACCTGATAATTGTCACATATTTATTACCACAAGTGTTTATGTAAATCGGCAAAATATTGACCTTCTTTTAGATTGATCAATACCTGCATGATTCACACACACACTAACATCTAAATATTCTAAAATATTAATCTTTGCAAGAGAGACTATTTGGACATCAACGGCGAGCCTCCAACATTGTACTACCAGGGAGTTGCCTAGAGAATGCACAACGCCTAGGTGCTCAATCTTGAAACACCAAGGTGCCATGCATGAATGTGCAACACCTAGGTGATTGATTCTAAAGTGTCGAGGCATCAGGTAAACTCCCTAACATCTTTGTATAAATGACAGGATGTTAGGGCAAAAGACCCTAATGCTCCTTCAAAGTTTTCCATAACAAAATTCACAATGAAAATTCCAAAAATCACGAATTTTATGTTCCAAAACCACAATATCACAACATACAATCAATGCAAAATATTGAATTTGGATCCGTATTTGTTAAAAATACATAATAGAAGTACGAAATTTAATGAACCGTAGAATTTTTATTTTGTATTTGAGATTAATCATAAAGTTAAAAGTTTAACCATAGTTATTTATCCGAAAAAAAAAGTATAACCACAGTCCAAAATTTGAATAAAATTTAAAACTTCAAATAAAAATCCATAGACTATAATCCAAAATTTGAATACAAATTATTTCAATTTTATACATACAAGCTTATTGTAAAAATTGAAATTGTTAATCTTAAAGAATCCATATCCCATAAATAAACACATAAAAATATGAAATTTAATTATTTGTCTTAAATTTCAATTTCATACGGTCATATTTATGGTAAAAATTAGAACTTTTAATTCTAAATACTAAATCTAAAATATATCATAGTCAAGAATCCAAATTCAAATCAAAATAATATCCTCAAGTTTCTTATAGATTAAAAGCATGAAGTTTAAATTTAAATTGAACCCAAAGTTCAATTTCAAATTTTATACATACTTATTCATTGCAAAAAAATTGAAATTTTTTTCCACATAAAGATCCCTAATCAGAAAAACTAAAATCCAAAGATTTCTACAAATCCAGAAAAAATTTAACATTATTTGGCTAAATGTAACGGTGTGGTGATACCACTTGTTAGACTTAATTCTGTAAACACTATTCAGAGCAAACGATATGAAAACTCCAACAAAAGATAACCTCATCTTCCACATAGGCCCCTGTTGGCCCAACTAAATATATGATACGGATCAAGTTTAAGCCCTGTTTAAACTTGAGAGACATACTTGGGAAGAAATCACATTTCCTCCATGGTATCATCAAATTATCAGAGATGTTGCAACAAATTGCATGTGAATATTCTAAAGACCCCCCACTGGAATCAATACCCTCAAACACACTCAATGCATAACCCATTGAAGTAGTTTCACCAAATTGTTGTGGAGCTTTACCCTTCCTCTTGGTTCTACCTTTGATGATACCACTCAGAAGTGAAACTGAAACTTGTGACGATGTTGTAACTGTATCACCCTGAATATCTGTACTAAGCTGACGTATCGGCTCTGATGTAGATTCAGAACCCAACCTGAACTTCACCTGAAAACCTGACTTCTTATGAGTCTTCTTCAAAAAAACCTTTAGAAGGTGAATTCACAAACTTTGCAGCCTTATTACCCGTCACTGTAGAACCCTGTAACACATACAAATTTGCAGAGCTTCTGTGTTCCTTTAACTTGACGAGAGCACCCTACTGATCTTTATACCTCCACTTATATCGCTGTACTTGTACCCTTTCGAATCCAGAGTACTCAACAAGGTCAAATTTTTCTTTAAATTGGGAACATGTCGCACATTATCCAGTGTCCTCACAACTCCATCAAATATTCTGATTCTGACGGAACCAATACTAGCTATCTTGCAAGGTGTGTGATTACCTATTAACACAACACCTCCTGAAACAGTCTCATATGTCGAAAACCACTCCTGATTGTAATACATTTGAAACGAACACGTTGAATCCAGAATTCAATCATTGTTTGGCTTTGAGTTTCCCTCTAACACAATTAGAAGATCTCCATCACTATAGTCTGCTTTTTCTGCGGCAACAACTTCACCGGACGTCATCAGTTGTTTTCCCTTCTCAGCAGCTGTCTTTATTTCATTCTACAATTTACGGCACTCGGCTTTGATGTGTCCATTCTTTTGACAGAAGTAACAGATTCTTTCACGGTTCCTTGACTTTGTCTACCCTTTGAATTCTAAACATTTTCACTGCCTTTGTTGTTTGACACTCTTGTTCTACCCCGAACGACGAGGCCCTCACCTCAAGACTCGGATCCAACAACAAGCTGCTACATCTTTTCTTTTGATAACAAAGAACTATAAATCTCTTCCAGAGTTAGACTTTCTCTACTGTATAAAGTCGTATCTCTTAAAGAACCATATGAACTAGGAAATGAGCACAGTAGAATCAACCATAAATCCTCCTCATCGTTCTTGTATCCCATAGTCTCTAAATCTGAAACTAACTCTTTGAATGCGGCCAAGTGCTCTGTAATAGAAGCTCCTTCCATTGACTAATGAGAATAATATCTTTGCTTCAAATGCAACTTGCTAGTTAAGGTTTTCCTCATACACAATTGCTCTAATATGAACTATAACTCAAAGGCAGATTTCTCGTTCAAAGCATCCTGCAAAATTTGATTTGACAAATGCAGACATATCAAAGATAGGGCTTTCTGATCCTTTCGAAGTTTCTTCTCTTCACTCCATAACGTGGGCATTTTATCGAGCCCTAATAATACGTCTTCTAAATCCACCCGTGCAAGCACATCTCACATCTTCACCTGCCATAGCTAAAATATTGTATTCTGATCCAATAACGAAATATCAAATTTCAACAAACCCATCTCTCAAAAAAAAATTTCAGAAATTTCCTCACAAATTCTGAACTCAAAATATTTGCCCCCAAAATTCAAAATAAATCTGCCCAAATAATTTCAGAACTAATCCCCAAGTATTTTCTGAAAATTTCCACGACCTAATATCCCAACCAAATAAACTCTACTATCAGAATAATTTGCCCCAAATAATTAACCAATCACAACCAGAATTAATCCAAGAATATTTAGAAAATTATTCCAAAAATTCACGTACTTTAAAAAATCAGAATTTTATTTTGTTTACCCACAAATTTCTTCAACATTGTTTCTTCACCACGGTCACTGATTTACTGGTTGGACATCGGTAATCTGTAGAAGACCAGAGAACTGAAAGTTGATGGCGTGCAAAGTTGCTATATTCGGTGCTCGAGACAGATGGATTGAACGGCGGGCAGATGGCAACAGCTAGATAGTGGCGAACAGAGTCGTACGCGGACAACTCCTTTCGCAGATGGAGGTTGAAAATCGGTCGGCTCTGTGCAACAGTGGCAAGCGGTCGGATGATTGATGCTGCATCCTTTTCCTCTCTGTTCTGAGGAAGCAGAGGTGACATGGGCTTCTCTTTTCCTCTATGTTCGATGACTTAAATGAGTGGCGGTGCGATGGAGAATGACTCAACGGAGGAGAACTGCTATTCCTCAAATGGTAGACTCGATCAACGATGTCTCTTCTCCTCGGCAACAGACGATAGTTTGCAAGGAGCTCTCCTTTGTTTGCTGAAGGAGGCAAAGGCGACGCAACACACTAGAAAAGAAAATCAATTTTCTTTTCTTTGTTTTTTTTAATTCTTTTTCCAAATTACAATTTTTCACAAAAATTGTAAACCTCAAGTTCCGTTCGATCCGAGTACTGTAACTCTTAACTTTGCTCTGATACCAATTGTTAAAAATTGGTATAGAGAACCTAAACCAAGCTCTGATACCGATTGTTAGAGATCGAATGATAACCAAAAAAAAAATTATGTGGGACACTTGAATTACGTGGAAAAACCCTTTCGAGATCTACATTGCGGGCCCACTAGCCCGACCCAATAAAATTTGGGTCACACCGAACTCTAATAATAATAATATTATGTTCTAAGCACATCATACGAACAACATTCCTTCAGAAAAGACAATATCCAAATATATAGCATTCCAACCAAACCAATAAAATATCCAAATTAACCATAAAATATATAAGCAAATATCACTCAGAAAAAAAAAAAAAACTCCTATCCGGTCACCTCAACCTTTTCAAAAACATTGAACAGTAGGGAATTAAATGTTCCAAAGTAACAAATAATTCTTGAGACAAGTCACCTTTGCCAAGATTTTAAAAAATTCACTTCTACAAGAAGATTTCCATAAAAAAAAAAAAAAAGACAAATAATTCAAATGTTGGCCATGCACTTAATGATTTCTATATTCACTTCTGCATTTGAAAGTTCATAAGCATCATGCATGTACAATCATTATAAGAATGAAAATTAGATATATAATACACCTTGTTGAATAATCGTAGACAAAATACAACAAAGATTGAAAAAATCGACACAAGATTTAACGTGGTTCAAACAATTTGTTCTACATCCACAGACACAACTGGAATCCTTATATTGAAGAACAATTCAATATCCTTCACAAAAATCTACCAAGATGATAAACTCAAAAAGCAGAAACAATGAAACAATAATCAATCTCCACTGCCGAAAGAAAGAAAACGTTCTCCCCCCTGCTCTAACCCCTTTTCTCCTCTCTAATTTCTTCAACACTGTACGATACGATCTCTTCAATATCATTAGCAGCACTACCAACATATACAACTGCAAAATATTAATTGAGAAAAGAAAATTGAGGATAAAAGAAATCGTAAAGTAAATAAACAAAACCAGAATAACTAAACTAAACTAAAATAAACCAAAACCAAATATTCACAATTCCCCACCTTGGTTCTGAGTTCTCCTACAAAAATAAGGTTGCATCACTAGCTCCAATAAGAGCTCAAACTTTGCAGATTCTAACCAAGTCTAAACAATAGTTAAACTTGGTTAACGGTAATACCTTTATTAGAGCATTAGCAGAGTTATCTTCAGAAGCAATTTTATTCACAACTATGTTCCCTCTTCAATGATCTCCCTGATGAAATATAACCGCACATCAATGTGCTTGGTCCTTTCATGAAATTTAGGATTCCTCATAAGATGAATGGCACTTTGACTATCATAGTAAATAGTCATATTTGATCCATCAATCTCATACTCAGATGACAAACCTTTAAGCCACCAACACTCTTTAACCCCTTTAGTAGCAGCTATAAAGCTACTACTTTTTGAAGGCATGATTATGTGAACCAATACTCAAGGAATGCCAATTTTGCAATCGGCTAAAACTATCCACAAAAATCTGTCCTTCGAATTTCAAACCAGTATAACTTCGGAAGCAAATGAGATCAAAATCTGAAATTTGCAGGAGCTTCTACTGACATTTCAAAGATTAACATATCCAAAATTCAAGTTTAAATTCGTTCGGATCACGGAGATATGATTTATACAACTCTGACCCTCGGATTGGGGTTCTGGAAACAGAATCTGTCCACTGAAATCAAAACAAACATAAATCAACTTGCATACATGCTATGGCTTCCAAATTTACAGGTCAATTAGCCAATAATCCAAATGCTATCACTCTCAAATTTCAGCTCCAAAATCATTGTACAAATGAAGTTGTGTTGTAAAGAAGTCGGACCTCGGATTAGGGTTTCAGAAAACAGATTCTGACCACCAATATTAAAATGACTATATCTCCATTTGCATACGTCTTTTGATTGCCAAATTTACATGACAAACAATCAACAACTATAAAAAGAAAGCTTCCAAATTCCAGCTAAAAAAGGCATGAACAAATCGAGTTGTGCGTGCTACAATCAGAACCATCAATTTGAAAACGTAGATTCTAGATTTGCAGAGTAATTTTCCTTCCTTTCTTTGATTCACCAAACGACGTCCAAATCACATGAAACCAGAGCCAAAATAACACCAATCCAATATTCTTTCCAAAGGTTCAAGAAAAGGGATTACCTTCTTCAAAATGTGGTCACGAACAGAGAGGAGAAACCGAGCTGGTCCGCTAACCTTCAATAGAAAAGGGGCGAGAAACGGCTCATCCAAAAGATGGCACTCCAACAAGGGAATAACTTGATCTTCTACTTCCACACCACACACAAAACCCCACTAGGGGATTTCTGGAAGAAGTAGCACTTATCAATCTATCCAAAATCAAGCAAGAACAATAGATTGATTGGAGAAAAGAGAGGGTCCGAGAAGAGAGCTCACAGGTTCTCAAAGAAAGCAAACGGCTAATTGAAATTTTTTTAGGGATTCGAAAATCCCATTCAAAGGTTCACTTAGAGTGCCCTAAATAGCACTCTAAAGTTAAAACAAAGGAGATTATAATTTTGCCCTTGAACTCACAAAAAATTAGACATGAGAACTCGATTTACATGCAAACCGAGTACCTCAAATCTAACAATCACAAAAGAATTTTAAATTATCAAAATATAACTCCTAACCAGTCATCCAATAATTTAAACATCTAGAGACATAAATTTGATGAGGATCTTCATAAATACACTCATTTGACCTTGTTATCTTCGATCAAAGGGAGTGCTTCTAGATCAGGACAATGTGGCTCAAACTGGTGGAGGATTGCATGGCTCCATGAGAGAACATGACGTGGAGCTTCTTTGTCTTCATGTTTCGGCTTCTCCGTTGATTCCAATGAATTGTTATCCCTGCAAAAATTATAAGAAGTTAGATAAGCAAAGAGCCTCTTGGGTTAGGCTCGGGTGAACGATTCTTGGGGCACATCATAAATAGTCATATTTGATCCATCAATCTCATACTCAGATGACAAACCTTTAAGCCACCTACACTCTTTAACCCCTTTAGTAGCAGCTATAAAGCTACTACTTTCTGAAGGCATGATTGCCAACTAACTTCATCTGGATATATAGTAAATATAACTCTAGAAATAGATTGCAAAATATTCAAACAACTAGCATAATTAGCATCAACATATCTAGAAATAACTTCTCTACTAGCATGAATCTTTCCATATTCAATACACAAATTTAGATTGCTTGAAATATACCTCATTACCCACTTTAAAACATGTTAGTGACATTTACCAAGATTTTCCATATATTTGCTAATGATACTTACCGAAAATGCCAAATCAGGATGAGTGCATACATGGAGTACATTATGCTGCCAACTGTATTTGCATAGGGAATCTTCTACATAAATGTTTCTTCTTCTTTTGAATTTGGTTCCAACTTGTTTGACAACTTAAAATTTCCACCTTAAGGAGTATTGACTCCTTTAAGATTTCCCAATCCGAACCTGTAAAGAACCTTTTGCAGATAACTTTTTTGTGAAAGCCACAAAAGTCCTGTTTCTCTATTTCTCACAATATCAATGCCAAGAATTCGTTTGGCTGAACCAAGGTCCTTATTATTGAATACTTTCCCAAATTCAATTTTCAGATATGAAATTGTGGACTTTCTCTTTTCTACAATAAGAATATCATCAACATACAAGAGAACAAATAACTTCACCTCCTCATTTTCCTTCATCACATACACACAATTATCATATTTACATCTATTGCAACTGGTTCTAGTAATGAAGGTGTTAAATTACTTATTCATTTGTCTTAGAGATTACTTTAATCCATAAAGAGATTTCTTTGATAGGCGCACTTGATTATCATATGAAGATTCAAAACCTTTGGATTGACTCATAAAGATAGTTTCCTTAAGATCCCCATGCAAAAGTGTTGTTTTAACTTCTATTTGTTCTAGCTCAAGATTATGGACCACAACATTGGATAGGAGAACTTGTATTGAAGTTAGTTTCACGACCGGTGAAAAAATCTCATTGAAATCTATACATTTCCTTTTAGCAAACCCCCTAGCTACTAATTTAACTTTGTCTCTTGGTTTCTCCACCCCTTCAATATCTTCTTTTAATTTGAATATTAACTTGCACCCAATAACTCTTTTATTTGGAGGTCTGTTAACTAATGTCCATGTTTTATTCTTTTCCAAAGACTCCATTTCTACTTGCATGACTTTTAACCATTGATCTTTATCCTTATGTAAGATAGCTTCAGTAAACGACATTGGTTTAGAATTCTCCAATTCTGAAACATCGATAAGAGCATAAGCAATAATGTCAACATATCCAAGTTGTTTAGTTGGCTTAATTGCCCTCTTAGTTCTATCTCTTGTAAGTTGATAATCAATAGATGTTCATCACTTAAAGAATATGAGAATTTCTCTTTGGTTACTTTGATGCATTGAACTGTCAAGATCAGTTTCATTCTCCACCTCAATCTAAACTTGTTGAATCTCTTTAATAGGTTGTTCTTCTTTCCTTTTCAAGGGAAATCCTTTTCATTGAAAGACACATCACGACTTATAATGATCTTTGGTTGATTCTCCTCTATGCACTATAGCCTATAACCTTTAACTCCTTCGAGGTATCCTAAAAATACACACTTCTTAGCCTAGAGTTGGAGTTTTCCTTGTTTAATATGTGCATATATTGCACTTCCAAAAACCCTTAAATTTTCATAATCATCTAGGTTTACCATGTCATACCTCAAAAGGAGTTTTGAATTCCAGTTCTACAGATGGACAAGGGTTTATTAAATACAGGTTGTCTTTACATCCTCAAACCAAAACATTCTCGGAAGCCCAACTGAAATTAGCATATACCAAACCCTTTCTAAAATGGTTATGTTCATCCCCTCAGCAAGTCCATTTTTTTGTTGAGTATAACTCATTGTGTGATGTCTCTGAATTCCTTCTTCTATATAGTAATTATCAAATTGAGCATAATAGAATCCCATGCCATTATCAGTTTTCATCTTCCGATCAATTTAATTTTCCACTATTTTCTTCCAGCTCTTGAAGAGTTCAAACACCTGGTCTTTGGTCTTCATCCAATAGACCTAAACCATTCTAGAGTAATCATCTATAAATGTTACAAAATAATGAGCTCCACCTTTTGAAGTAATTTTCTCTGGCCTCCACACATCTGAATGTATATAATCCAATATTCCTTGAGATGTGTGACGAGACTTAGCGAATTTAACCCTGTTGCTCTTATCGAGCATGTAGTTTTCACAAAACTTCAAATTTGAAATATGATCCTTTCCAAACACGCCCTTCTTTTGTAATTCAAGTAAACCCTTTTCACTAACATGTCCAAGTATTAAATGCCACATGTCAGTTTTGTCTTTCAAATCCCCTATTACAATACCAGCTTCCCCAACAATTGTTGTCCCTTTGAGAATATATAAACCATGGTATGGTTCTCCTTTCATAATAGCCATTATCCTTTTTGAAATCTTAAGAACCCTTGATTCAATCTTCACAGAAAAGCCACTAGCATCTAGCATTCTAATTGACAGTAAATTGAATTTTAAATGAGATACATACATGACCCCTTATATTGTTCAAATGCAATTATCAAACATCCTAATCTAAATAGAGTTTTCTCTCTCAATTTGACAGGATTTGTTATTTGCCAATAGCACCTTACGGCCAACAATTCTTTGAAAATTCAACAATCATTCCTTCCTAAAAGTCATGTGAAAAGAACACCCGAAGTCTAAGACCCACTGCTCACCTGGTTCCTGTTTAGAAGCTACCAACACATTAGAATCAACCAAGGCATCCCCTTTTTCATCCTTCTTTTCAGCTTATTTTTTTTATGCTCAAGACAATCATTCTTATAGTGTCCTTCCTTGTGATAGAAAAAAAAAAATCTCATTCCTTGCTTAGATTTTGATCTAGATTTACCTCTAGGATTTTTGTCTTCCCTTTTCATTGGTCGACCTCTGGCAGTCAGTCCTTCTCCCTCTAGATTCTCCTTTCCATCATTTTTCTTCTATAATTCCTTTGAATTCAAAGCTGCTTTTACCTCAACCATAATTAGAGTTTCTTTTCCATAGAGCATAATGTCCACAAAGTGCTCACAGAGAGCTTAAGATGATAATTTTTTTTATCCTCCTCAGCAATCTTTACTCCTATATTGTTTAAACCCAATATGTTTTTATTAAAATCATCTAAATGTTTCCTCGTCTCCTTGAAATCTTCCATAGTTAAAGTATATAATTTTTTCTTCAAATATAGATGATTAGCCAAAGACCTCTTCATATACAGAGTTTTCAATTTTAACCAAACATATAAAAAATAATCTCTTCAGTTACCTCTCTTAGAACATTATCACCAAGACTGAGTAGAATGACACTTTGAGCCTTTGACTCCACTTCATCAGCCTTGACCTTATCTGTGGCAGACAAGGTCCCAATGGCGTCAGCATCTATGGCCTCAGCCAACCCCTAATAAACAAGGAGCACCTTCATCTTGATTTGCCATAGACTGAAATTGTTCTCCCAATAAATTTATCCACCTTGCACTTTTTCATTTCAAGAATCCCCAATTCTGAACTTCAAGATTCAACCAAGAGCATTGTCTACGCTCATCACACCAATTGTTTAATAATCGCAGACAAAACACAACAAAGAATGAAGAAATCGACACAAGATTTAATGTGGTTTAGATAATTTGTCCTACATCCATAGACACAACCAAAAATCCTTATATTGAAGAACAATTCAATATCCTTTATAGAAATCAACCAAGAAGATAAACTCAAAGAACAGAAACAATGAAAGAATAATCCATCTCCACTGCTAAAAAAAAGAAAATGCTCTCCCCCTCCCCCTCCGCCTCTGACCCCTTTTTTCCTCTCTAATTTCTTCGTTGTTGTACAATGCGATCTCTTCAATATCTTCAGTAGCACTATCAACATATATAGATGTAAAAATTAATTGAGAAAAGAAAACTGAGGATAAAAGAAATGTAAAGTAAATATACCAAACCATAATAACTAAACCAAACCAAAATAAACCAAAACCAAATATTCACACACCTTCACCTTTATCTTCATCAATTCTCTCAAATTCATGCATTCACTCAAAAATACTATGACAATTATTATCATTAGGTGGTCAAAAGTCAACTTGGAGTGTAAATAATAGCTTTCATAGTTTTTTTATGATAGGTAAGCATGAAATAGATCAAGAATAAAACCTCCATAACTAAAAGCTACAGTAAAAATTGAAATGATCTATACATCTCTCGTTATTTTACTCAAAATTGAATACTTAATCAAACTCCACAACTAAAAACTGACTATGAAGCTATAGTAAAAATTTAAATGATCAATACATTTCTCGCTATTTTACTTAAAATTAAATACTTAATCAAACTCAATTTCGACCGTATTAAAATATCCAAAATTTTCAAAACAATCCTCATATAAATATTGATCAATTTATAACATATTACTTCAATGATATTGCTCAAGAAAATGGTCAAAAACAATATGACTATCAACATTAGGTTTAGGGATCATTGGAACATTGATATCACTTGTACTCTAATCCTGAGTATCTCAAAATATAAATTTTCAATTATATTCTATATTTGCTTCAACAAATCAAATGTTGTTTCATCATCTATTAATATAGCGAGGCAATGTTTCAAGAATTTGGTTTTACATCTTGGATCAAGTATAATAGTCATATATAAAAACAAGGGAAAATGACAAATCAACCATCATCCTTTATTTTCTAACAACTTAACCATTGACGTATAGAAAAATGACAAAGCTAACATCGATGTCACCTCTGCCGTTAACAAGCTGATGTGGAGTCATGGCAGTTCATAGACAAACTGCTGGGGTGTTGTGGTTTTCCAAGAAAAGTGGGCAAATTTGGCCTGAACTGCTGCGGCGTCCCTATTTTCACTCAGCGGTATACATAACCGCGAAATGCTAGGGCTTGGCCATTTTCACCCGAACAAAGTAGAAATCCTCTCGGCCAGCCATTTTCACCGCGAGCAAACACCGAAACCTCTCGGTGAGCCATTGTCACCGTGAAGAAACAATGAAATACTCTCAGCCATTTCGATCACAATGTATTCCCGAGCAAAGAAATTGGCGTTCAAGCGTGAGAAGGCAACAGTGGAAGCTGTGCAAGCCGAGGTGGTGGAAGATGTGCAAACCGCGGCGATGCAACACGAAAAAACCAACCAAGTTGGAGAAATCTTTGCAAGCTCGCAATGGCAACCTGAACCCGAGCCTGAACAAGGAGAGCCCGAAGGCTCATTGGTTCGGTTCCAACCCGTTACAGTGGTTTCAGGTCCAAACTATTCAAGACAATGTATTGCAAAACACGGTATGAAGATGATATACAACACTGTGCAATTATTGTTTCCTAAATAGTAGATTTGGACTCCTTGGCAGGAATGAGAATTAAACAATTGCTTGAAGATGCTGGATTAGTCGGGTTATGCTAGATGAGGGGCAGTTAGTGTGAGAGAATTATTAGAATGTTTTACACAAATTTGGAACTGTCCACCGAGCCATTAGAGGTGCGGACATACCTTTTTGGATGGGAGTTGAGGTTCACTCCCAATGATGTAAATATAATGCTTGGATGTGTATTGGACGGGCCAAGCGATCAATATTATCACGTGTCTTGAGAGCCACCATTCATCAACCGAGGAGAAGGGCTAGCAGTGCTTAGATTGTTGCATCGGGATCCCGAGGTTGCCCAGTACAACAAGCCAAAGGGCAAGGAGTTGAATGTCATAGCCCGATTGATCCACTTGATCAAGATGTACACAATTTTGCCTCGAGATGGGCATCAAGACCATGTTAGCTGCATCAATCTCTATATGCTGGAGAAGGTGTTCACTAGGAAAAAAGTGGACATCGAATTTATCATCCTGAGCCACATGCATGAGGTGCTCAACAACCCAGCGAAGAACTTTCCATACAACTGGCTCATCCAGAGCATCGTTCAGGAGTATGGGGTACCCATCTCAGAGAAAGAGCCGAGAATTGAAGAGTTGGTCAATGACGTGTATAACAAAGTTAAAGTGGATCGAATGGGGATCACCCAAGTTAGAGGGGAATGGGTCCGCAAGTCCAAGAAGCAAGCAACACCTCCACCCCCCTCAGTGCCTCAGCATTCAGCCCCCTTAGCGGAACATCCCCATCCTCAGACATCTCATTTTACTTCGATGTTTGAGGAGACGTCCGCCTGGATGAGCAAGATGGAGGAGCTCCATCATATGGCGATAACCAGAATGCAAATGATGAAGGAGCACCTGCAAATGCAACAGGTCCAAATACAAAGAGGGGAGGAGCAAGCAGAAAAGAGGCATCGCAGAGCAGAAGAGTGGCATATGCGAGCAGAAGAGAGCCACCGTGAGCTGGTGGCAGCACTTCAAAGATGTGAGAGACGATCAGCTCGTACATCAGTCTCTTCATCGTCCTCTGAAGCAATGGATGCCACATACCGCTTGTAAGTTATTTACTTTGTATGCAAAGTCCAATTTTTTACTTTATTTGTGTTTGACGTAATGACATGTTGTTGATTTGCAGCACTAGTGCCGTAAGCCGCCAACCTGCTCCTCCAGCAGTGCCTATCGAGGTGCAGAGGACCAGTCAATTCGAGCCTCCACCCCTTAGAATTGTGCTTGTGGTACGTCTTTCATTTGGTTATATATGTGTTTGTTCATGTTCATGCTTTGTTATTCTGACGGCGTTTTGACATTTTTGTTGTAGTCTCGGGATTTGATGGACATGTTCAAGAAGTATGTCCAGTCAAATACTCAGAAGAACATAGAGACGTGCGCAGTTCTTGGGGGAAAGTTGATCGGCGATGATTATGTAGTCATTGATATCATCTTCCCATAGCAAGTTGGGACACCAGATATAGTGAGAAGCCTTCTTTGTATGTTAGTGTATAAGATTTTATCTTAGTACTCATCCAAACTTATATGCAGTACTATGGGGTCGACGACGAAGCCATATTCGCGTTTCAATAGGAAAATCGTCTACTCACATTAGGGTGGATTCACCTAAGTAACCATCTTGCTTCTCTGGGTTGTTGTTCATGTTTACTGAGATCATCTAATGCGTTGTTTACATTGCAGACACACCTGAAGCATAATTGTTTTATGTCCTCCGTTGACCTGTACACTCAATTTGCTTACCAGCAATTGATGTCGGAAGCAATCTCCATCATCGTAGCTCCCACTCACAAAGAGCGGTATGTATTTTCCCTTGTGTAAATTCTTAATATTGCTTTTCTCGTATTTTATCGGCAATTTTTCTCTTTACATTGCAGCCCGTACGACATCTTGCGGTGTACGAGTGAGGGGATGAGGGTGATGCGACGGTGCAATATTCCAGAACAATTCCACAAGCACGACACTGCAACCTTTGAATATGAGGGTTTGTTGTTCGACACAGCAGATAAAGTATTTGTTGACCCGAACTTATCTTTTGCGGTCAAGAATTTGCGACCAAAATGGACCAGGAAGAAGGCGGCGTAGGAATTTATGTTTATGTACACTTTGTTGTAATTTGTTTACATTTATGTTGTAATTAATGTTTAGTTGAATTTGTTTACATTTACGTTGTAATTTATGTGTAGTTTACATTTACTTTGCGAAAGTAAATGATATACTGGATGAATGATTTGTTTGGATGATACTAGAACTACTTGAGATTTTGTGCAGGATGTATGAGAATAGCTTTGAGGAAGTAAAGAAACAAGGGAGACTCTGGAAAAATTTTTATAAATTGGGGTGAGGATAAGTGAAAAGTAAATCCTGTATGAACTAAATCAAGTACATAATTAAAGAAAAAGTGTATGGAGAAACTTGGGTGAATTTAATGTAACAATTTCAACAAGCCGTGGGGGTTTGTCAGCAAGCCGCAACAGCTTGCATAACAAACCACGGCGGTTTGTGAGCAAGCCCCAACGGCTTGCATAACAAACCGCAGCAGCTTGTCATGGTACTTGTAATCAAATACCATGCACACTTCACAACCAAATGTATGGAACCAATATATGAATTCAAATTGCTGAAACGAAACAAATTCAAATTTATCAATTCAAATTTATAAAACCAATTCATATTTATCAATTCAAAATTTACAAATATAGCGTACAGTACAATCACATTTATATCAAACCTAATCTATCAAACGAATGTATCACGGAAGGTTAAGGTCCACATTTGTGTGTGTGGACCTTGAGCATCAGACTCTTGCAGAACACATTGTAAATGAAATTAGCATAGTTCAAATAACACTTGAAAACGTAAACGTGATAATGGGCTCACTTGCGTCTCAGGAACTCTATCGGGAACTGCTCAGATACTCGCTCGGGGACTGTCTCCGGGACTATGGAAGGAATTGTCTCGGGGGCTGTCTTGAGGACTCTGAAACCCATAAAGGTGCCATCCGACCTTCCTCTACCAGCTCTGCCTCTGCCTCTGCCTCTCCCTTTGTCGCCTCTGCCAGCCCCTGCACTGGACTCGCCTCCACCTTCGCACATGCAAGAATTGTGCCCCACACCCCTACACCGGCCACAAGTCATGTTCATATGTATTCTGGGCAACACTGTTTGGCTTGGGGTCTCGTCCACATCTCGTATTCTACGTTTTCGCGGCATTCTTGGAAGCCTTTTAAATGGTGCTGGGCTAATTGGATCAAGATTCGTCACAGGAGGCCACTCAATTTGTCCATTGATGGGGCGGACAAAGTGGGAGTACATCGCCATGTATGTTTCCTGGTGATAGCACGCATACACAAATTCCTCAGGAGATCTCCTCATGAAGTGAATGCACAGAACTACATGGACACACGGGATGCTGGTCAACTCCCATCGGTAACAGGTACAAGTATGCCTGTCCAAATCGATAGAGTACTATTCGTTACCATTGCTGACCTCAAATTGGGCAGCTCCTGAAAACTGGGTGCTCCAATTTTGACCGGCAAGTTATAGTTTGGCGATCCGGTTGCTGATCATTGGACATAAAAGGTCCGTCGAGCGAGCCATTTTTCATTTTTTTTCACGATCCTACCCATAATGCCCTTTCGAATGATTTCGAACATACTTAGAATAGATTTGTCCTGGGCTGGTAGGATACAGGCATTGAAGGACTCGTTCAGGTTGTTAAGGCTTATGTCGCACTTTGGGATGGAGCAGAAGGCATGTTTGGCCTAGTACGTCACATCTATTCCTCATAGATAGTTGTGGGTCGCTGGGTCAAGTAAAAATAAATTGGCCATCTCTCTCTCAAACTGCCTCACTATTGTGGCTCTAGATGCGGCCCACATTGCATCCTTTAACAACTTTCCTTTAAATTGTTTTTGAAAATTGTCATACAGGTGTCGGATACAAAACCGATGGTCCGCTTGCCTTGCCACCTCTCTGACAGCTGGCACTAGCCCCAACAAAGATTCATAATATGAGTCAGACATTGGTACAAAATGCATAAGATAAACACAGAAGGTAAAAGCAATCAACCGCAGCTTTTTTCAGTAAAAAATGATTGTCCATCCATTGCCAGATGGGGTGTTTAGATCGTCGAGCAACAATTCCAGAATCCAACTCCACGAAGCCCTATTTTCTGCTTCAACGACTGCTCCATCAATTAGATACATTCCATCGTTCTTGTCGATAGTGACAGCAGTGAGCTGCTGGCCCAGAGTCACTCCCTTCAAGGGGCAACTGTCCAAACAAATAATCGGTCTACCAGAGTTCCGCACGGCCATCTTCCATGCAGCCAAACACATGTACATCCTATTAAATGCACTTATGCCCAGGTCAAAGTGCACCGAGCTTCCAAGATTAGACCTCCGAATCTCCTCGGCATAGCACCATATGAGCTTATATTGCTCATTGTCATCCCATTCGTAAATTTTTTGGGCCGCATTTCTTGCCCTTCTAACAAGGCTGGGTGTTATGTTGACGTTGAAGTCGTTCATGACTATCTCAATTATGGAAGAAAGGTTCCAGTCGGCCTGACTTTTAAATCTGTCTAAGTAATGCGTTGCGACCCATTTGGCAGTGGCATGATGGCTTTCCATCTTTCTCGAGCAAGTGTGAACGTCGTTGTAGAACTTTATTTGAAACGTTATTTCACCTTACATTTTTTAGGTGTGAAGCCGCCACGTGCATCCTTCCTGGCAGGCAGCCCTCAACCGATGAGCGTCACTGTGGGTGAATTTGATCCTGTACTCATTCTTCAATGCATGATCGACAATTTCTTCTCTAATTTCATTCAATGAACTGTACTTTTTGCCAAGGCCCATACCAGCTAAGGTGCATTGTCCTTGTGGTGGGCGTCTAGGCCTACTCTCTGTCATGTCAATGTCTTCGTCACTAGTGGATTCACATAATAAATGGAGGTACTCATCGTCCTCCTCGTGTAGATTTGCTGAGACAGAATGCAACACAATTGCAGCTTCATTTCCAATTCCACGTACTTCATTCTCATTGGCAAAAAATGTGGTTGTGGGCCCCACTTCAAATTGACGATTAATAACAGATTCTTCAACACTCCAAGACGCTATTTGCTTTTCAACAAATTCTTCAATTTTTCTAAAATGCCGTTCTCTTCAGCTCTCAAAATTCTCTAGGGTTTGCTAATCGCTGACAAAATGTTTGAGAATATCAGGAGGAGTTCACTATCTACTTATACAATGAATCGAGGTTGAGACGCCGCCGCGACTTTGGCGTTCCAAGACACCGTCGCGACATGCCAAGACACTGCAGCAGTTCAGGACAAATTTGCCCACTTTTCTTGAAAAACCATGACACCCCCGCTATTTGTCTACAAACCGTTGCGGCTCCACATCAACTTGTTAACGAAAAACGTGACAACGATGTTGGCTATCATTTTATCATACGTCAATGGTTAAGTTGTTAGAAAATAAACGATGATAGTTGATTTGTTAACAATAGTAAAAGATGATTGTTGATTTGCCATTTTCCCTAAAAACAATTAATTTTCTCAAAACTTCATCTATATTGTCAAACTTGTTACTTATTCCAAGAGTTATACTTCTAAGTAACACATTCTCACCTTCGACGTGCTCTTAGACAGTCATTTTTAAATAAACAAACTTCAGTCTCGCACATATTAGATAATTGTAGAATGAAACAGTCATAATTGTAGAATGAAATACCTTAAGAACTTATTGTGACCTTCCAGCTAGTAATCTAACATTCACAGCTTTCTATACTCAAAATTAACTCTCCATATTCGTTCAACCCATCTTATACTAACACGTTTAATATGTGTGCAACATTTCTAATAAGCATATATTGTCCATTCAACACCAATCATTTCCAATTCCGCAAAATTTTAATCAAACACAAAATGGCCATAGATGCATCATCCACAATACTAATAACAACATTTTCAACCTCCCACTCAAACAACCAATGATTTCTCCAATCAATATCAATAATGTGTAGTCAATACTAATAATTCAAATTTTGAATTGAAGTCCTTGCATCATTAGTTAGGCACTCCCTACAACCATTTATGGTTATGGTAGAGGTGAGGGTATCAAATTAAAGTTATAAACGTGAACTTTGGTCTCCTCTACCATAAATAAATTTACTACACACTTTTAAACCAAATCCAACAATGCCTTTTTGGAAAAACAGAAAAAGGTCCTCAATCTGCACGATTGCACACAAAAAAAAAAAAAAAAAATCATAAATCAATGCGATTTATGAACTATTTTTCATCGATTTATGGCTATTTTTTGAAAAACGTTAATTCAAGAACACAATAATACAAACTTGGTTACAAATCAAGAAAGAAAAACTGATGTTAATTGCAATGAAGGTGAAAGCAGAGTGCTTGATCAACAACTAGTAAAGACAGCTCTCTCTTTCTCTCTCTAAATACCTTACATCTCCAGAACCAATATTTTCTTCATTTTATATATCCTGCAACCAAAAAACATAAAAAGAAGAAATGGCAAATCATATTTATACATTTACGGGTACACTGCAGCATGATGATTCACAATTCCATGCAATGTTATATAAATTAATCGATATCACCATCACACTATAGTTTAGAAAAAAGAAACACCTATAAAATATGCTTAATTTATTTGAATAGATAACGTTACAAAATTCTAACAAAAAATATGAATAAAAAAAGATAGAAATATCATCTGTACAAACTCAGCGGTGGGCTAATGTTTTCACAAGAAATCTCTAGTCAACCTTCCTTTATTTATTCTCACGACATCATTATTTTCAGGAATTAGTCAATTCAACAGTTTTCAATGGTATTCAAAATACAAGCAAGTTGGATGTTTGTTGTTCCAACCATTTATTTAGTTCCAATCCCTATAAGAAAAAAGTATAATATAATATATAACAAAGTTTTCCTGTTGTTAATTCCTAGTCACAATGCTTATAAAAATATAAATGAATAACTGTAAATATGCAGCAGGAAATAAAAAAAAGACATTGCATTGAGGATAAACATACCTCCAAAATAGCTTTAGCTTGACTACTAAAGGCTTTGCATAGAATTTCATAACTTCTATTATTTCCTATCTGCACCAAACAACAACGGACTGAATGTATTAGTTGAAAAAAAAACAGATGGTTAGCTCAACAACGTGCCAAATTATATGAAAATTGTAAGGTCACTTACATTTGGATCAACTCTTGATGGAGAAATAGTTGATATGGTGTACCTACAAGAAATTCCATAGGGAAAAGACACACCAATTATAAGGTCGCGTTTTTTAGGTTCATGGTCAATTTTAGTACATCCAAACACATTATCTGACTCTTTGTAAACACTTTTTTTTTTTTAATATGATCCAAGTTAAGTTTAATCGATTTATCTTGATCCAAAAAGAGACCATTAAATTACATCAACATAACCCTTTAGCATTCCTTCAGTGTTAATAAAGACCGGAAAGGATAACAGTACTAATGAGTCAAGTTAATTAAATGTGTGTAAGAACTCCTATTTTCTTCATTATTTACTTGCTTTTTCGGGGGAGTAGGAAAAAGAACACTAAAATTCACTGCAATATATCCAATAAAACCCTTTACCTTAACGAATTTGTATAGAAATACAAAGCTCTAGAGTTTACTTTTTGAACTGTTAACATCACAGCCTCCATGTAGTTCTGCAAAAACTTGAAGCAATATGCTTACCCGAAGATGACCAAAATAGATCATATATTGTTTGAAGAATTAGAAATGAGATGATGCCTTGTCATAATTTATACGTAGGTGGAGAATTAAATGAAGGAAATATACAGAATTAAACTAAATAGAAAATTTTTCAGACCCGAAGAGTCCAATGACGAACACATTCAGCTTGAAGACATCTTTATTCAATGGATAGAAAATGCAACAATAAAAAAATTACCCAGACCAGGTACCTGGCGAGCAATGAGTTCAAGTAGCTGCATCAAATATTTGCCTAATCCCCTTCCTTGGAAATGAGGCTCGATCTGTAATTCATATACATAAAGAACAGGAATCTCTTCCTCCGTGCTAAATCGAAACTGCACAAATGCAATCAATGGGCCTGATTCTGCCAAACTAGTAGAACTCTTTTCCGCATGGGATGTCAAAGATATTCCATGGGCACTGGCATTAGAATTCTCACGCACAAAAATGTAACATGCGTCTGACGAAACCATTTCTCGACGCTTCACTTTCTCTTCCATTGGCCACTCAAACCCAAAGGGGCCTTCCATGTTGAGCTAAAAGTATCAGAGTAAAGCAGCAATGCAGAAGAATTTAGGAGACAAGATAAACAAAAAACAGTCCCTATAAATCCACATGAATATAATGAAATTTATATCTTCAGCTTCTAGTACCTTAAGGAGTTTTTGAATGTATTGCTTAACAGGAGAAGCGAGTTTATTCCCTTGCCCATATTCCAAGTGTAGAGACAAACCTATAAATCCGATTGTATTAAACATCCATAGAAATACAGAGCTACAATGGTAATATAAAAATAATAATAATAATAGACCACAAAATTTATCTTATCATGCCTAAAAATAAAGAAGTAATACTCTTACACATAATGTTCAAGTCAATTAAGAGTGTCACACAGGAAAGTGAGGAAATGGCAACAGCTTTTCTTTTGGACACACATATAGTGAAAGAATGGGAGTAGATGATGGATAGAGACACAAGGTGCTACTACATACTGATTTCTACATACCATTCCTGCAGAAATGACAAAAATTTTGAAAAGGAGAGAGATGGTCTTTCTTAGCATAAGCTGCTTTTATCAGTTCCTCAATGGCCTTCTTCTTCTCCAGTCTCTTCACGATAAGCCATCACATAAATACACAATTACTCACATATGATCTAACTGTACAATGGACACAGATTAAAATATGATTGAAAAGGTTTACCTCTGTGCGTGTACTCTTCTTTTCTATGGTAATACTGTTATTAGAATAGTGATCGGTCTCCAGTCTTTTCCCATCCATTCGAAGCGTTTTACAGCAGTGGGTTACCTACACAGAAAGAAAAAAGAAAATTGAGAAGTCAGCAAAAATAAAAGCATGAATCAGTCTAACTATGCCTGCTTTCATGTTTATAGGATCTTCTGGATTATGAACTTAGGTTTTAACTATTTTGGATTTTTTTATATATATTAACCATCATATTGCTGACAGTGACAGATATAGATACAAACAACTCAATATACAATTTCGAAAACCAAGAACGATAACCTGTAGTCTCCAAAGTAAAAGTGGGAATGAAATAGATTATCAATTAATGCCATATGAAGTATGAACCAACTAGGTATAATGATTTAACATCAAGAGCTCAATTAAGACAGAAAAATTAAAGTCAGAATTAAGCAGCCAAATTCACAAAGATGGAGTTCATGTGGCAGCATCAAGGAGCAAAGTTTCCAAGTGTTCACAGATTGGTTTGCCTCTATTGACAAAAGAACTTGATTGTAAGCTTGGATAAAAGCTCTTTCCTGGAATATATCTATGTGTCATGCAATTTCATAAAGCAACAATCTCTAAAGCAACAAAGGTGACAGATCCATTCAATCAACAAATGTAAAATTTTATTACAATGAAAATACCTCTTCAGATAATTGAGCAGGCTTGATTTTTCTTCGCCACTTTTCAAAACATAATAATTTAGATGAAGACTATAATATTTATCACTCTAGCCACTTGCCAACTTCTAACTGGATCTTCCATTTGGATACTCAACATCCAATGCACATAACTTGCATTGATTTCCATTTTGTATGACAAGGATACCCCAAAATTAATTTGCTCCCCACAATCATAAGGGGCAGCCCAAAACCCAAAATCAAGCCCCCTCATCTCCAGACTCCAATTTGTGCAATATTATCAAAATAATGGTTACTTTTTTCCATCTATGATTAGTCAAAGAATGATTTACCAAGATGCAAGTTAGGAGAATGACCATCTATGTCTTTCTAACATATCCACTAAAAACAAAAATGAAAATGTTATGCTGTTGTAAAATCATAATCATAAACCAACAGCTCCTGTATTTATGAGAAATAGAGAAATAAAGGTGACATTTAATTACAAACAAAAAGAGAAGTTCACATACAAATTCCAGGCAGAAAATTCATTAAAGGTTCATAATTTCGAAACTTATGAAGCAAAAATTTCACAAATGGCCGAAAATTTTTGAAAATCAACTTAATCTCACTATTTAAGTGAACTAATAGACCTGAGCCCTAGCTAGTAATTATTTTCCCCTCATCGATCTTAAACTGTATAAAACCAATCCCTGAAACTGTCCCCTTAGAAAAGCTTTGGATCAAATTCAGAATTGGGACACGTCATTAAAAATCAATGACATCTAATCCCAATGAAGGTAATAACAACTCATAAAAATCAGATTCAGCATTCGCAAATTGGATTCAACATCTATCTATCCTATTGACTTTGAAAATGAGCTTCTTCTTTTGCTTATACTGTAATGAATTTCCTGAATTGAGTTTCACTTCAATATTTAATGTAGAACATGTTTGGTAAAATTTATGCAGCCATAAGTTAGTATAGCCTATTTCCACTTCAATCTTTACTCTAGAACATTTTTGGTAAAATTTAAGCAGCCTCAAGTTAGAATAGCATATTAGGCATATATGCCAAAAAAGTGGTATGCATTACCACTTAAATACACTGACAATCTTCAAATTGTAGCTTATTGTTTAGTCTCGTTTTCAAATTAGTTAAGAAAATAAGATTTTTATAAAGTTGAGAAAAACACACTTCAAATTTTCAAGATGGCACAACTAAGTCAGTAAGTTAGAAATTGCGGCTTATAAACTGATCCAACATGAGAGAGACTGAATAACCAATGAATGATGAACCAAACCAAACTAACAATCCAAAAGAAAAAACACCAAATTTCCGAAACAATAATCACTCTTCCGGTGCAATGAAAATTCACACTACACGCGTAATTTTTATGCACAATGATTACCAACTCGCTAAATGACAATCTAATCACATGGTTGGTTGAAGAAATGCACAGAAGAACCGAAAGAATGAAAAAGGAGGTAAAGAAAGAGGAAGAAACAGAACGATTAACTCTGGAGAAAGTTGATTTACCTGCTCTGTTGCCTTTCGAATTTTCGGTCAGAAAGTATCTGGAAGTCATTGTTATCAACCTAAACAACGTCAGACATGAGCTGAAGAGGGGAAATTTGAGGGGGAGAGAGAGAGAGAGAAGATGTACAATGGATGAACTAGGCTCCAACACAATGTCCACTCAATATATTACTTGTTATATTTTTGGAACGTTTTGAACAAATACAACTATAAGTCCGCTCAAATAAACATTAATTAACAAACTAAGCACATCACCTGAAAATTGAGCTGAGTTCTAACGACATCAATCACTTTCCCATTAAGGACCGTACTCGCAAAGCGTTCTTCCTCGACCAATCCGAGCGATTTCACGATAGCTTTAGTCACAGGTGAACCACCTTTCTTCGAGTTCCATCTTCCTTAGGCGTGGAGCTGAGCAAGTTTGGGATTGTCCAAAAACATGCTCAACAGTTCCTGTTTTACAGTGCTGAAAACATAAATCACAATGGTGGATTTTGGGGCGCCCTGGATGAAGAGTAAGGCGCCTGAAAAGGGTCGTCGAATGGTGGAGCGAACTTGGAGTTTTCTGCGTTGGACCCTGAATAACTATATATTTGATTTTAGGGAAAATATATTACTTATATTTAAGGATATGAAAAATGACAAATCTACCACCGTACTTTATAATCAATGACAATGACAAGTTAACCATTAAACTTTTTTTACTAATAAATTAACCACTGAACTATGGAAAAATGTAATCGCAAACATCGCTGTCACATTTGCCATCAAAATCCGTCGACTATAATGTCGCGGTTATGTTAACGTCAAGGACAGTCGAACAAAGACGTCTAAAGCAACAACGAACGTCCCGCAACGATGTGGGACATCCAACGCTAATCCAACAGACTGATGAAGGACATCAATTATCGGGGGACGTCCGTTCTTCCCATTGGAACGAAAATGGCGAGGAGGAGTTTATCATTTTCTAAAGGCGATGGCAGACGAGGTTCATGGCCGTGGATCGAGGACGGACGTTCCTTGATTGGAATGGACGGCTAAGATGGAGTTTGTCATTTTCTAAAGGTGATGGCGGACGATGGTTTTTGGCCGTTGGATCAAGGATGGATATCCCTCAATCGGAATTGACAGTTAGGATGGATTTAAGCCATCACCCAAAGAATGGTCACATGTAAGTCACCCGCTTTTTTAAAAGTCAGACTATCTCAATTAAGACAGATGTCCCTCAGTCCACAACGGATGTCCCGCTTCCCATATTGGACGTCCCTCGTCTAGAAACGAACGTCCTCGACTTGAGATTATGTCGTTCTACCCATAATGAACATCCCTAATCTCACAATGGACGTATCTCGACTTAAGACTACGTCTTCAGGCTGAAACGGAGGTCTGTCTTTGGCCGAAAGACTTCTCTGAACGTTAAATATGCCTATATAATTGCGAAGGACATCCCTCGAACATAAAACATGTCTCTATAATTATTAAACTTAGTTTACTAAAATTTGAAGAAGAAGAAGATTTTATTAAACTGTAAAACTGAAACTTTACAGACTCAAGGTAGCTCTTCATATACACAGAGCTCTTTTATTATTCAACACCAGAAAACAGAAAAAATGTAAATGAAAAAAAATTGCTTCAACTCCTACTCCAATGTGGCAACCAACTTCAACAATCTTTCAGCAATCTTCAGCAACCTTAGTTAACTTCAGAAGCTTTATCAATTGTAATATAGTTCGCCAAGGATTTTGTATTTCGCGATACTCGTCGGAGTGCATAGTTGATTCTTATATAGTAGGGCACATAAACGTAGAATGACAAATGATGATCCGCGGTGAATCATCCTCATTATGCCGCGGAATGAAATCAATACGTTTAACAGCAAACGTGACAGTGATGTTTGCGGTGATGTTTTCCCATAGTTCAGTAGTTAATTTGATAGCAAAAATAGTTTAGTGGTTGACTTGTCATTAAACACAAAGTACGATGGTGGATTTGTCATTTCCCTTAAGGATGTAATTTAATTTGATTTCTTATAATTTTTAGGGAAATTAACAAAATAAATTTTATAGTTTGAGATAAAACACAAGGCAAATCTTGAAGAATTTTTATAAATAACTAAAACCTTAAACTATGGGAAATGAACAACGTAAATATTCCCGTCACATTTTCCATCAAATTTGCAGAGACAAATGCCACAACCATGTTACTGCTTAGAAATGTCAAGGACAGTCCAACAAAAACTAACGACGAGGGACGTTCATGATATCTTAAGAGTCATTAGGCTTAATTGTTTTACTAATAAATGTTTTGATTGAATTATAAGTTATTTATCTTTTGAATATATTTAATTGTATTATCTTTATATTTATATTGATCTTCATTGGAAATACTTCTTAATAAGGGTATTTATATAATCTAATATGTTAGTTTAAGTACATGTAGCTATTCGTTAAGTTTTGAGACTTAAACACTTTAATATGTGGAAAACACGGAGTACATGTCGACTAACAGGGACAATTCGGTCGATCAACTGCATAAAGAAAGAGCCAGAATGAAGTAGCGATCTACCGGTATTTGATCAACTGCAAAATGAACAACTGCATATTTGATCGACTGCAAAATGAACAAACTTGAAGAAGCAGTCGACCAGAGCTGAAGTGGTGGACTGAAAAAAATAGACAATTTCGAGCCAAATTTTACTATGCCTAAAATCGATAGACCGGGGACAATTTGGTCGTTTGCTTGACTGGATTTCACAACGGTAACATTCTAACGGTCAGGAGGTGGTTGACCAAAATGGAGGTGGTCGGCTAGCCTTGCGAAGTTTATAAATAGAAGGCACTATGAAGCTCAATTTAACAAAGTGAGAATCATACCGAAACACTGCCGAATTTCGTACTCGTATTCTCACAAATCAAATGAGTGCATAAGTTTAACTCTCTCAATCCTCAACTTGAGATTTCATATTAGAAAGTTAAGTTCTAAAGTTATATTTTCTATTTTCGCAATCTTTGTATTGAAACCAAGGGTGATGCCATGTGAATAGTCAAGATAAGGGTGACACCTTGAGAATTAGTCATTGTAAAGATTTGATTAACACCCGTGAAGTCAATCATTACTAACCAGAGAGGTGGGTGATTAAGGATCTCCAAGTGGTAAACTTGGAGCGCGAACGTTGCCGAACTGCTTGAACAAACTTGATTTGAATTTTCTCTATCCCTAAACTCCTTTATATTTGTAATTATTTGTTTGTTTATTTGCATTAAATCACTTAGGATTTAGAGATTAAAATATCGCATGAAAAAGTTTAACACACCTAATTCACACACCCCCCTCAATAGCTGTGCATACGATCCAACAAGTGGTATCAGAGCAAGATTAATTAAAACTTTTTTTTTTTGTGATATTGCATATATTTGTTTAAATTTGTTTAATTTGCATAAATTGGTTAAATTTTTTGTTAGAAATCTATTTGGATAAATTGATTGAATTATTGGATTGTATAAATTATTATGACTTTCAATTTAAATATTGAAAGACAATCTTTAGTTAGACCTCCATATTTTGATAGTAATGATTATGTATATTGGGAGTCTAGGATAAAAATTTATATTCAATCTTTAGATTATGATCTTTGGAACATCATTGAAAATGACTTTTATGTTCCAATTAAACTTGAAAATGGAATAGAAATTCCAAAATTGGATTTTGAGTTTAATGATGTAGATAAACGCAAATTGTGCATGAATGCTAAAGAAATTAATACTCTTTATTGTGCTTAAGTCGTGATGAGTTTAATATGATACAAGCATGCAATAGTGCCTTTGAAATTGGAATATTGCTTGAAATTACGCATGAAGGCACTAATCAAGTTAAAGAAAATAAATTAAGCATGCTTATCCATTAATATGAATTGTTTTCTATGGAAAATGATGAAACCATTAGTTGTATGTTTACTCGTTTTACTAACCTCACTAATGTTTAAAAAGTGTTTGGTAGAGTTTATCCCAAAGAAGAGTTGGTAAGAAAGATTCTTAGATGTCTATCAAGATCGTGGGAACCAAAAATGATGGTAATTCAAGAAGCCCGCGATCTTAAAGCTTTGAAGATGGAGGAACTCATCTGATCTCCATGACACACGAAATCACGATGATGGGCGATGAAAAGGAAGAGCAAAAAGAAAAATAAATTTTCAAACCAAGGAATATTGCTTTCAAAGTCTCCTCAAGCACATAAGTGGATTCTGGGGAAGAGAATGAAGATGAAGAAATTGAATTCATAACCCGGAAGTTCAACAAATACCTTTAACAGAAGAAATGAAAAGGGGAGAAGGTAATAGTTTGTTTTGGGTGCGGAAAACCAGGACACACCACTTATGAGTGCCCAAAAGCAAATAAGAAATCAAATAATTTCAAGAAGAAAGTGTTCAAGGCCACTAGAGACGATAGCAATGAGGATTCTTCTTCTGAGATTGAAGAAATCTCCAATTTGTGCTTCATGGCTAAGGAAAAAAAGGTACAAAATTCATCTAGTGATTTAAATAATGATAGTGATGAAATGTTAGATGCCTTTAATGAATTATTTGATAAATTCAATGTGCTTAAAAAGAAATATAATTTGTTGAAAAAGGAGAATGACAATTTGATTGAAAAACATGTTGAGATGGTTAAATCTTTTGAAAAGCAAATTATTGAATTGAAAAACATGTATGAGATTTCTAGTGCTACTATTAAATCTCTTGAGTTTGATGTTAGTGAATTGAAATGAAAAATGATTATTTGAACTCTATTATGCTTAAATTCACTAATGGTAGCAAAAACTTGAGCATGCTTTTAGGTAATCAAAGGGTTATATTTGATAAAGCTGAAATTGGCAATCAACCCTTTGTTAAGAAGAAAAATTATGAAAATTTCTTTATTTGTCTTACTATTTGTGATAGTTGTAATTGCGTAGGACATAAATCCTTTAGTTGCTCATTGAAATTAGGTGATAAAATGACAACTTCTAAATTGGTGTGGGTTCCTAAAGGAACCACTCCTAAGATTAAAGGATAAAAAAAGATTTGGGTTCTAAGAAAGGCAATTGAGCTTTGTTTTAGATTGAAAAGCTCACCCACTTTAAATGTGTGTTTTGATTGTGGATAGTGGGAGACTTTCTTGACTATGCATATAGGTTAAAATTTTATACTTTTGATTGATTTTAATTCTAATTGTCAGCACATTTTGTTTTTTGGTATCATTGGTTTAATTCATTAATCTTTCAATTGGTTTAATTCTTCCAATTGGTAGCAATACAACTATTGGTATCATAAAATTCTTTTTGGATTGTGTTGAGTGGATTGGATTTTGATTTGTTTATTAAAATTAGTATCTATTTTTGAAATTTGGATGTTAACTTTTGGAATCTTCAGCTCAATATTTGATAATCTAACTAGTGTGTCTTTATAGATCTCCTGATTTGAATTTGAAGATTGAAATAGGGGGAGAAGAAGTTTCTAACTTGTATAATTATTTTGATCTAAGTTTAAATGCTTTCATTATTACAATTGGTAAATAGAATTTCGTTTCTTGGCATTGACTTGATTTTCTCCCAACAAATTTTTTTTTTAAAGAAGGAGAAATATAATTATTTTGTTTGGATGGATGTCCCCCCAAACAAAATAATTAATTTATTTAATGCCAAAGGAGGAGAATTAATTTGATTGAGTTATTTTGTTTTAATGCTTTAGATATCCCCAATGACTTGATTTTGTATATTGATAAAGGGGGAGAGAGAATATATTGAATGATTTTACTTTGGAAATATTAGTTGAGATGTCTTTTGTATTTGTATGTGGCAATATCCCTCAAATAATTTTTGTGTTTTAAATAATGACAAAGGAGGAGAATTTTTATTGACTTTGATGTTCCTCCCCATTGTTTTTTTTTTTTTCTGACAAAAGGATAGAGATTTATATAAGTTGTAAAAATAGTATGTTTGCATGAAACTAAAAGTTATATATATGTATAAACTAAGGGGTAAAAAATAAATTATGCAATACTTTATGCACATGCTTAGAGTTAGGAATAAACAACTTATAATATGTTATCATCATTAAAAAGGGAGAGATTGTTAACCTAAGAGTCATTAGGCTTATCTGTTTTGATTATGAATGTTTTAATTGAATTATAAGTTGTTTATCTTTTGAATATACTTAATTGTATTATCTTTATATTTATATTGATTTTCATTGAAAATACCTTTTAACATGGGTATTTATATGTTCTAATATGTTGGTTTAAGTCCATGTAGTTATTGGTTAATTTTTAGACTTAAACACTTCAATATGTAGAAAATACGAATTATAGGTTGACTAATAGGGACAATTTGGTCAACCAGTTGGCTAAAGAAAGAGCAAGAATGAAGAAGCAGTGGACCTGAAAATGGATAGAAAGCTCAGTTTTCATCAGCTGTGGAAGTGATCGAACAACTGCATATTTGATCGACCGCAAAATGAACAAATCTTAAGAAGCGGTCGACAAGAGTTAAAGTGGTTGACCAGCAAAATAGACAGTTTCGAGCCAAATTTTGCCACGCCAAAAATCAGTCGATTGGGGACAATTTGGTCAACCGCTTGATTGGATTTCACAACGGTAACATTTCACATTCCAACGGTCGGGAGGCCGTCAACCAAAATGGAGGTGGTCGACCGGCCTAGCAGAGTTTATAAGTAGAGGGCACTCTAATGTTCAATTTAACGAAGTGAGAATCATTTCGAAAAGCTGCCAAATTTCATACTCATATTCTCACAAATCAAATGAGTGCATAACCTTAACTCTCTCAATCCTCAACTTGAGATTTCATATTAGAGAGTTAAGTTCTAAAGTTGTATTTTATATTTTGGCAATCTTTGTATTCAAACCAAGGGTGATGCCTTGTGAGTAGTAAAGATAAGGGTGACGCCCTAAGAATTAGTCATTGTAAAGGTTTGGTTGACACCTGTGAAGTCAATCATCACTAACTAGGGAGGTTAGGTGATTAAAGATCTCCATGTGGGCAATTTGGAGCACGGACGTTGGTCAGAGTTGTCGAACCGAGTGAATAAACTTGGTTTTTATTTTCTTTATCCCTAAACTCTTTTATATTTGTGATTGTTTGTTTGTTTATTTGCATTAAATCACTTAGAGTTTAGAAATTAAAATATCGCATGAAAAATTTTAGCAGACAATGCAAAAAGAACACAATGTACGAACCAAGTTGCAGACAATACAAAAAGAACGTAATGTACAAACCAAGTTCAATGAATTATGGCTTTAATGTGGTAAAAACAATTGTTAATTTGTCTTTCAATTATAGTGGTCACTCCATGGACAATGATGTTGATATCGATTTTTTCTCTCTTAGTCAGATAATGTAAAACCCATGAATTTTATAATTTTAAATTTCTACGTGTAAATTTTTCAAGTAATTTTTGGTCGAGTGTTGAAAAGTTGAACAGTTTTATTGTGAGTTTTTGGTCAAATAGTCAAATAGTCAATTTGGGTATTTGCGAAAGGTAATTTAATTGAGAAAATGAATTTAGTAATTTATTTTAACTAAAGAATTGTTGTCGGTTAGCTTTTAGAAGGAATCGGGCTTTAAATCAAAATTTGAATTAGATTTATTTACTATATATATATATATAATTTATTATTTTAAATTAAAAGAATTAATTTATAAAGAAAGAAAGAAGAAGAAGAAAAAAATATCCTCCTCCTTCAGTAAGTAGCCAAGAGGGTGAGTGGGAGAGGGGGAGAGTCTAGAGTCAGAGGATTTTTGATTTTCGACGATGGATTCGGGTTTCCGTCGTCCACACCAACAACTTTTGTAAAGGTCGCTAGTAAGTGTTTCTATTTTTCCCCTCTGTTTTTGTGTCTAAAGTTTAGGTATTTTGTTGGCTTTGGATTTAATCTTAGAAACTCAAATCCGAGGGAAATTTCTAGTTTATATTGATAGAATAGAAGTTCATGTAGGATTTTTTGTCATTAGAAGTCAAAAATCGAGTAAAACATGGGAAAAATGATTATTTTCTAGCAATTCTGGTCAACTAGTGGTCGACCAGAAGGGCCACTAGTTGACTAGGAGTGGCACTGGTCGACCATAGGTGGACCATAGGTGGACCAAAAGTGGGTAAAATCTTCCAGTTTTGTCACGTTTGAGTCGTTTGTACGTCGGTTAGATTCTTAGACTTGGTATATGACCCTTCCACTTGTCCCTTTTGACCCTTGATGGAGATTCTTGTTCTTTGACATAGTTTTAGGGTCAGTTCAATTTATGGATTTTGAGCCAATCTCCAATAGAGTCATACTCGATTGACTTTAGTTGGTTCTTCTCGATTGTTGAATCTTGAATGGTTACGATTGTGTCTTATCCACCACTATGAGGTACCAGTGTATTGTCGACATGTCTCATTGACACCGAATGGTCTCGGTTGACCGTCATTGAGTCTGGTCAATGCTGCGACGTCCTGGTTAACCTTCACTTGCCTCGTCAATTGTTTCATGGTATCGGATGACCACCGTTGGGCCTTGTCGATCGTGGTTATGTTTTGGTTGACCGCACTATTTTTTTTATCGGAGTTGGGCTTGGCGAACTCCATTCAACTTCACCAACCATACCTGGTTTTTGGTCTGGATTTGTGTTTCGGTCTAGGATTCTTGGGATATTCTTAGATTTGATTTTCGGGTTGGGACTAGTGGATGTTACTAGAGACCATATTGGATTCCTATTCTTGATTGAGAGTTATATATTATCCCTTGTTTGATTGTTGGAATGTTGACATCGGCCATGTTATAGGTTCCGAAATGTCACTGGTTCGGCCCTCACTTTTGATAGTTGCATGGAGTTGGTTGGTCAGTACGAGTGTCATGGTCGTGTATGAGGTAGGGATTTTTATACTTTCTACACTGCATTGCATCATATTTTCAAACTGCTATTTTGTGGGATACGACACTTGAAAGCCCGACGAGTACTGTTTTGACAACACGTCTATTTTTACGTATATGTATGTTTTCTCATGTTTGCTTTATCGTACATGATAATATGTTTGATAGCCTGTGGATATATTGGAAGGATGGATCCTCTTGATGCTTTAGGCAGTCTTGGCGCTAAAACATCATGAGGATATCCTGTACAATCTTCAACTGTGAGAAGATTGATTTTTTGTACGTGTGAAAGGGTGATAGGGCATTGGTGACTTGTCCTCAGGTTTTGAACCCCATAAGTCAAAATAGAGATGAGATTGTGATGATGCATCCTTGGGTTTCGAGCCCTAGAACTTGGCCAGAGTTTTAGTCACACAAATAAGAAGGTTGTTAATTGCTGAGTTTTGCTATCCTAGTACCATTCCATTTGATGGATGGCGTGATGGCTCATAGGTCCGCTCGTCAGCAACTATCGTCAATTTAAAACTTGTTGGTAGCTAGTTGAAGAGCAATCCATCGACGACAACCTTACATGTTGTAACGACGCAGTGCTTTAGCTCATCGACAACTTGAGTGACTCGTTCGATCTCCGGATCACCGTCACTACTATTTACTCTGCTTTATGAGGTATTGCTATCGACGGATAGTCATCTATTCTTTGATGAGTGTCCTATGGATCCTTGAGTGACCATCCATTTTCACTAATGACGTTTTTAGACAGAAAACAATGTTGGCATATTTTGTGATATAGTTGTAACAATCCGATCCTAAAACTTTTCGTTAAACGATGTAATCAAACTTTGGAGGTAAAATTTCATGATACAACTCATCTCTTATACGATGCGAACGACATCTCAGACAAAGCGGACGTTGTACGTTTGAATCTGTCCGAATTCTAGACGAATTCGGACGACGCAGACAACATCTCGGACGTCATTTCTGTGTCCGAATTCTGAATTTGGACGTTACGAGCAGAATTCAGACACATCCTCTTGTCCGAATTCTCCCTTGTACAGCGAAAAAACTTATTTAAAATCAGATGGAGAGCGCACAATGATGGCCGACCAATAGAGATTTGTCAACTGCTCTCCCTCTGCCACCTGGACGAATTGTTCCCCGGTGAACCCTATTTCTTCAGCCCTTCGTTTCTTCTCCTTCGTGGTTTTTCTTAGAGCATTCTGGTGGGTTTCTGCGTGGAGGGAGCTGCTTGGAAGGAGAGCTACCGTGTTTAGAAGAGGAAAACGCCAGTGAAGGTAAGGATATGGGGTAGTCGTTGGCTTAAGGAAGCCCTACACCCAAGTATACGTTGTGTGAATGATTGCTGTTGTTGTATAGTTCTGCAGTTTTAGTAGTACCTTTTGGTTTTTGCGGTGTAGTTGTTTGCTAGGTGATCTAACTTTTACGTTATTCCTTAAGTTGCCTTGCTGGTTGTTGTGCTCTATACGTGTTAAATGTTTCTACTGAATGAAAATGTTGACTAAGCTAGAATGAACCAAAGAAATGATGTTTAAAGGAGATGAGGAGTATGGATGGATGATTAATGGATTGCTAGTATTGGTATTAATGGTGATTTCATTTATGAGTAGCCTTCCATTTGGTAGCTTATATGTATAGGTTAATCATTTCATGTTTACCGTTTTGTTTAATGTAACATTTGTGGACGTTGTAGACATTCGAAAAGCCTAACTGTAGCTATTTCGTTACCGCCAATCTTGCTGTTATTTATCGTTTAGAAGCACGTTTTAGCTACTCATGTTGTTAACCATTACTGCAGATTTTCTTTGATGGTAGAAGAGCATGTTATTCGCTAATAATTATTACTACTGCTTGTAGTCATTAAGAAACACGTTTTACCTTCTGTCGTTAATAGTTGCTACGGTATATTATCACCATGAATCCCGTTTACTGCCTTCATTCGATTTGCGTTACTGTTGTATGTTATAGTCTAATAAGCACGATTCGTGAGCATATTTCGCTGTTATACTTATGATTGGATTTCACTGTATTAGCCAAATAAAAGCATGTGTAGTGTCTATTATTGCTGTTGGGTTTAGTTGATAAAAAGCATATGATCGCTGCTTCGTTTGATATTTCTTGCTACTATATTATCGATTTAGAGATATGTCCATTATTCCCCTTCATTACTTAAGTTGTGGTTGATTAGTAGATTAAAAGCATGTTTCACTGTTTAATTTGTTAATGTTCGTTGTCGTATTAATTGTTCACAAGCATATTCTGTAGCGTTATGTAGTTATACGTATTACCATTGTTTTATTAGCCAATCACATGCATGATTAGCAATTTTTCTCTACTGTGTTATTTATTGCGAAAGAGCATGATTAGTTGTTCATGTCCACTGTCATGTTTACTGTTTAAAAGCATGCCCTATTGATTGCTTTATTGAACGATAATAAGCATGTTTCGTTGCTCTATTGGACATTGACGCTATTTTCATTATCGATAAGAAACTTGTTTAGCCTCATTAACATGTCGTTACTTTCATTATATAGAAGCATGTTCTGTCCTTGTTCTTATTGGGTGTTAATAGCATGTTAGTTTCTGTCTCGTGATTATGTGTTGTGCTGTTATTACCATCGCTATATATATATAGGTCTGTTCTATTACTTGTGTTATCTGTTATATATCGTGAATTTCTTTAAAAGCATTGTTTTACTTTCTATGTATGTGTTATTCAATTTGAAAGTGCTAGGTTGTGTTCATGATAATAGAAACCAAGTAGGGGGTACCCCCTTGGGGTGGTACCCACGTGCATGAGTGAGGAAAAACGTTAAGAACAAGAATGTTCGGGATGGGCGAGACACGCCCATCACTGAAGAAACCCTACCGCCGGGATACGCCGGGAGGGAAGAAACCCTGAAGGCAGGATACACCGTAAGGAGAGGACCCTTGAAGGCGGGATACGCCAGAGAGGGGACGAAAAAGGGAGTTGGAGGACGGATGGGTAGCGGAACTAGTCCGCAGCTAGGCGAAGCCCCCAACCTTGACGGGAACGGGGACCTAGTTGCAAGTAAAGGGCAAAGTCCGACCAACTATTCTATCCCCTAAGACCCCTCCAATCTCCAGCTTGAAGTACGAGTAAAAAACGAACGAAATAACGAACGTAATGAAAAGAATTGGTTTGGGTGGCCCCATTCCAAGAAGTAATAAAGAGAGATATCCATAATTGTTTTCCTCATTTCCTTACTGGGCGAAAGCTCACATCCTTACTTGTGGTGTAGGTAATGAAGTAATTATGTCAGGAGCTCTAAAGGAGGTCATTCCAATGGAGCTTGCGGTAGATCCGGATGAGACGCCAGCAGAGTAGTAGTACTTAATAATGTAATTTAAAATAGTTAAGAAATTTGGGTCGTTACAATAGTTGTCTATGTATACACCGGGTTTTCATGAAGCCACATCAAGGTCATGGGTCGGTTTAATAAAATGATGAAGAGGTTTTAAATGTTTTAAAATCCATATACGGTAAATGGAAGACATGACCATGGTTTTCAAAAAGATGAGAAAAACTATTTTTTGCGTGCATTACATTTAATATAGACTCCCCAATTGAGTTTGTCACTCACCCCTTAAACAATATTTTTCGCAGGTCTGATGTTTAGGTCTGTATGGGGTCCTTGCAAGATGTCTGCTCATGTCTCCCTTTGTGTGCTTTGACTTCCCTTTGAATGGGTGAAGGTTCGTCGACGATCCCACTGTCTTGCGTATGTTTGGGATTTGTTGTTGATGTTGTTAGTTTGATTCATGCACAGTACGTTCTTTTGTTTATTATTATTTACTATCTTGGCTCATGTTGATCATTCTGTGCATCCCAATCCATGTGATTTGGATTTTGAGTTAACTTCATGTTAAGACTTCCGTTTTTCCCTAGCTTTGAGCTGAGCGATTGAGTTTTCTCTAAGGATCGGGTCGCCTGACTTGACGATTCTGTTAGGCTCGCCTTCGAGTTGCAACAAATACTCTCTTGAGAACAATGGAGAAGAGCGACTATTCGAAATAGACATTTGTACTGCTTTTGAGAAAATCTAGATTAGCCCTGGACCTCCCTCGTAGTCGAAGGACATCCATTGTTGATCCTTGGATGTCGCTGTTTGACGGGCTTTGACGTTAGAGTGGCTGTTACGTTTGACTCTGCATTTTTTTATGGAAAACGTGACGGAAAGGTTTGTGTCATTCATTTTACATAGTTCGAGGTTTTAATTGTTTGTGAAAAATCTTCAAAGTTTGTTGTGTTTCTTATTCCAAACTATATGGTTTATTTTATTAATTTCCTTAATTTTTATATTTTTCTTTGTAATTTCAATTTTATTTTTTAAACAATAATTTAATTAATTGTTATTCTTATTTTTATTTACGCTAGTAAAAACATCATATTTATTAGTTATTTGTTTTGATTAATCATATATTAATGTTCATTTTAGTAAAATGGGAAGATGACAAACCAATCATTGACTTTGTGATCAATGACAAGTCAACTACTAAACTATTTTTGCTAACAAATTAACCACTAAACTATGAAAAAAGTTGTCGATAACATTGCTGTCATGTTTGCCGTTAAATGCTTTGACGACGAACTGCAGTAGGTTGATGACGAACCATGGTGGCTTGACGACGAATTGCAGAGGCTTGACGATGAACCACGGCGGATTCACGACGATTGGCGGCGGCTTGACCACGACCGCGGCAGATTGATAAGAAGGAGATTCCTTTTTTTCACCTAGAGAAATGGTGAATTTTTGCAGATCAATAATTCTCTCTATTTTTAATGGTTTTAGACGCTTGAGGACTCGTTTCCGAACATTTTTTCATGATGGATAGGTAGGAGAGATATGTTTTGCCATTCGGTGCATATCAGAGTAGATTTGGGCAAGAAAAAAATGAGATTGTTTACTCAAAAACGTCGGAAGGCTATAACTTTGTGCTCAGTCGACCGATTTGGACGAATTTCTTCTTGATTTCACATAACTTTTCAAGATCTACGCGCTGGCAAGCTGCCAAAGGTAGCTTGTCCCACTTTCGAGCGCTAAAAATGCTTCTAAGTCCTCCAATTTCTCTTATACAATTCAAAACCGTGAAGCTCCACACATTCAGAGGACAGTTTCTCTCTACTGTGGTGGCTGATTAACAAAACAAATGTTTCCTACCTTTTCATCGCAAAAAGACAATGGAAAATGAGTTCTCAAGCGTCCAAAACCGTTGAAAATGGAGAGAATTATCAATCTACAAGGATTCATCGTTGCACTAGGTGAGAGAAAGGAATTTCCTTCTTATCAATCCGCCTCGGATTGTGGTCAAGCCACCGCAGTTCTTCATCAAGCCGCCATCATTCATCGTCAAGCCACCACAGATCATCATCAAGCTGTCGCAGATTACTACACGATCCGTCATAGATCGTTGTCGATTTCATCGATTATTGTCTTATTTGTAGAAAAACATAGACAACACAGACAAACTATGATCCTCCCATGGATTGTAAAGTAATTCGAAATCATCCGAAAACTAAAACATTAACATTCTTTGACAATATCTTCTAAATTATAAAACCCAAAATCTTCTAAATCCATTCTTTTATAAAATCCAAAATTTTCTAAATCCATTATCCATGGATATTAACTCTTTTCTATTGAAAATCTCTTCTAAAATCATGAGTTCCTTCCGTTTTTCCATGGGTATTTGTTATTTTCCTTGTTCTTTTCCACTGCAATTTTCAGAAAGTTAACGGCAATGTTTGCGGCGACAATTTCAAATAGTTTAGTGATTGACTTGCTATTGATTAAAAAGTACGATGGTTGGTTTGTCATTTTCTCTAATAAAAATGAAACATGTTTATTGATATGAACACGTTGACATAAATAAAAATAAAAATACAAAATATTCATTAAATTTATTGATAAAAATTCGATAGAAATACCATTTTAAAATGAAATTAAAACAATAAAGCTTTTGTCTTAATTGAGCTTCTTCTTGGAGATTGGCATGTAGCATCTTAGAATTTCACTTTGGTTTTTAGGCCAGGCCTATGTATAGGGGAGTGCAAAACCGAACCAGAACCAAAGAACCGAACCGGAACTGGTTAATTCACTTAGATTTGGATCGGTTGTGCACACTGTAAAACTGAATGTTGGTTCCTTTTGTTAAGAACTGGAAAATTTGGTTTGATTTTTAGTTTGTCTTTCTCGAAACCAATAAAATCGAATCAAATAGAATTTTAGGGCTTGTTTTTGTCTTCTTGCGCTATGCATGTGGCGTGCGCTCAGTTGCGATTTGTGATGACTAGATGTTCTAACCTATTAAATCGACAATTTTGTAGTGCAGAAGACTCTTGTAAAACTTCAATTTGCTGCTCTGCTTCAGTTTAGCCCATGGCCCCCTTGGAAACTCACATCGTCGTGCTTAGTGAGAAAGAGTCACGTCGCCAATCGCCTCTTGGTCGCCAAGCACCTCTCAGTCACTAGTCACCTCTTGGTTGCCAGTCACCTCTCAGTTGCCAGTCACCTCTCGGTCTCGGCTTTGTCCTCCGGCTCTAGTGCTTACTGCTTGGTTCTTAATCTGCAATTTGATTTCACTGTTTAATTGTTTTTTCTCATTCTTTGTCGTTTTGCTCGGCTTTGCAGTTTGTTTTCTGGTGCTCACTGCTTAGATAGTCGCGCTCCCTCATGACCTTGCCTCCTAGTCTCTGCTCGCAGCCTCAATCTCAGACTCAGTCTCAACTTTAGCCTCTTTGCAATCGACTTTCGGTAGTCTCGGTTAGTCTCATCTTACTGTTGAATTAAATGAATTTAATTTTTATGTCATGGTGATTACTAATGATGATTCTGTTTGTTGTTGAATTGAATGAATTCAATTTTCATGGTGCTCACTGTTTATTACTTTAGTTTCAATTTTCAATGGTGATTACTGAATTTCATTATTTTTGAATCTTTTGAGTTTTGATGGATGTTTCTATTTATTTCTATTAATTTTATTGTCTTGAATATTTTTTTATGGATCTTTTAATTATTGTTGTTAGATTCTGCATTTGGTTTAATTGTTCATTATGCATTTGATTTAATGATTCTGAAAGGATAATTCTTCATTTGGCTTAAATTGATTCTAAAATAGTTGAAATTATTGATTAATACATTTGGTTTAATGATTTTACATTTTGTTTATAGCCATCTAGGATGGAAAGCATTAATGAAATTGTAGAGGGTCCTACTATTAACCTTATTACTGGTCAAACCAAGAGAAAAAAATAAGAAGTTAAGAATCATTTTACTAGGATTAAAAGCACTGATCATAGCAACCCTAGAGCAAAATGTAATCATTGTTCATAGACATATGCATGTCATGCATTGAAGAATGGTACATCAAACTTTAAAAAACACATCAGTAGGTGCAAAAAATTGTTGGCAAGTGTGGATATGAAGCAAAAGACTTTGAGCTTACAAAATATGGATAATATAGGATCCAATTCCAATCTGTCATGTTTTAGTGGTGCAACTTGCCGAGAACTACTTGCAAAAATTATTATTATTGATGAGTTTCCTTTGAAGTTTGTTGAAGGACAGTGTTTTAGAGCATATTCCCAATATGTGCAGCCAAAATTAGTTGTACCTTCTAGATTTACTATTGCACGAGATATTGTTAATTAAAATGAGAAAGAAAAAATGAAGTTGAAAGAATATTTTCAAAAGACATATCAATGAGTGTGCTTGACTACCGATGCATGGACTTCCATTCAAAATTAAAATTACATGGTATTAATTTCTCATTATATTGATACTGATTGGACCATGCATAAGAAGATTATTAATTTTTGGTTGATTTCGAATCATAAAGGTCAAATGATTGGTAGAGAAATAGAAAGATGTTTATTTGAATGAGGAATTTAAAATGTTTTGACTATTACCGTTGATAATGCTTCTTCGAATGATATTGCAATTTCATATTTAATCAAAAGTATTCGAAATTAGAATTGATTAGTTTTGAATGAGGAACACATGCATACACGATGTTTTGCACATATTTTGAATTTGATTGTATTTGATGGTTTAAAAGATCATCAAGAATCTATCACGGGAGTACGTAGAGCTGTGAAGTACGTTCAATCTTAACCTGCAAGGCTGCAAAATTTTAAGAATTATGTTGAAAATGTAAAGATTATATGCAAAAGTAGTGTTTCTCTTGATGTGCCTAGTAGATGAAATTCTACATATTTGATGATAGAAAACACTGAAAAATTTAAAAAAAGCTTTTGAGAAGTTAAAAGAAACCAATAGTCATTATCTTGTTGATTTGAGTAGAGAAAGACCTCTAACGACAGAAGATTAAGTTAATATTCGGGAACTTATCAAGTTTTTGAAGATTTTTTATGATATGGCTGTAATTGTTTCAGCCTCCTTGCATGTTACTTCAAATATTTATTTCAGTGAAGTATGTAATTTAAAAATGGTTATCCAATAGTACGTTGAGTGTGATAATCTATTATTGAGGAAAATGAGTATTGAAATGCAATGAAAGTTTGACAAATATTAGAGAAGTTGTAATAAAATTAATTTTTTAATGTATGTGGCAATTGTATTAGATTCCAGATGTAAAACAAAGTTTTTGAAACATTGTCTGACTATGTTAGTTGATAATGATAAGGCAAATGATTTGGTTAGCCAAATAGAAATTATGATTGAAAGATTATATTTCGAGTATACAGGTGATTTGCGTAATACCACGAATTTTTCATATAAGAATTTATTAAGAATAACAAGAAATTAATTAGGGGTATTTAGATTTATTAGATAATTATCGGGGTATTACCAATGACGTATTCGTAATATTTTAATTTAAAGAATTTATTGAAGGATAATTAAGATTAATTTGGATGAATGGGTGTTTTATTGGACTGAACCGGGTTGGTTTAGCTTGGTCCAAAAAATTATAAATGGCCCGATTCTCCTTTAATCAAAAGAGGGAATAAGATTTATGGGAGATTTATGAGATAAATTCTATTATTTGGAATTAACTATGTGAAGGGATTAATTAATTTAGATTAATTTGGATTAAAAAGGGTTAAAGGAGGTGATGAGAATTATGAACCGGTTCAACAGAATCGGTTTACGCCCATTTAGTGGGGTTCATGTCATTAAACTTGATCGTTGGGCGAACCAGTTAAGAGGAAAAACAGAATGGCCTTGGCGAACCAGTTAAGAGGAAAAACAGAATGGCCAAAGGCCATTCTGTGAAATGAAGAACGAGAAGGGAGAGGGCGAGAGAGAGAGAGATCGGGTGAGACGGGAGACGGCGAGCGACGACCGGTGAGTGACAAGTGACGGGAGGCAACGATGTGGGCGAGGCTCCGGCTTGCAGTGTCGGATCGATGACACCGGTCGTTGCGGGAGTGACGTGGTGTGGCATTGGGACTTCCACGGGTTGCGATTTTTGGCGACAAGTCGAAGGTAGGATGGTCAGGTTCTTTTTCTCCTTTGTGTTATGTTAACCTGGCGAGTGGCAGGGATATATGGGCACGGTGACAGCGTCGGAACGGTCGGCGAAGATTTGGACGGGCCGGGTGGGGCTGTTGGGCTGGGTTGCAGCTCGGCCCAACCTGGTGCTCCTTCAGTGTGGAGTCAGCATGGGGAACACACTCTGAACTCTGGAGCTTGGTAGTGTGGTTGTCGGGCATGCTGGGGGAATGTCGCTCTCTGCCTCCAGAGAGTGTCTCCTCTCTGGTTCGATATACTTAGGAGAAGAGGCAGAGAGAGAGAGGAGCAGAATTGTTGGAAGGGAATGGCAATGAGCTCTAGAGAATGGCTGAGAGAATAGAACCGAGAGCTTCTGCTTCTAGAGGGAGGAGATGAAAGCTGAGAGAGAGCTGGAGGTTGGCCGAGAGTCTCCTAGTCCGCTGTAATGTTCTCTTCTCAGCTATTTTGGTTAAAGGATTTTCGAACAAATTAATCAGTTGGGCTTCTGTGTTGATTATGTGAATGAGTTTGTCTGTCTATCATTGGTTCTATGAGGATAACATTGGAAGAAATAGATTTAAGTGATTCTGTCATGTTGGATCTAGCCCCCTGTTAATCAAGTGGAGTTTCATGCTTTATTATTTATAACTGACTGCTAGATATGTTGGGTTCTGCACCTTGAGTTTGTTTGAATATGCTCTGTTAGTTGTGGAAAATATAATAAAGTGTTGTTGTTGGATAACATTATTGACCATGGACATTGTTAAATGTTGATGTTAGCATAAAAATGAATTAACCTTGCTATATGGCCTTTGTTTAATGGTTAATGATTTCCTCTGTTAATGGTGATGACTTGTCTGGTTAAGATTTGGAATAAGTTATGGGATTGAGTTGTTTATCATTTCCATATAATTAGTATGAAACGAATGTGCTCTCTGTGGTTGTTCATGACAAGTCTGTGACAAGTTTATAAACTGTTAGTTATGCATGTTGGGATGATCTGTCTGCTGCCATTACATTTGGATAAAAAGAATAATGAGCATGCTTTGTTGGTTGCTAAGTTGTGAATATTGGCATTTTGTTGAGTGTTAAAGTATAGGTTTAGATGAGAAGTTGTCCATGATAAATGTGTTGATTGTGAAGGTGTTAAAAGGACAAAGAAGAATAACGACGGAATGCTAATGCGCGTTAAACTTTGAGGTAAGGAACTTGGGTGTGCTTTGGCCATTGAGGCCCTACACCACAAGTAAAGTGCGTGAGTGTGTCTATTTATTGTTAATAGTGTAGATATGTTAGTATGCTATAGATTATTCTTAGTTCTGTGAATTATACTCCATAGATATTTCCTTTACTGTTTGTTTATTTTCCTTACAGCAAATGCTTTAATCGATGCTGTGAATGCTCAGATAGTGAATGGAGAATGAAGAATGATGAACGATATGATAATTACGAATGAACTATTAACTTCCTTGATGATGATTTTGGCTTGTTGTTTCATTGTGTATTGCTGAAGTGATTATTTGCTGTAGTTATAGAATAATAATTGAACCTAAGCATGTTTAGCGATAGTGATAACTAGAAATAATTACACTCTAAATTCTAGCATGTTTAATGGACTGTGATAATTAGGATGAGCATGTTTAACTAATTAACTGATTTATCGTAGTTAAGCAAATGAACTAGTTACTCTAAGCATGAACTAAGTAATTGGTATATGTTAATTTAAACGAATAACAATCGTAGATAGTAATGGAGCATGTAAATTAATTAGTTGAGCATGTAAACTATCTGGTTGAGCATGTTTAGTTTAAAAGCTTTTGTCTTGATGCATGTCAATTTATTAATTAATTAACGAGTTGTAAATGAACTAATCATGCAGGTTAATAATTAGTTAAACATGTAAATCTATCTAGAGAAATCAACTAGTCCGATAGTCATAACATGTTTAACTTAGCTTCAATGTTTAATTATCTGTATGTTAATTCATCTGTTGTTCAATCAGTTAGTGGCATGTAAATCAACTAAGGTAATTAATTAACTTAAGCATGTTAATTAATTTGGGTATACCATGAAACTATCTAGAATGTAAATTGACGAATGCATGTTATCTTAATAAATTAGCATGTTGAACTATTAGTTGATTTACTAGTATGTTAAGCAGCTCACTAATAGGTTTCATTAACGCAATTAATAGATGAGCATGTTAATCAATTTAAGCATGTTAAAGAACTTAGATAATAATGGTAACATGTTAATAAATTAGTGAACGTAACTAAAGTAATCAATCTTGAACATGTAAAGTACCTAGGCTAACTAAGTAGAGTAGACTAATTACCTAGAGATAAATATAGGAAGCATGTAAACGGGCTAGGAAGTCGATTTGAAGAAATTACATGTTAATAGTATCGTGTTATACTTGTCCAAGCATGCTCCCCGAATTTAAATTCGTTATATGTGTTGATCAGTTGTGCTACTCTGTTTGGTTGTTTACTCTTCATATTCAATGCGCTTCAATTTCTATTATTCTTTATATGTGTGTTCAATTTCAATTACTTTCATTTAATGCGTGAGTTCAATTATAGTAGTTTTACTTCAATGCGCATTTCAATTTTCATTAATGTACGTTATAATGCAATATGCTCCATGTTAATAGAAAATGGTAGGGAGTGCCATTTTGGGGTGGTACTCACACATGCATGAGTGAGGGAAAAACGTAAGAACAAGAATGTTCGGGATGGACGAGATACGCCATCACCGAAGAAACCCTCTGGCGAGACATGCTGGAAGGGAAGAAATCCTGAAGCGGGACATGCCGGAAGGGGAGTACCCTTGAAGGCGGGATACGCCGGAAAGGGGACGAAAAGGGAGTTGGATGGTGGATGGGTAGCGAAACTAGTCCACAGCTAGGCGAAGCCTCCAACCTTGACGGGAACGGGGACCTAGCAGCAAGTAAAGGGTTAGGTTCGGTCAGATATTCCATCTCTTAAGAACCCTTCAATCTCCAGCTTGATGTACGAGTTAAGAATGAACGAAGAACGAACGTAATGAAAGGAATTGGTTTGAGTGGCCCTCATTCAAAGAAGAATTAAAGAGAGAGATATGCATAATTGTTTTCCCTCATTTCTTTACTGGGCGTAAGCTCACGCCCTTACTTGTGGTGTAGGTACAAAGACGAATAGATAAGAAGTAGATGATAAACACATAATGAAGCAGGGATAGATGATTTCGCACGCACGAGACTTGGGCTGAACAGGCAAAGAAAAAGATGAGTAAACATTTGTAAATGAACGATGTTTAATTGTCAAGTTCTATTTGTTAAACGTAGTGTTTAAATTATTTAGTATTTCCTTTTTGAACAATTATATACGCTTTCACAAAGATTTTACACAGATGGTTTCATTTTATTATTTATGCTTTCTTCACATTTTATCAATTGGCTTTCATAACGAGTTTTGAAGAAAGAGTCAGTAGCGATCAGGTTAGACGCACTCTGATACGTTTTGTTTTAAAGAGAAAAAAATTTCAAATTTTTACGCATTTAAACGATTTATGAAAATCCGGGTTGTTACAATTTGAATTTTGAAAATTCATAAGATAATTGTAGTACAAGTGTTGCAACGGCTACATTGCTGAGACAAAGTAGTAGTTTGGTCCACAATAAAGTATATGGGATATTTTGTAGCTGTCATGATGAACAAGATTCAAAGACTCGAACAAAAGTTGATTAATATTTATATGAGGGGTGAAAAAATTTTCAGATAAACAAAACATTCTAACATGGTGGAAATTGAATTCGTTGAAATTTTCAATTTTAAGCAAATTGGTAAGAGATGTATTGGTTATTTCTATTTCAACTGTTGCTTCAGAGTCAACTTTTAGTCATGGAGGAAGGGTACTTGATTCATTTCATAGTTCTTTGTCCCCAAAGACTGTTGAGACGCTTATTTGCACCCAAAGCTGTATTTGATCGTCAAAACATCAATCAGTCAACTTTAATGATATAGTGGATGATATTAACAAATTTGAACTAGGTATGTTTTATATTTCCATTTTCTATTTCTTTATATTTCTTTTATTAGTTACTATATTTTATATATTTGTTTTGAATTTATACTTTTAAGAGCTTATATCAATTAATGGACACGAATGATAAAGTGAACTACTTGGAACTTAATAGTGATGATAACTTAGAACAAGTATTTATATTTTTTATTAATTTTTTTTTTTAGTAATTACTTTCTTTCAAATAATTTATTTAAATTTATATCTATTCTTTTGCAATTTTTATCAGTTGAAGACATTGGACATTACGAAATGTGATGACAACTTAGAAGTTCGAACTGATGATACAATTACTATTTTATTATTTAGTTATATTGTCGTTTTATAACTTTTTCTCATTTTATATTATAATTTTTTTGTTGGTTGTTTTATAACTTTTTTTTGTTATAACTTAGAAGTTGTTTTATAAGTTTGACATATTATTTTTTTTTGTAAAATAGAGCCGTATGGTTGAAAACAAATAGAATATAAAGAAAATATATAACATAGAGAACACACAGAGTTTACGTGGTTCGGACAAACACAGTCCTACATCCACGGAGATAATCACCAACCACTTTATTAATATCCCAAGAGTACAAAGAAAACCATAACTTTACAACAATAGCATCGTGAAGCTTTAACCTTCAAGAATTTACAGAGAAAGCTCTCTCTCTCACTTGAACCTCCAGAACACAGCAAAACAACCTCCAAGACTTTCCAGAGAAAACCTTCTCTTCCCTTGGATAAACCTTTTACCGTTTTTGATCCTTTGCTCTCTTGTTGCTACCGTTCTCCTTTGTCACTCTCTTTTCATCCCTCTGCGTCCCTCTGTCGCTTATCGCTAATCCCCATGTTCCGCTAATCTGCTAATCTACTCTTTTAACCTAGCAGAATAATTTGCTATATACAACACACCAGGACAGACGTCCATCCCTCTACAACGGACGTCCGAAACTCCAGACAGAATGCCAGAATCTCCAGACGGACATCCATCATTCCAGAAGGGATGTCCGTTTTACTTATCCATAAATGTCCGTTAGCTTCTCCGTCAAAGGGAAGTCCACCCCTTAACAAAACAACGTCCATTCCTCCTCACCATTATCACGCCCATCTGGACTTCATGCAAGGGATGTCTGTCTTATCCATGAGGGACGTCCGTCATCCTGAATCCATTACCCAACGACATCCGATAGAGCACAAAGGACATCTGTTCCTTCGAAAATAGTTTCAGTTTCACAATTCTCCACCTTGAAACCATTTTTGAATATGATTACACAATTAACTCTCAACAATGAAGTTATTCAACTGGACATTAGTTAAATTTAAGACCAGCTTAAAATTAGCCATTGTCAAAATCTTTGTTAACTTATTTGCTGGATTTTCATTAGACTCCACTTTCTGCAGATAACTCTTTTGAGATAAGACAATAGGCCCTTTTCTTCCACCCCTAAAAAAATCAATCCCAAGCATTCTCCTTGCTTGTCCCATATCTTTCCTTTCAAAATCTTTGGCCTTCAATTTTGAAACAGCAGATATGTATTTCCGTGAAACAAACTCATTAGGCCATTTGTTCCACTGCCGTGGAGATTTCTTCCACCTGTATAATTCCCAACGCCTGCTTGTTTTAAACCACAATTTTCTGTCATTGCACCCCAAGGCTTCCGAATTATACCAATCAATAGATAACTTGAGAGCATATTCAATTTTGTCCGCATATCCAAACCTCTGAACCGGTTTAATAATCTCCTCAATCTATCCCTGGTGAGTTGATAATCCACCAGCTTGTCATCATCATCATCCACTTCTATCTCAGTTGATTGACAACTATTGCCATCTACTTGGAGATTAGTGCCTACCTGTCCAACATTTTCAGCAATTGACTCCACCTCAACTTGAATACTGTATGATGAGGGTAGACTTCGCTCACTAACATGCTCCAACTATAAGTCCCACAGCTGAGTATCTTCATTCTGAGCTTCAATCACACTTGATGATTGACTTGTAATTGTCTTCCCTTGTAGAATGTATAACCCATTTTGCAATCTTGCTTTCATCATAGTCAGAATTCCTTTTATAACCTTCAGAATTTCCTTCTTCATTTTTATCTAGCATCCCAATCGACAATAAATTTCTTTTGAGATTAGGAACTTACCTGATGTTATGAATTGTCTTTATACATCCATCAAACATCAAATTCTGAATGCTACCTGAACCCTCAATTTTATAGGATTCATTATTGCAGAGTAAAACTTGGCCACCTGAACCTCCAGTGAAATTATGGAGCCACTCTTTCCTGTGTGTCATATGAAATACACACCCAGAGTCTAAGATCCAAAGGTCTTTGGAATCAGCAACCGATGCAACTAGGACATATGATGATTCATACCCATCAGCAGCAACTGAAGCATCTCTTCTTTCAATATTCTTTTCATTCATTTTCTTCTTCCTCTCATTGTTGTCCTTCTTGAAATGGCCCTCTTGTTACAGAAGAAACACCTTCTTCCAAACTTGGACTTTGACCATGATGCGTTGCTTGAATTCTTTTGATCCCTAGTTTGAGATCTTACACGTACAATTAATCCTTCACCATAGGTGTTCTCCTTGGATTCAGTACGCTTTTGCAATTCCTTTGAATTTAAAGCAGCCTTTACCTCAGACATCGTCAGTGTCTGTTTCCCATATAACATGGTATCTATAAAATATTCATAGACCTTAGGCAAAATATTTGTAGAATGATGGCTTGATCTTTCTAATCAATTATGACATCTATGCTGTTTAAATCGAAAATTATTTTGTTGAAGTCATCTAGGTGTTTACACATTTCCTTAGTATCCTCCATCAACAATGTATATAGTTTCTTTTTGAGATATATCGGTTTGCCAATGATTGTTTCATATACAATACTTCAAGTTTCATCCATACCGATAATGCATCCCTTTCTTCAGTGACTTCCTACAACACTTTATCACCAAGACTCAACAATATCGCACTGTGAGTCTTTGTCTCAATATCCTCATTCTTTCTTGTATCAGTTTCTTTCAGTGTCAACATGGCCTCTTTGTCAATTGCCTGAGCCATACCTTAATGCACCAACAAGGCTTTTATCTTGATACGCCAAAGACTGAAATCATTGTTCCCAGAGAATTTCTCCACCTCGAACCTAGCTATCACAAATCTTGAAAAAACACCAGACTACTAATTGGAAGAATAACCACCGTATCTATTATCCACGCTCACCGCACCAATTGTTGTAAAATAGAGCCGATACAGTTGAAAACAAATAGAATATAAACAAAATAGATAACATAGAGAACACACAGAATTTACTTGGTTCAGACAAACACAGTCCTACGTCCAAGGAGATGATCTCCGATCACTTTATTAATATTCCAAGAGTACAAAGAAAACCATAACTTTACAACAATAGCACCGCAAAGCTTTAACCTTCAAGAATTTACAAAGAGAGTCCTCTGTCTCACTTGAACCTCCAGAACACAGCAAAACAATCTCCAAGACTTTCTAGAGAAAACCTTCTCTTCCCTTGAATAAATCTTTTACCGTTTCTGATCCTTTGCTCTCTTGTTGGTACCGTTCTCCTTTGTCACTCTCTTTTCATCCCTCTGCGTCCCTCTTTCGCTTATCGCTAATCCCCCTGTTCCGCTAATCCTGTCTTTTAACCTAGCAGAATAATTTTCTTATATAACAAACCAAGACGGATGTCCGTCCCTCTACAACGGACGTGCAAAACTCTAGACATAATTCCAAAATCTCTAGATGGATGTCCATCATTCCAGAAGGGATGTCCATTTTACTTATCTAGAAATGTCCGTCAGTTTCTCTGTCAAAGGGAAGTCCGCCCCTTAACAAAACAACGTCCGTTCCTCCTCACCGTCATAACGGCCGTTTGGACTTCATGCAAGGGACGCCCGTCTTATCCATGAGGGATGTCCGTCATCCTGAATCCATTACCTAACGACATCCGACAGAGCACAAAGGACATCTGTTCCTTCAAAAATAGTTTCAACTTCACAATTTTGATATTTGAAAATAATAATAATTATAATAAGTTGGAAAAAATAGGAACCGAAGTTTTGGTTTGATTCTAGAACCGCGAATACTTGGTTTTGGTTCAGTGATGGCAAAAATGAAATTGTTGCAGTTCTGTTCGGTTCCACACTAAAATTGAACCGAACCGCTAGATGCTCACCCCTACCTATGTAACACAACGAAAATTGACACATCTGCAAGATTTGAGTTAGAAGCTAATTACATCAACTTTATTGGTTCAAAGTTGTGTAAATGGAATATTTCAGTATCATCTCCCTTCCTTTAAATTTTAATTTGTGTATTTTTATCTATTTATTCATTCATTATTTGATAGTATTTTACAATTTATATGATTTATTCTAGTAATTGGTCGTATAAATTCTCCAGCCATTACTCTTTACTGCTTGAATTTACGATGACCCTCGTATGTAATCAATGAGCCCGTTTGGGGGGTTTGCCATATTCCATTTGAAATAGAGTAAGTCTGTTGAAAGGTGATAGATGGCATGGAACCAACATTCCGTTGATTGCTAACTATTACAGTGTGACCATTCAATTGCAGACGATATGAACAACAATAATTTAAGGATGGGACCCGCAAAGTTGAGCAATTCTTCTAAGATATTATTTTATTATTTTATTTGTTATTATTTTATAATAAATGATTCCATTAATAAAGTGTCTAAAATAAATTTAATGAATTATGAGCTGGATCCGTATTGAATTAATGTTATAGAGATATAACATTATAAATTTTTTTTTATAGTTAAGAAGGACTTACAGTTTTATCTAATAATTTAAGCATAATCATCATTGATTCATTATTTACATATTAAATTACAATTTTTTCTAAATTAAAGTTTACAAGTATTGTTTTTATGATTTCCGGCAATTCATAAATAAGAATTTACAATAAGAATTTTCTAAATGTGCTTTAGTTTTAGATGATTCTTATATATGAATTAACTATAGAAGTCATGGCTCTATTATTTATATGATTCTGCGAATTTCGATCATTGTTAAAAATCATATCTTCATGTTTTATGTGGTTTGAAAATTATAGGTTAACTTATACAAATTTAAATCCAAATTTTATTATGACTTCATCCAGTTAAAGTTTATCTCTTTTTTTTTTTTTTTTATTTATCAATTATAAATCAATTTGAATAGATGCATATCAAAGTTTAAATCTTCCACTGATTTCAATTGCTATTTTAAGTTATATATACATAACTGATTTAAAGTATAGATTTATTAAAATAAGGGAAAATAACAAAACAACCATCATCCTTTACTGTTATTGACAAAACAACCATCATTCTTTTTTCGCTAGCAACTTAACCATTAAACTATGAGAAAACGTCGCGGCAACCATCGCTGTTACGTTTACTGTTAATGACGATGAACCGCAATGGCTTGACGATGAACGGAGCCGTCCAAGGCAGCAACAATGGGCAACATCCATCAAAATTCGTCGGCCAAGGACCGTCGAATAGAGATGTCCAAGGTAGCAACAACGGGAGACGTCTATCAAAATTCGATGGCCAAGAACTGTCGAACAATAATTCAACAGATTGAAGAAGGACATCAATTATCGGGGGACGTCTATCGCCTTTGGATCGAGCACGGATGTCCCTCGATCGGAATGGACGGTTAGGATGGAGTTTGTCATTTTCCAAATGGCGATGACGGACGTCCCTTGGTCTAAAATGGACGTCCCGCTTCCCATTTCGGACGTCCTTTTCATGGCCATTGGATCGAGAACGGACGTCCCTCGATCGGAATGGATGGCTAAGATGGAGTTTGTCATTTTCTAATGGCGATGATGGACGTCCCTAGTGTCACAATGGACATCCCTCGACTCAAGACTATGTCATTCAGGCTAAAACGGATGTCCGTCTTTGGCCGATGGACGTCTGTTGTATGTTCGTAGGACTTCTCTTAACGTTAAATCTTCCTATAATCGCGAAGGACGCCCCTCAAACATAAAATGAACATCAATATAATTTATTGAACTTAGTTCGCCGAGGATTTTGTATTTTGCGGTACTCACTGGAACGTACAGTCGATTCTTATATAGGCAGACCGACGCACGATGATCAAAGATGGATCATCCTCAGACCGCGGCAGTCTTTCACATACTGCCGAGGTTTGAGGATGATCCGCGGCAGAATTGAGATACTGGATGACGACAATGGTGATGAAAATTGCTTTCGACAATGAGAAGATGATCGGAAAACTAAAAACGTGAAAATTATGGACCGAACTATGCTAGAGCCTTCCAACATCATCTTCTCGGTTACCGTCAATGTTCGTCGACCAAATCATAATCAGAATAAAAAGTTCACCAATAATGTCACTAGGAAACGTGACTGTGAAGATGACTGCGAAGATAATGTTTTCGAAAAACGTGACTGCGAGGTCGTCGACGGACATTGATGGTAAACGTAACAGGGATGGTAGCCGTGATGTTTTTTCATAGTTCAGTAGTTAAGTTATTAGCAAAAAAAGGATAATAGTTGTTTTGTCACTAACAGTAAAGGATGATGGTTGGTTTGTCATTTTCCCTTAAAATAATGATTATTTGATAATATAATAAATAAATACAAGAAATTAAAAAAATTATAGCCATAGTGAAAGATCTGGAAAAGCCAGAGTTTCCGTAATGTATGATTGTAACGCCCCGAAACGTTAAATTATGCATTTGTGGATAATCGAATAATGCATAAAAATCATACACAGTGGAAATCTTTAAAATAATTTCTTTATAAAAATCTATACTTAGTAAAACTCAATGATAGTTAAATATCTTTTTTAAAATCATACAGCGGAAGTATTAACAAAACTTGTCTGAAGTTAAATGTATTGAAATGTTCTTTAAAATAAACATAAGTATTTATAAAGATGTTTCTACTTAAATCATAACAATAATAAATATACTTCTTAACAAAAATGGTTTACATTATTAAAATTCATCTTTCCTTTAATTCTCACCCATGAGTCAATTTCACTTCGTTAATGTTGTAGTTTTGCCCATGGGAATTTTTCTTTATTTGTGCTATCCATTGTTTCTATCATCATATGCCTTAAAACTCCATCCTTACATATATCACAAAATTCAACTATAAGTCTAATGCTCAGTAAGAGATGTATAACATAATTGTAACTATAAGATGCAACATGCAACATAACTATGAGATGCATCACGTAAAAACCATGTCTTTTCAGTCAACAATCTTTTTCTTTTTCTTTTTCTTTCACTTTACAGTTCGATCGTTGTGGTCATTTAGTCTAAAGGAGAGAGTGACACCATTTGGTCCACCTTATGCAGGATAGTCAACTCGAGTCTATGCCCACAACAACCCTTTACGTTTATTCAATCTGTCTTTTATTCTTTATTATCTTTCTTAATGAATGCATTTTTCATGAATGCATTTTTCATGAATGCATGTACATACACATAACATAATGACAGTCTAACATGTATAAGCATATTAATAGCAAGTCCTCAATCCACAGCTCGTAGGCATCCTAATCCACTACGTACATAGTAACATCATATTCATAACATAATAACTAGTTAAACCCCTAATCTATAAACATGAAACACACATCACCTAACATGTCCTCAATCAATAGCCCGTATGCATCATAGACAACATAACTTAAGCATAATAATAAACATATCCTAAGCATAACAGTAACCATATCTCGAAACTCACAATGAGAGCATCACATTTTATCAACAAATCTATCAAACAATATAAATCCTCGAAACTCACAATGAGAGTGTCACATTCTATTAACAAATTCATCAAACAATACATATCCTCAAACAACATCTAAGCAAACTGTAAACAAGCATCATATCCTCAAACATAAACTATAAACAAGTGTCATATTATTGAATAACAGCCCGAAGGCATCATAGACAACATAATTATCAAAACACACAATACCCTAACATTTTTGTAATGTAGGCCAAAGGTCAAACACATACAAAACATCACTTACCCGGATATCCCCATTGTGGTTTGCCTATTCCAACACTCATCCTTACACTGTCTTTTCCCTTTGAATAAACACATAATTAGCTACTAGAGGATAATCCTAAAAACTACTCACTCGCAACGTGAACTCCATAACTAGACAACAGAGAACTCACCTTGAGAAAACTTGGAGGAAGGTTCACTCGAGGGCTTGAGAGAAGGCTCTCACCATCCCTGTGCTTCTTGGGTAACCAAGGTTTTGGCCTAACTTTTCTTATTGAAAGACTTGTAATCAGAGAACCACGCTGGAGTAAATCCCATGACAATCGCATCCTGAATCTATATTTTCCCTTAACGGTCTAAGGATTAAATTGTGGCTCGCAAGGAATATGTAAACTATCATTTTTAAAATTGCTTGAGCTACACTGGACGCTCAACTAGTCACAAGGGACGTTCGCAACAGCCTGCTTGTCAATGGCCAATAGCCATGTCAACTCCAAACTCACATTGCAATTGCCAAAGCAATCACAAATGCCTATGTTGCCATGGAAGCCAACGCTTCCGCAGGAACCCCAATCTGAAGGCTCACTGTTTGCCACATGTGCCTAATCTATCGCTAAAACCCATCAGTAGATGCTAACGCTCCCGTGGACCACGAACTCATTAAACCCAATGATGACGTTTCACATCGTCCAAAACCTATCGTGGACACCAATCAAACCACAGAAGCAAACGCTTCCGCTAATCAGCACTAAACTGAGACATTATGATGAACTACAAGGTCTAATCACAAGAGCAAGGGTCCACAGACTTATCAACACTTACTATTCTAAGTATTTGGAAGGTAACTTAATGATGGCCCAAAGGGAGGATCTACCAACCCAAGAAGACCAAGGAAGGCCTACACATATGCTACTTTGAAAAGAAACCCAAGTAGACAAACTTGAAGGGCAAGAAAGATCAAAGGAAGAAGAGATATGGAAACCTTTCGAATCGGCCCAACAAGAGGACAAAAGGAAGGACGAATATTGCATAGTTATGGCAACCATCCAAGTGGAAAAACTTGAAGAGAAAGTAGCTACCAAAAGTCATGAAAACTTGAAGGAAAAGAAAGCAAATAATAGTTAAATGAATGCTTTAGAAAGTTACGTAAAACTAGTATAGTAATCGGCACGTATTGTAGTCGAGTATCTACCAATTTCCAACTATGTTATTTCCTATTCTATAGTTTGTAATTGGCTATATATAGCCACCTATTGTAAGTGTTTTAGACATTGAAGTTTGAATATTAAAAGCTTTTGCTTTGTTTCGAAATAGGAGTGATTCATTTTTCAACCTTTGTTGAGTTACATCAAAGTCCCTTGTGTGTGTTACATCACAAATTAAGGTTACTTGTAAGTTGAGTAGTCTCTATTATTAGCATCTGTGCTCCTACTCCTTAGAAGAAGAGTGTGTGAAGTGGTGTCCAACTTTGTGAAGTGGTGTCCAACTTTCCAAAGGAGATACATTGGTGGAGTCATCTATACGGGAGTACAAGTTGTGACTTCTTACTATTTTCGGCCAATCTACTTCTTCCATGCATATTTCCAAATTCGTGGAGGTTCTTATCCTTATATTTGGAATAGTTATTTTTCATCCATCAAGGAAGTTGTGGTCCAAATTTTGTGAAGAAAGCATCTAAATCGATGGAGATATTGGTTTCCAAAGTCGGACATAAAGTGTTTTGCGAAAATTTTAGAAAGCTTCTGCCTTCTGGTCGATCTCTGCCTATTTAGCTGATCGACCGCTCTACTTGAGGACGAACCAATCTGTGATTTTTGTCACCTTACTGATCGAATACTTTTTTGCTTACAAAATTTGTGAATGTTCAAAATTGCCTATTTACGATCGTTCACTGCTTTGATAGATCAACCGCCTAGTTTGGTTTTTGCCTTTATCGGTTGTCAGCTCCTTCCCAAGATCAACCACTTACAGGTTAATTCTTTACCCCTTCCGCTGGCGCATTATTTGGTATCAAAGCTAAAATTACTATTAATTGTGATTTTTTTTCATCTTCATGATGACGAGATGAGCTACAAAGGCGATACAAAAAGTTGAGGCAAATTCGACCATTATATATGAGACCGAGCTACCACTAACAAGAGAAGTCGAATAAAGTATGCAAAGGCAAATTGATGAGCTTCAGAACATGTTTAAGCAATTCATAAATTCTAAAAGTGAACAAGGGAGAGTACTAGATCAACATGACCAAAAGAAAGATATTTCCATTCAGATAGTGATGAAGATCTCATAAAGAAGGAAACTGAATATGGAGATTGCCCTAGAAGAAAGCCAACCCAAAAAGGATGACTTGAATCTTGTCAAGGTATCTATTCCTTCATTCAATGGTTCTAGCAATGGTCATGATTATCTTGAATGGATGAAAAAGGTGGATAAGATATTTGAATGCTACAACTTTTCAAAAAGAAAGAAGATTCAACTAGTTTTGCTTTAATTCATGGGTTATGCTAGTCTATGATGGTACAACATTAGTGCAAAGAGAAGACATGAGGGAGAAGAAATCTGAACTTGATAACTTTTGAAGAGGCTCATGAGTGAAAGGTTTATTTCTAGTCATTACAAGCAAGAGCTTATCAAATGCAAAGCCTCAAGTAAGGGTCTTCGTCAATAGAGGAATATGTGGCTGAATTTGAGACTTTAAAGACAAGGTGTGAATTGCAAGAGCCGTAAGATCAAACTATCGTAAGATTCATCCAAGGGCTTACCTATGATATTGGAGATATTGTTGAGCTACAACCCTACACAACCTTGGAAGATGTTATCAAGTTGGCTCTCAAAATTAAAAAACGAAGAAAGAGAAAAGAAAAAGAGAAGGGTAGTCGATTCCCTCAAAGAGATACTAGTTTCTCCAAGCCACCATCCAAACTTGAAGACAAAGGTATAAACATGAAGAGTGCTATCACTAATCCAAGTGGCAATAAGAAGCTACCTATGGAAGCACCAAAACCAAAGAGAAGAGAGATTAAGTGTTTCCATGCCTTAGTGTAGGGCACTATGCCTACCAATGTCCAAATATGAAGGTAATGGTGTTAAGAGAAGGAACTAATAAGATCGAAAGTGAGGATGAAAGTGATGAACAAGTAACACACGAAGAAGAAGCACAAGTGGAAACCCTTCATGCTCAAGACGGTCTCCTTCTTATGATCTATGACGACCTAGTTTTTATAACCTTTTAAAAATGCGTTAAATTTAAAACTTTTATAAAACAACTAAAATCTTTATTAAAACTTTCTTAATAAAATCAGAGTTCTTCTCTAAAAAGTTGAACCATTAAAAACCCTTTCCTTAGCCTCATTATGAAAATCGTTCTAAACAGTAGAAAACCATAGTTATAAAATATTTTCTCAAAACATAGCGGAAGCATAAGAAATTCATTTAAGGAATACTAAACAGATAATTACGTGTTAATTACAAATTATTTTTTCTTTTACTTTACTTAGTCTAATCAGCCATAAGTCCTGCCCATGCAAATCCTTCATCAACTGCTCCTTCACATGTTCATCATTTTTTTATGTGTGTACCTACACCATTAGCAAACTGTGAGCCCGAGGCCCAGTAAGAAATGAAATGTGCAGTATGATGTATGCCTCTAACTTATTATGTCAGAATGGGTCTTCCCTAACCATTATTTTCTTTTTGTTTCATTCTTGCATTCATTACTCGTATGTCTAGTGGGAGATTAAAGGAATCTGTGTCGGAGGGAATAGTCTATTTGTCATCTTCTAACCACTTAGGGTAGCTAGTACGTTCTCGACAAGGGAGGGGCATAAGTCTAGACTACCTGATTAGATCCGAACAACCCTTCTATCCCCCAACTCCCCTTTTCCTTTCCTTTCATTCATTTCATTTACTCGTACATCGAGCGAGAGATTGGAGGAATCTATGGCGGAGGGAGTAGTCTGTTCTTGGTTTCTAACCATCTAGGGTAGCTAGTCTCGGACCTGACGAGGGAGGGGCTTAGTCTACTAACATACTATATAGGCGGGCTCGGTAATTTAAAGAAGTAATAACAATAGAGACATGCTTTGCGATCTAAAGAAAACAATAACGATTTAGACATGCTTGGTAGTTTAAAGAAGGCAATAACAACATAGACATGTATGTCAATTTAAAGGAAATAATAACAGTATAGACATACTTGACAATTTAAAGGAAACAATAACAATATGCTAACGTCCTAAACATGCTTGGAGATTAAATTAATAACGTGCGAACAACATAGACATAATATGACAGCATAGTAGAAATGCAAAAAAACATTTAAGGAAAGACACTGCTTATGGAGTAGGGTCTCCACGGGCCAACGACTCTACTCAATTTCTTACCTTGAAGTTTTAACGCATATTAGCACTTAATCGTTATACTTGTTTTCCTTTTTAATACCTTCACATTTCAATAACATTTTCTTTTCCATAATCACAACTTATTAATTCAATTCTTTTCTTATCCTTAATTTACATAGTAATTCTAGGAACTTGTTGACACCTAGAACGGAACATAACCTATCCCAATAAATTAATCCAATTACCAAAATACATTTATCCAATTAATGACTCAAATCTAAACTAACAGAGCATATCATCAATGCTATAACTAAACAGACTTATTTCCAAGCAACATAACACATCCATATTTATCAATGATCAATAATAATGCCAAGACATGGCTCACAGATCATTAAATTCATTGAAGAACACATCTAAGTCTTAACATAGCATATACCCAAGCTTTTATCCTTATAACATGATTAACTTTCTCCATAAATTATCCAACACAATAGTAGAGCAGTCCATCGACGTACACAACCCTTAACCAGAATAAACGAAACACTGCAGTAATATTTCAACATCACAATGACTTAATACTGAACAGAAAACACCAAGAGTCCAACTCACAGAACAATATCATTCTTTTATCTTCTATCTTATATCTTAACTGTATATCAACATAACTCCATGAAACTCCAGAATAAAAGTGAAGGACCTCACTTACCGGAGACAGTCGAGAGTAGTTGGACCGTGAACTGCAACTCCAATCCACTTCACTGCCTCCCTCACACTCACTTCTCCTTTTCTACAGAAGTCACTCTCCCTCTCTGTCTTTATTTTCTCTCTCGGTTCAGCTCACCTGAGAGCACTTCTTTGCCAGCCTCCCCTTTCTTCTGCCTTTCTACCTTACTAGAGAGGCACCCCTTATCCTTCCTCTGCCATAGACACCCACGGGTGTCCCCAAGACATACCCTGTCATCAGTACCATTCCTCCACGTATTCCACTCTGTCTTTCTCTAGAGCAAGAACTAGAACAAAAGACTGGTTTGGCTTGAACGACAAGCCACCCCTAGCCGTTCGACCCAAACTGCCAGCCCCTATCCTTCGACTCGAGGCCTCGCTGATCCATTCCGCCAAACGCTACCACGAGCCCTAGCCCGAAATCGCTCGTTGCTTGATGGACAACGCGCATTACTGGAGCCGTCCCGAGCACCCAAGCTTAAGCTTCCACGTTTCTTTCGCTGCAGATTGGCCACTCCCCCTTGTTGCCTCTCCTCTCTTTCTCTGTTCTTAAAATGGTTTGTCAACTATTAAGAGACGTCTGTCAATCTCTTTGCCGTGAGGGACGTCTGTTCCTCATGAGGGACATTTGTTGCCATAACATTTTAATCATTCGTAAGTTCCTTCGCTGCAACGGACGTCTATGCCCCATGATGGATGTTTGTCGCCTTCACATTTTATTCATCCGTCAGGGATGTCTGTAAAACCCAACGGATGACCGTCTTCTTTTTCGCCATGAGGGACGTCCGTTTTCCTATAAGCGACGTCCACCTTGTCCAAATGATGTCGTTCCAGTTGTCATACTTAACACTCACCTTGCATGAGGGACGTCTGTCCTGATATAAAGGACGTCCATTTTGCTCCAAACGATGTCGTAACCTTTATTACACTAGGCACCAGCCATTCACAAAGGCCATCTGCCTACAAAAGGGTGCACAACACAATAACGGATGTCCGTCCCTAGATAAAGGATGTCTGTTCTCTTCCCACATCAAACATCCGTCTCTATAAAGAACGTCTGTCCAGCCAAGGGGCATCCATTTCCTCCCCATAACGGACGTCTGTGCCTCTATAAAGTACGTCCGTCCACCACCAAGTGATGCCCTCTCTTCCACAAAGGCATCAGCCAACTCATACAATACAAGGGACGTTCGTCCCACTGCAAGGGACGTCCGCCATTCACATAAAAACACCACGGCTATACTTTAATCACACTCTACTCTTCTCTTTCTTCACTTCTAATTAATCCAACAATTTAATCACCATAAATACCACTTTACAACTTCTAATAATTTCATCTAATAAATCTTAATGGTTATTCAAATAATCTGATTACCCCCAATTACTTTTCAATTATCCTTTACTTAATTCCATTACGGGAAATCGCGGTATTACATGCACGATATGGTTGTAATGGAATTGGTAAATTGGTTTGCACAAATGCACATGTATATGATATGGTTGTAATGGAATTGATAATTTGGTTGTTGATGATGACTGAAAATTGATTAGTATGAAATTGTAAAATTAACAACATTTCACCAAGCCAACATTTCACTTTTTGATCGACCGCGTTTCAATTTGCTTGAATCTGTGAAAGCTAGTTATGCTCAGGTTGCTTTAAATTGTTGAACGAAACACGTGTTTTTTTATTTATTATAGTCAATTTGTGGCGAATCAGTATTAATCCGTCGTGGTTTATAGTCGACTTGCGATGGATCAGTATTAATCCACCACAATTTATTGTCAACTCATGGTAGGTCGTATATGATTCGCCACTAACATCGTTGTCATGTTTGACAATTTCCATCCGCGGCGGCTCATCTACTAATCTAGTGCAGCTCAATATTTTTTCAAAAATAACCTTATAATATTGATGGCCCGCCATGGATCATATACGACTGTCGCGGGTTGATAATAAACCGTGGCGGTTTAATACCAAGCCACCGTGGCTTGACTATATATCACGACGGATTAATACTGATTTGTTGCTGTTCATTGTGCTTTGTCCGCCTTATACAAATTCATAGTACACTCCTTGTGATTTTGTCATCAATTAGCGAATCCTAGAGATTTCTAAGAGCTTAAGTGAACCACATTTTGGCAAAGTTGAAACATTTGTTAATCACCAAATGGCGTCTTAGAGTGTTAAGGAATATGTTATTAACTGTCAAGTTGAAGTGCGGTCCACGTCCACATTTTTGGCCAGTGAGGTACGTGCAATTGGAGACGAAGTTGCTATAGTGTTGCATTTCATCTCGGTAACTCTACACGAGGAGGAGCTCCGTTCATTATGCGAATCTAGTAGTGACGAAGAGATGGACATGGCTGGGAGTAAGCCTAGACTCCTACCTCAAGTAGAATGCACGTTCGCTGGTATGGGTCTTGGCAAGAAGTATAGTTCACTGAATAAAATTAGAGAAGAAATTGTTGATCATGCGTTGAAGAATGGGTATGAGATAAAATTCACGACGCTCATCGGTTGAGGACTGCTTGCTAGGAAGGACGCACGTGGCAGATACACGACTAAAAAATGTAAGGTGAATTGACATTTTAAATAAAGTGCTACAATGACGTTCACACTTGCTTGAGAAAGATGGAAAGTCGTCATGCCTCTACCAAATGGGTGGCAGTGCAGTACTTGCACATATTTAAAAGTTAGGCCGACTTGAACCTATCTTTCGTAATTGAGATAGTTAGGAAGGACTTTAACGTAACATCACACCAGCCTTGCTAGAAGGGCAAGAAATGTGGCCAAAAAAATTAACGAAGGGGATGAAAATAAGCAATACAAGCTCATATGGTCATATGCCGAAGGGATTCAGAGGTCTAATCTTGGAAGCTTGGTGCGTGTTGACATAGAGATGAGTGCATTTAAAAGGATGTATATGTGTTTGGTTGCATGCAAGATAGCCTTGTAGAACTGTGGTAGACCGATTATTTGTTTGGATGGTTGCCACTTGAAGGATGTGACTCCAGGCCACTTGCTCACTGCTGTCACCATCGACGGGAATGATGGAATGTATCTGATTGCTGTAGTAGTTGTTGAAGCTGAAATTAGAGCTTCTTAGAGCTGGTTTCTGGAATTGTTGCTTGACAATCTAAACACCCTGTCCAATAATGGGTGGACAATCATTTTTGACCGAAAAAAGGTGCGGTACGGTTGATTGCTTTTGCCTTCTATGTTTATGTTATGCGTTGTGTATCAATGTTTGACTCATACTATGAATCTTTGTAGAGGCTAGTGCCAGCTGTCAGAGAGGTGCCAAGGCAAGCGGACTATCGGCTTAGCATGCTCAACTTCCAATTAGGCTAATTACTCTACTTAATTAATGATTAAGCAAACTGAATTTCTAATTAATAGTTGTTATTACAAGCATTAATACAAGTAGCTAAGATCAAAAGTTGTTTTAGTGTTAAATAAACATGCTTAGCTTGAGGAATTCTAAGTCACACTAAGATATTAACCAATGACATAGCAAAACCAATAGCAATAGTAGAATTCAATCCAAAATAGAACACTAATATTATTAAAGAAGCTATCATCATTCACACACTAAGTGCTCATCATCTTCAAGCATTGAACATTCGTCACAACTTTAATCTCTATCAATGTAAAGCATCGGAAATCATAAAGCAGAGCTAACATGTCGAAGCAAAGTATCTGAGTAACGGAACTCCTAATAAAACAAAGCTAATAATACAGAGATTTACAGAATTAACAGCAACAGGGGAATATAATAGGGTATTAAACACAGAGCTAACAACGACAAATGATAGAGTTAACAACCAAGGAGATATTACAGAGCATTGGCAAATTAAAGCAGTAAATTGCAGGACCAACAATAATCTAAAGAGTACTGGCATTCTACACTATCAACAAAGGAAATTACAGCCAAGAAATTCTACACTAATCAACAATCAAGGAATCAACAAAGGAAATAACAGTAGAAAGTCATCCAAGGAAAACCAACACTACTCATGCATACATTACTTGTGGGTAGGGCCTCCACCTGGCCAAGTCACACCCAAATTCTTACCACTAGTGAAGACACAAAACAGGAACAACAACTCCAGCTCACCACTCAGCTCACAGATGACAGAAGCTCTAGCTCACGATTTCTCAGCTCACAGGCGGCACTCCAACACACAGCAACTCACGCCAAACTCTCAATAGCTAACTCACAACTCTTTCACTCATCACACACTCAAACGGATATCCTTCACTCACAAGTCTATCTCTCGCTCTCTAGAACAAGCTCACGCAGGAGAGGAAGGACTGAACAGAATGAGAGGAAAGCCAGGGAAGGAATAGCTTATAACTGGAAGGAAGAGGGGACAACGTACACATAGGGGGTAGAGGGGAGGTCGGTTGGGAAGGGGGAGGTCGGCTCTGCATGGGTCTGGAGGGGGTTTGCTGTCGGGGAGGGATAAGGATGGCTGAAAGGGACGAATTCTAATATTTTAAGCCCTTATTTTTTTGTAGGTCTGGGCTATTTCGGACGAGTGCGGACACACTGGTCTCATCTGTATTTGTCCGCATGAGTAAAGTTCCTAAGGCAAAATTACCCTCTTGGACAAGAACTGGCATCCTCGTTAAGTCCGTACCGTCCGAAGACGCACTTGGACTCGATATGGCATCTGTAAATAGGGGCTGGTCCTATCCATAGTTGTCCGCACAGGCCATTCAGATGCGATTTAGCGTCCGTACGCATCCGAATCTATCCATAAATTGGACAGATTCAATTCGGACGAGGCCTCTCCACGTCCGCACTCGTCCGCAAGCGTCCATAAGTCCGAGACACAAGTGAAGTCAGGACGCGGAATTGCATTCTAAGTTGTCCCAAGCTTCAGGGGTGACGTACAATGCATATACGGACGACATACCTCGTCTGCAAGTCATCCGCAGGGGTCCAGAAACGCCTAGAACAACATTTCCTCACCTTTTTCCCACTTAACTCCTACCCCATAATACTTTCCCCCTAATTACATATCATAAAATAACACAACCATACGAAATGTAATATCCTAATTACCCTATCCTTCAATTACATCGCATGTACGGGAAAAACGTTACTGGGAATACCCCTCGGCATAACGCTTTGAATACGTACTTGGTAATACCCCGACAATTATCCAACTTAAAAAGTTGGGGTGTTACAAATCTCTCTTACGCATTCTTTGGAGAGTCTCCATTTGGTTATGAGTCAATGCAGAATCATCAAGAGAATCGTCATAGCCTCTATTGACAATCTCCCAAACATCTTGAGAGCCAAACAAAACCTTCATATGAATGCACTAATTCTCATAATTTTCTTTGGTAAATTTAGGGAAATGGAACGGAAATATAAAATTCGACATTTCTACAAAATCAAAAAGTAAGCTGTAATACCAATTTGTTAGAACGAGGAAAAAAGATTTTGGAGATGGAAAAATAAGGAGAGGAGAGGAGAGAACTAGGTAAACTTTTTCTGTCAATTGCTTTGGCTTTTTGCTTGATACAAAATGTCTAAACTCATATCCTATTTATAGGATTATTGGTGCATGTATAAAATAATACATGAACCACCTATTTAATCTAATATATGTAATAGTACATAATGAATCACTTAGTTACATGAACTACTCATCAATTAACCATATAAGTACATGAACCAATGTACCTACACACACATGAATCTCAACTCCCTAGGTGACTCTTCACAAGTACTTGGTCTTTTACCAAAACCATATTAAAAACATTCATTAACAAAAACATTTTATTTAAAGGTACATTAAACAAATGAAGATTAAGTTAATATTTTCAACATATCGTTCTAAAACTTTATAAATCAATCTTTTTGAGGAGTCATATGGAAAGAACATCTAGAATCCAAGATCCATTGATCTCCCGACTCAATTATTGCACCGCTAGCACATTAGATGATTTGTATCCATCTAATGCAATCGAAATATCCTCTTTATCTCATTGCTTTTCTGCCAGCTTCCTCTTTCATTTGTAGCAATCACATTTAAGATGACCTTCTTTATGAAAGAAGAAACATCTTCTTCCTATTTTTTATTTTGACCATGATCTACCTCGAGTTTTCTTGTGATCTTTTAGCTGGTTTTCCCTTGAGATAGTTTTTCCCCTGACATTAAAACTTTCTATATGAGTCTGTAGCTCTTTTGAGTTTAAAACAACATTGAGTTCAGACATTGTCAAGGTCGTTTCCCATACTATTGAGATATAGAATTATTTTGTTAAAATCATCCACATGCCTTGTCATTTCCTTGGAATCATCCATCGTCAATGGTTAAAGTCTTTTATTGAGATATAAACAATGTACCGATGATCCTTTTATGTACAACACTTCCAATTTTGGCCAAACAAAGAGCCTCTTTTTCTTCGATAACTTCCCTAAGTACTTTATCACCCAAGCATAGGAAAATGGCACTTTGTGCTTTTGTTTCAATCTCCTCTATCTTTAATTTTTCCATTAATAGCAAGTTTGTAATATTCTCTTGATAAATAGTTTGTGACAATTCTTGGTGGGCTAATAGGGTTTTCATTTTTACTCACCAGAGACTAAAATAAATATCTCTGGTAAACTAATTGTTGGGTTCCGCCTCTTTTTTTTTTTTTAGATGAGTCTACAAGATGATAAAAAGAAATAAAATAAAATAAAATAATAGATAAAGAGAGAGATAAGTGGTTGTTTTAAAAGACATTGAAGAGAGAGAAAAAGAGATAAAGATAATTGGAGAGTGAGATAGGTTAGAGAGAGAAAAAAATAGATTTTTCTTCAGGTGATTTTGATCTTTGCATGCAAGATCGAATAGTCGATTCTTCTGTATTTCATTTAAGATTTCACTGTGTTCTTTGTGTCGATGAAATCTACAATTCTACTAGTTCCCATCATTGAAGAGTCAAAGTCACTTGTGTTGTCTCTCTAGTCAATTTGGTGAGATTGTTTTATTTTTCTCTTATTTGTCAAGAATATTAATTCTCGAGATTAATCATTTTTTGTATTGTTCCTTCTAGCTTATTCTAGAAAGCATTATTGTGTACCCATTATTTTATAGTAGAAGGTCATATCAGATTTTGGTCCCATGGACGTAGACACATTATTGAATCACTTTAAATTTAGTGTCTCGTTATTTTCTACTTTATTGTGTTGCATATTATTATATGGCTTAATAATCTATTTTTAATCACACAGAGGGAGAAAAAAATTTATCTGCCGCTCAATTGAATTTTATAGATCGTTTTTTCCAACACTTATCAACTGCAAATTTTGGCATTTGACAGTAGCCATAATTTCTGGAATTACCTTTCACAATCTTATTCTATGCTCACTGCACCAATTGATGTAATTCAATAGGGACAAATTACAATTTGATTATCACAGACACAAAAGTAAGAAGAATCAACAGAAGAATTTACGTGGTTCGAACCAAGAATGTCCTACGTGCACAACACTAAATAGATTCACCTCTTATTTAGATATCTAAAATCAAGAGTAACAAAATTTAAACCTTCTAACCTATAATGACTTTCTTTCCATCTATTTCTTCTTTGAAGAACCTCCACCCTATTTCCTCTTCTTATTCCCCGAAAGAATGGAATCATATCTCATTACATTCTCATTACATAACTCACATCCTGTTTACATAGATGCATAAGTAACCTGAAAACAGAAAACTACCTTTATTAATTCATACCAAATAATAAAAGAAACAATGGACCAATCATATAACACTCCATCTCATTACTTTCCATTCTACAATTTTCTTTACATCCGTTTATTATATTAATTTTTTTCCATTTTTTGTTTTCTTTCCATTTATTTCTATAGAATTTTTTTTTCTCCAAGTTAATTCACCATTAGCATTTTCTATGGATCAAAATTATATAAAAATTGTTGTGTCACATGCATCGGAGTAAGATTATGATAATAAAGTTTTTATCTTCTTCATACGCATAGAATTAATTTGAGCAAATTAAAAGTTTTTGTAAGTCCAAAAGAGATTTAACCACTAAAATAAGTCATGCAACACTTCAAAAAAGACCAAAAGAGGGGATTGATGCAGATTATTACAAATATCATTACAAATATTTAACATTGCATATTATTGATGGAGTACTACAAATTGAGAAGTAAGAGATTAAGATATTTAAAGAATTTTTGGTGAAAAAAATGAAGGAGAAATGTAGTATTTATAGAAGAAAGAAAGAGAAGGAAGGAAAGAGGGAAAGAGAAAAGAAAGAGGGAGGAAAGAAAGAGGTGGCAGGAGAATGGAGCAATGCTCATATAGAAATGTTTTTCTCATTAGTACTTTGGTTGTATGGATTTTGTAATATTTCTTGATTGTCCATCAAATACAATACATCCAACAGACTCACATAACATAATTATAATTAGTGTTTTTAGCTATGCTTGTGAAATTATTAACTAAAAAAATAGATTAAAATATCATATTTTTGGTAAATTTATATTTTAATGACCAACTTTTAGTTAATTGGTCTAGTTAACAATGAGATTTATTTAAAATAACTAGGTAGAGAATAAAAAAAAGCTCACTTTAAATTATGGGTGTTAGTTGAGCAACTTACTTTTATCGATGAGACTTTCATCTCGGCGTTTATATAAACAGATGAAGTGCATTTGAAGGTACATGTGACAAACAAGCCAACTGAGTCGAACCTGAAAAAGTCGAGTTAAACTAGAAGAGCCTAACAAGTTTAGCGAGTTTAATGAGCCAAGCCTAACAAGCTCGTCCAAAAAAAATTTCAACCGAGCCAACTCACAAGTCATGAGTTAAAAGAATTGAGTCAGGCTTGACTCACTACAGTATCGAGAGGAAGCCCACTCATTTAACATCTCTATTGCCAAGGACTATACCTTACATTCTTTCTGATCCTTTTTTTAAAATATTTCCTCATCTCCTAGAGAGATGGTTATTAAAACTTTCCATAACATTGGTTTGTCTTTGTCAGCTCACTATTCTATACTTTTTTTTTTCTAATTTCAAACTTAATTGGTTATTTGATTGAAATAGTTTTTCTTTTTTTTTTTTCCATATTCTTGATTTCGTTCCCCATTCTTCTTTAGAATTTTTTTTTTCTCCAAGTTCAGTGAGCATTAGCATTTCCTATGTATGAACCAAATTATGCAAAAATTCTTGCTTCAAAAACATTGAAGGAGGATTATGATAAAGATGATAGAGTTTTTTTATCTTCATTAGACGCGTAGAATTTGTTTGAGCAAAGTAAAAAAAAAAAAATTGAATCTAGAAAACGACTGAAAAAAGAGGTTGATGCAATAAAATTAAATATGATAGGAAGAAAGAAAACAAGGAATATAATATAGATCGCGAATGATAAACTTGTACTGCTTAAAGTTTTTAAAGTGTATATATACCACATCCTAATAAAGCAATGTCCTTTAACAACTACATATATACAAGCAACTTCTATTGACTTCTCAACAAACCATTTGGCAGATTAAGTAGAGAGGTTAAAGAGTAAGAATCTGTCACAACTCAAAGGGGACTCTAGATAGAAAGGAAAACAACTGGGCTAAAAAACAAACCAAGTCATACGACCCTTTTACTAAAATTCTTAATGAGGAATGAAATACTTAAAAAGAAATAAAATAGTCATGGCTCAAACCAAAAGTGTTAAAATATAGATCTAATAATGACATTAGACAAAGTAGTAATTTAAGTTTATAAAGAAATTTGCCATAAAATAAATAACGAAATGACTATTACAAATCTAAATTGAATTCCAATCTCACAAATAAAACTTTTGAAGGAAAATAAATACTAATGTAGAAATCTCAATGAGCTCACTCCTACATTGGTTATTGAGAATCGTATAAACTAAAATTCAAAAGATGTTGTTGGAATAAGTCGACTAAACATAGTAAGGGAAAAATTTTACATTCAACTTAACTATTTTAAAAGAGTATGTGAGCATGTCATCGATAAAACATTTAAATAAAATTGAGTAGAAAATGACCAAGAGGGCAAATGTCGAAAACTTCCATGACAATGTTATACATATGTAGAGTAGGCCACTATTGTCTAACGATAAAAGCTCAATGAAAATAGAGTCACTCACGGACTCCAAACATACCATATCATCAACAGTAATAGAAATAAATAAGGGCAATACTCAAGTGATTACAATAGGCATAACAACCCTAATTAAGTTTATGGTTTTGTACCTAGGGACACGACATATTCAGTTGTCCCACTATTATAGTTAACAACAACATAACAAACACATTCTCCAATGATCGAATGTGAGAAACGAAAACAAGACTCCCCACATGGGTCAATCAAATTTGATTCACACAACCAAGATGATCAATAAATAAATGTTACGCATGCTCAAAAGTAAATATATCCAGTAAAAATACGTATACAATACGAAAACCAACGAGCCATCAAAATGGACATGTCATTTTATATAAGAATGTGTCTCAAAATAAATTTTACAAAAATGATGCAATAGTGCACATAAAAATAAACTCTTACCTCACAGTGGCTTATCAACAATCAAGGTCCAATCTGAACACGGTAGTCCAATAATTTTCCAAGTCCAAACTCTAAACTATGGGATCTAAAGATAATCATATTATAAAATTAGAATTGAAATATCTTACTTTAATTCCAAACTTCAAGATTAAGAAGATGACTCGAGAACTATTAAGTCTAAGGCCTAAAATGGTTTCAAAATAGATCTTGAAACGACCTAAAAGCATTTAAATTTAAAGCTCAAATTGTGACCAAAATGAGGTATGAGTCGTGACCCAACTAAACCAGGTCGTGGCCCAAAATTGGGCCTGAGCCGCGACCCCACGTGGCTGAGTGGCTGCTCAGCTTGGTAGAGGGGCTAGGGTTGCAGTCCAGCCTGGCTACGCCATGACCCAACTTCTCTGGAGCCGCAACCCAATGCCATCTTCCCTGACGTCGGCCATACACAATCATCAGATTCTTCTAAATTTTTGAAGTGCTCGAGATCCCAATGATCTACAATTCATAGAACTAAAGCTAAATGTCAAATTCATCCATAAATTGACAATCACAAGTCCAAATATCATAACTTTAACTTTACAATCGTTCATCCAAACTTTCAATAAACCAAATTCCAAACCATGGTAAATAACGACACGAAAAATCAGATTTTACCATCTATGAACATCTGAAATATTCCACTCTTTCGAGTCTCAAACTGAATAATACAAACCAAATGACAGAACGAAAAACCTTAATCAAATCGATTGTTAAAAAATCCTATCTTTCTGAAATCTTCATCACATAATAGAGAGATTTCACTTACTTGAATTTATCCCACTCAAATTAGAATTTCCATCAAGGTTTTTCCCCGTCAAAATTTGTTATCTCTTTTCCATTTTTTCCTCTTCGTAGGCAAACTTTCCAAATCCCTTCAAATGGTGCAAATGGCTAATTGATGGCAGTGGATGGAAATATGGTAACTACCAATTAATTAACCTAGTTAATGAATTAATTAATAATTTCTATCTTAAAAATAATACAGGTATTACATTCTTCCTCACTTAAGACGTTTTGTCCTAAAAATTTAAGACAACTTCAAACATTCTGCCAAATAAATGAGGCATTCAGCCACTATTTCTAACTCAATCTCCCAAGTATCTTATCTTTCACTATGATTCATCCACAAGACTCAAACTAAATGGATCTCATGTTGATGCAAAACTTTGATCCTACAACCCAAAATCCTCTTGGGCTTTTTCTCATAAGACACATCATCTTGGGTAGGCACAATGATCTAATAGATAACGTGTGATGGGTTAGCAACATACTTTCCTAGCATAGAAACATGAAATACATTATAAACGTAATTTAACTATGGTAGTAAATTCAACTATTAAACCACCAAGTCAACATGCTTAATAATCCAAAGAGATCCAATATATATTTGGAAACTAACTTACCTTTCATTCCAAAATAACTAATACCGTGACATGGTCAAACTTTCAAAATTACAAAGTCGTCCCTTGAAACTCTTCTGATGACCTAGAACCTTTTAAACTCTTTCTATAATCATCCAACTTTCTCAATTGTTACTTGAACCAAAATAAAGCCGATGTTTACTTGTACCTCAGTCTTAGATTAACATAGTGGTGGTCTACACAATCTCTCATAAAGAGTCTCATAAGTTGAAATTCCATCAGTAGCTGAAAGATATCATCATTTACAAAGTTGTCCATTAATAAAGAGTTCACTCTACCATCTCATAGGTCGAAAGCTAAAACTATCCATTTATTGGGAACAACATATCACTCAAGTTTAACTTAGTGCTTAATGATTTCTAGAGGGCTTTCCAAACTTAATCAAAATATTTATTTCTTTGTTGAACATAACACTAAAAGAAACCGTAAGGTTGAACAATGACCTTTATATATAATTTACTAAACTAACACCCATAATAATCCATCCTCATTGAAAATAAAAGAGTTTAGTAGAAATGCCAACTGATTTGCGACAAACCCAATATCACGACACATCTGAAATGTCCCCGATAATCGAATCATTGTCACATCTCATTTTCACTCCTTAAGAGATAAGGGTGTAATAACCTAGCTGGTTTCAAATACTCACTTCTTAATTTGTTAATAAATCAAAATCTAATCACACTATCTACATTTTACTTCATATTAGCCCACTCACACTGATGTATCAAATTTTCAAACATTTGATATTATCTTAACGATTCATAAAATTTTGATTTATGACCATTTACAAAACTTGTTTGCCTAAACTCCCAATTATTAGGCCTTATAAGTGAACCAATGAGAAGTCAAAATTTCATCAGCACTAACGTCCCAACAGTCATGTTGTTCATACTTCTTCAATTTTTTAAATCTCTCTTTAAGCACATCATTAGGATTCTACATTTCTAAAACACATTGCAGAATTATGAGAGTTTCTATCAATTTACATACTCAAATTATCTTATTAACACCATGACAGTTCATTTTACAGTCACTAGTTGTCAAATATTCCCTACAATTGTTTAACATTAGACATAGAAATAAAAATTTGAGGTTATCAACTCAAAATTTCAATCACAAGAGTGGTTTAGCGTGATTGCACTCTAAAATAGGATCATAATTCTTCATATTTCCCATCTATCCCAACATTATGGGATTTATATTAAATATTACAAACTATTAGAATCCAAGAAAACATCAAACTTCATGCCATAAAAATAACTTTATCAAGTTTTCAAAGTAAAATAATTTTTTCCAACTTAAGCTCATGAGTTAGTCTCATCTGTCTTTAACTAAAAGAGTTTAGAGGTAATAACTTATCTTACTGGTTCATTACACATCCAAATCCAACTTTTGATGCATCAATACAATCGACATGTAATGAACATGCATTTGGTACTGCAAAAAATAGCATAGTAGCTAATTTGAATTGCAGCTCCTCAGAAATCAACTAACGGTCTTCCTTTTCAATCAAACTTAACATTTCCTTTTATAGGGTTACTTTATAATACCAAAAATAGATGAAATTTTTGTGATTAAACGACAACTTATGTAATACCCCAAATTTTCATGATAGTAATCATAAGATAAATTGAAAATGATTTTTAGTATGGTTAATTATGAAATATGGTTTTAGGAGAATGTGAATAGTTGGTGATTTATGGTTTGTTTTTAGAAGTGTGGATTTTCTATGTTTTAGAAGAGTTAGCAAGGAAGTGGTCGATTAGTGTGAGTGGTTGATCGACCACTGAGTGTGTAGATTAAAAAATTGGAGCTCTATGTATGTTTGTGGTCGATCAAGTAGGTCAAGTGGTCATTCAGCTTAAGTATAGATGAAACATAAGGGAATTTAGTAGATGATCGGTTGTGTTTGTTGGTGATCGATTGGCTTCTTCAAGAATTGTGAAATTGATGGATTTGTGGTCGGTCATAAGGGATTGGGGGTCGAACTTGGTCATGACAGAGTGTAAAGTTGTGAGTTGCGATCGATCTTCCATTAGAAGGCGATCGACCGGTATTTTGAAAAATTAGGCAAAGTCTGTTTTCAACCAATTTTGTGATTGTTCATGTGAAGAGTTTGATCAACTGATAAGTTGAAAAGTCGCCAGAAATGTGTTTTAGTGTTATGTTTTAATTGGATAAAAATTGATTACTCACCAAAGATTTATTTCTAGAGACACCATCTCCTGCTTAAAGTTGGCTGGAAAAGGATTTAAGGAGGAATAGAGAGAAAATTGAAGGAAAGAACCGAGTGAAAAGAGAGAAATAAGAAGAGAGAAGCTGCGAGAGGAAGAGAGAAGCCATAAGGTAAAGAAGAAGAAGAAGAAGAAGAAGAAGAAGAAGAAGAAGAAGAAGAAGAGAAGAGGGACTTAAGGAAGTTGTGTCTTCATCTTCTTCAAGGAATAGAGGTAAGAAATGATTGTGTGTGCTTTCTCTTTTAGGGCTACATCAAAAGAGGTAGGATTTCATTGTTTGATGCTTGTGTTGATAGATGTTAAGATATTGATGACGTTATTGCTCGAGGATGTATTGATGTTTTGATGCTTGTGTTTATTAGTTTTTAAGTTAAGAGATTATGTTCATGCTTTGAGGATGTGTGGTTTATATATTAGATTTTATTAAGTTGTGTATGATCACGCTCATGTATCATAATTTTCACAAAATGTTATGAAAATGGTTTATCATGCATATGGTTTTAAGTAAAGAAAGATAAAGGAAGTTAAGAACTTAATAATATGTTGAGGCTTTGGAACAAGTTTCAATTGTGAGGCTTTGGTCGGGTTTTCCCCCATTGGTTGAGGCTTTGGGAAAATATAATTGTAACACTTTGGGCACTTGACTCAATGAAATTATGAGGCTTTGGGTAGGTTTTCTCCCAATGGTTGAGGCTTTGAGTCGAGTTCCAATGGTAATATAAAAAGAAGAAAAAAAAAGAAAAATGTTTAATGAAAAATGCGTCTCATGTTTCATTATACATTTCATTTCTTACTAAGCATAATGCTTATAGTTATTGTCTTGTCATGTAGGTATGCATTGTAATGAGAAAAAAAGCGGTTGATGGAAGATTTGTACGTTGTGGACCTTGTGGCTGGCTAGACTAAAAAATAAAGGAAAATGTGTTTATAACATGTAAATGGTTTTCAATTGTGACATGTATTTGTTGATTTGATTTGTAAAACGAAAAGAATTTTACCTATGTATTTCATTTTATTTCATTTAGTCTCAAATGTTTTTCTATTATGTGAAGTCTTCCGCTGCACTACATTTTATGAAAGAAAAGTGTTTTATTTCAACATTTTAAGTGCACGAAAATCGAGTCGTCACAACTTAACTATTCGAACTCAAGAAATTTTAGACCTCAATAATGGTCTTTGGAAGGCCCCAATCTAATACAGCCTCAATCCAAGTCAAATTCAATGAGGCACTGTCTCCATAATCAATATGTCTAAAAAAATGTAACTTATCTCAACTACATTTAGTTTACAACTGATAATCTTTCAAAACAATTCAGAGTCCTTAGACGTCCTATATGCTCATCATGGTATCACTACAACCACATTAAGAGATATTTTAACAAAATAATCCATTAAGACCTAAAGTTTCACTTCATCTTATTCATTACACTAACAAGTCAAACCAAATGTCAAAAACTCAAACTTGAAATGTCCACAACAACTCAAAAGTTGACCATACCAACATCTCCTTAGCGGATTTTAACTAATGATAGTCCAAACTAGAATCATTCATGGCAAAATATATTGATCCATCCAACTGATCAAACATGACATTTTTCCTTAACAATAGATCATTAATATCGATCGTTGCCTGATCGAACTTCTAGCATTTAATGAAACATCTTAAACAAACCACTTTGTCACTCAAACAAGTATCAAAACTATTATCCCTCATAGTGACATAGTCTAAGCAAAAATCATTACACGACAAATTTTTCTATTACTTATCAAGGCTCATCAACTAAGCCTAAACCATTCCTTATGAAACAATAGAAAAAAAGTAGTCTTGGGACAAAATAAGTACATAACTCAAACTCACGGTTGGGTGGTAACCCTAACCAAACCTCAAGAAAAATAGTAGGACACACAGTCTCAACTGACAAAACTAGATCATGCCGACTAACTCATAGTCACCATTAATAGCAAATATATTTTCATAACGCTCTAGTCTCTACGGTTACACATACAAACATTGAATGTGAAAAACATCTTGTAAAGTAGCAACCTACCTCCTCACTAACTGAAAAGTCAGACTCTTCATATAACAATTAAATTTGGTCTTATACTTACTTAACCAGTCAAAATCCGTGATTACATACAACTAAACCATAAGCAAAACCAGAAGCTCACCATCTATTTGTCCAATAATCATATGGCATCACAGAGCATTGAATGCAAAACATCTCATTATCAACTCTTGATGCATTTCAACAAATGAGGAGATTAAAAATTCTTACCTCTAACCTCAAATGAATTGTCTTCCCTAATCTAAATATAGATATTAAAACATCCAATTATTTTTACATATCCAAAAAACTTTTACCCCATCCTAGTCATCGTCCTTTGACTAGATTGCTCATTCAAAACTTTACTCTACTTACTCAACACTTACTAAGATTGACCTTAAAATATTCCAGGAAATTACCAGATTTCTAGAAGTGAAGCTGAACCCATTTGGCTAAAAATAATTCTGAAACCTCCAAGTTTTTCCAAAACTCACAGTTCTATCAATTGTGACTAATCACCTTTGTATTATATGTTAATTTCACAACTTGGTGTGATCTCTCTGAAATTGAAAACTCCTTATAAATCAAATCATAACTTCTAGCAATTATGGTATATCTACATCTCATGTTATACACTAAACTTTTTCTTCAATTCTATCAATTTTATTCTTTCAGCCAACCATTCCATTCTTAAAAATCTCCTATCTTTACTTTAAAATAAAATGTATCGAAGTCAATCTTGTTCTTTGCCTTCATGACATTGACTTTTAAATTTTTTACAATCTCTTTCTAAGCGGTTTCGAAACAAGTTAGGATCAGGGAAACTTCTGTTGAAGGCATTCCTCCACTTAAACGATTCTAGTTCTTGGTCAAAATATTCCTAACTGTCGACACAAAAACTTACACTAAGACCAAAATGTACAAAAAAAAGACTTATTTAGAACTTCTACTAACAGTTTCTGAACCAAGGAAACATGCACAATTTGTCATCAAACCACAGTCTACAAATGGAAGGTCCCAATTGGACTAACTAATTTCAAATATGATGAGGCAAGTTTTGAATTTGAGAAAAAAACTGAAACTTTGAATTGCATCCTAAGATGAATTTCTTATGTTTGAACTACACAAACCCACACACAACCTAGAAGTGTTCATAGACTCATATTTTTTGAAAACTTATCTTCTAATGATTTGCAAAGCATACTCCCTACCTCCTCTAACTAAATTTCTAATCATTTTAAGCTACACTGTACGGATAAGGAAATATTATCATCGTCTAGCGAATGACTTTAAGATATCTTCCAAGTAGCACTCTCACTCAAATCGACTTTAGTACTACGTCCTTAGGCACACTAATTTCATCTCTTGTATATCACTAAAATATCTATCTTATTGATTTCACTTTTCAAGGTGGCAACTTGGCTTTGATACCAAAACTTCTGTTGTAATACCCCGACTTTTTATATCAGAATTTAATAAAGATAATTGGAAAGTAATTTGAGACAGTTGGATTAATTGGATAATTATCGGGCTATTACCAAGGACGTATTCGTGAGTTTTTACTTTAAAGAATTTGTTAAGATTAAATGGAAATTACCATAATTAAAATAAATATATTAATTTAATGAATTAAATTATAATATTTAGAATTACTTATAATCGTTTTAAATTAAGGTTTCATTGAATAAAAATAGAGAGGGGCTAAATTATTGGGGGTTAAATCGTAAGGGGATTAAATAAGTTGGATTAATTAAGATTTAATTGTTAGGGGCTTTAAAATAAAAGAAAAATAAATTTAATTAGGGGAGAGGGAAGAAACCAGTTCACGTAGAAGCGGTTTGGCTGATGAGAACAAATGGCTACAACCATTTATTTTGGAAGCGAGCCTGAAAATGCGAACAAACAAAAACAAGAGAGAAGAAAGAATGAGGGAGATAGAGCGAGGGAGCGACTAATGATGAAGCTCGGGCTCAGCTTGGGTGGCTCCCTGCGACAGCGAACGTGCGAGCAAGGGAGGTGGCAATGTCCTGGAGAATGGCGAGAGGCTATGGCTCGTGAGTCTAAACGGAGAAGCACTGGGTCATGCAACAGAAGCTCAACGACGGCTGACTGGAGGTGACGAAGGTGCAGCGACAACCGGATGGCGACGGTGAGGCGAATTGACTCCGGCGTGGCGTTCCGTAGAGGAGTAATGGAAATGGCCTTGGGGAGGCAGGGACGTCGGTCTGGGCGGCTCGTGCTGGAGCGGTCAAAGGCCATGGTCCAGCCTGTCGGTTCTTCAATGCTGAACCGATGCTTTCTCAAGGTGAAATCGACAGTGTGTTAGTGTGGGGAACATTCTGAGAAATCTGCAGTGGCTGGTCGGGTGTACTGGAGAGTGTCACTCTCTGCCTCCTGGGTGATGGCAGAGAGTGTCCTCTCTGGTTTGATATACATAGGAGAGATAGAGAGTGAAGAGGGGGCTGCAGGATAGAAGTGAGACCGAGAGAAAAGAATAAGCTAAGTGGTTATAGAGGAGGAGCTACTCAGGTGTTTTCTTTTGGTAAGCTCATCCATTCTCTTCTATGGTTTTATAGATTCTGGAAGCATGCTCTTTTGGTGGAATGGCTCTCTGTTGTGTTCGGCTGGAATATATGTGTAGTGTGCATATGATTTATGCCTCTGATTTGTGAGTGTCTGAGAGCTGTTATTATGGGATTCATTTGATTTCTAATATTGTATTCATTAACCCTGCAGTGTTAGGATTTTGATTGAACACTCTATTGTTGATTGTGCTAAGTTGGTGAACTGGTAGTTCTGTACATTGATGATCTATTTACTGCCTTTCTATTTGGATAATGGAAAGTGCTCCTTGTTGCTATTTCTAAATCCTGAGTGGTTGGACTTTGAAGAATAGCAATGGCGAACGTGTTAAGATTAGTGGATTATTGAAATAGAGTTTTTGGGTTAATTATTCCATTACTTTGAAGGATAAAGATGAGAAATTATATTATGCTTATTATTTAAAGAAAAATATGGAGGATAAGGTTTAGTCGATGGTGTGAGTAGAGGTCCTAATTCGTATATTATAAGTAGGAGTAAGAACATGTTTCTTTATAGTTGACTAGATTTTAACCAACAAATGTTACTAATTTGTGAAGGTATTGAAAAGAAGAAGAGAAGAAGAATAACAACTAAATGCTGATAAGCGTTAAGTTTTGAGGTAAGGAATTTAGGTGTGTCTTGGCCATTTGGAGGCCCTGTATCACAATTAGTGTGTGTGAGTTGAGTTTATTCTTGGGTGATTTTACTGCTGTTAGTTTCCTTAGTCTCTTGTAGTTAATTTACTGCAATATTCTTGGTTCTGCTATTGGTTTCCTTAGTTCTCGTAATTTATTTACTGCAATTATAGGTATGAAAATACTTAGTGAAGGCTTAGATAAATGAAATGTCTAGACGTGATGAATGCTTACTGAAGGTTTAAGGAAAGAATGAACTACTTGTTGTGATATTTTGCTACATTTAGTTTATAGCTTTACTTGCTATTTAGTTTAATTATTCCCCGTGTTAATTATCAATTGTCATTTTCTTCATTCAATGCATATATAAATTGTTCTGCTATATATATAATTCAGTATGTTGCTAATTAAATAGAATCCGGAGCATGTTAATTAGTATATCGTAGTTTAACTAATCAATTGATTAATCTAAGCATGCGAACTAATTAGTTAATCTAAACATGTGAACTACTTAATCAGTATTTATAATCTTCCTTGAGCATGTTTAGTAATTAGGATATTTAACTAGTTACCATGTTTAATTAACTAACTAAAATAATAATCTTAGCATGTAATTAGCTTCTCTAAACAATTAGCAGCATGTTAATTAACTAGGTTGTGCCATGCAATTATCATATAAGTAGTATGTTTATTGAGCATGTTTAATTAACTAGTTAGACTTGAGTATGTTTAACTAACTAATTCGAGCATGTTCAATTAATATGTAACTAACTAGAACGAGCATGTCAATCAACTAGAATGATTAACCAAACAAGCATGTTAATGAATTAACTTAACTAGAACAATTAGCACGTTCACTTACTTATGCATGGTTAGTTAGATAGAATTATAAGCTAGATTAATTAGAGCATGTTACTGTAACGACCCAGATTTTCGTAAATCCTTAACATACGTGAAAATTTGAAATTTCTTTCTTTTTAGAACAAAACGTATCAGAGTTCGTCTAACCTAATCGCTACTGACTCTTTTGTTAAACTCGTTTTGAAAACCAATTGATAAAATGTGCAGAAGCGTTATAAAATAAATCATTATAAAACATGGCGGAAGCATATTTAAATCATTTAAAAGGAAATCTAAACAATGAAGTAGAATATAATAATTTAATATGATTACAATAATTTACACATTCTTTTCTTTGCCTGGTCAGTCCTGATCTCGTTTGTGCAAATCCCTCATCCCTGCTTCATTATGTGTTTATTATCTACTTATTATCTGTTCATCATTGTACCTCCACCACAAGTAATACGTGAGTCTAATGGCTCAATAAGGAAAAAGGTTAATGCAATATGCTTATGACCCTCTTTAGTTCATTTTGAAATGGGGGCCACCCAATCCAATCCTTTCATTAGCCATTTACCATTTTATTTCTTTTCTTTACTTTGTTCGTTCGTTACTCGTACTTCGAGCTGGAGATTGGAGAATCCATGGCGGTAGGGTAGATCTTTGTCGACTTCAACCACCTAGGGTAGACAGTCTCGCAGTCCCGACAAGGGAAAGGTAACATTCTTTTAAAGCCTGTCTACCTGGTTGATCCGTACTTACCCCACCATCCCCCAACTCCCTTATTCTTTTCTTTGTGTCTGTGCCGGGCTAAGCTACCGGACCACATAGGCCTTTATTATCTTATCGTTTTACTCATTTTCATCATTTATCCTCACTCATGCATGTGTGTGTACCACCCCATGGCACTCCCTATTAGTTTCTATTAACATGATGCATGACCATATATTCTCAACCTAACATGATGTATGATGCTCAATAACGTAACTTTAACAGAAATTGAAGTGCACATTTAAAGTAATTGAAAGCACGTATAAGAAAAGCAAAGCATATAATAGAAGGAAATAACTGCACACCACAGAGAACAAGTACATTGAATTGAAATCAGGAAAACATGCTCGAATTAATAGAACAATATCATTCAGAAGAGAATCGAAAACATACTATTGATTAACATGTAAATTATCCTAGTCCATTTACATGCTCCCTATGTTTATTATTCTAAGTGATTGTTTTAATTAGTCATCCTAGGTGATTTACATGTTCAAGAACTTGATTTCATTAATTACTTCTACTAGTTCATTAACATATTACCATTATTATCTAAGTTCTTTAACATGCTTAAATCCAATTCACAATTGTTGGTTCAGTTATCTAACATGCTCAAGATAACTACTTATCTTAGTTGATTAACATGCCACTTAACAAAGAAGAATTAACAAACTTAGTTAATTGCATGCTTGAACTACTTAATCACTTTAGTTATTCGGCATATGTATAATTAACATGAGTTAATTAATGACTTAACTAAATTAGTTACTTATACATGCTCAGGTTTAGTTCATTGTTCTAATTTCTTAACATGCCCAATCAATTACTTTAATTAAGTATGTTAGTTTATTAACATGCTCAAGGTTCACTTAGCATAATATTTGTCTAGTTGGTTAAATAACCATTCTAGTTAAGCACTTAAAACAAATCAACGAGCAAATCACTAACTAACATACTCAACTAGCAAATTTCTACAACTAGTTAGGGAACATGCTCGCATATTGATTATTCTAATCAATTATTCTAGTTAAGTAAACAGTTAACATGCTTGGGTCTATCCTACCGCACAATACAACGACAACAAGGTAAATATGCGCATAAGGAATAAAAGGGTAACTACACAGCAAGTAACATCCAATTAACATGCTTACATTCTTCTACAAGTTAATTAAATATGCTAGTTAAGTACCTATTAAACATGCTAGTAAATCAATGGCAAATCAAACGGTTTAAAGACATGGGCTACTACATGGGTTACACGCTCAATTGATTATTATTTAACTAATGTGGATAGCATGCTAAAAAGGGGTTAATAATTATTAATTAACATTTAGCTAAATGACGGGACAATAACAAAAGAAATGATCACATTATAACATTCAGCAATACGTTAAAACTCTTAGTTCGTTCTAGAATTCTCATTAGAAATTACAATGGCACTAACTGTCTCTCAAAGGGAAGTAACATAAGTAAACAAGGCAACCAACAACGCAATAAGTATTAACAAAGAACTATCCATATGCTACGGAGTGCTAATAAATCTATATTACAATGAAGGAAAACATTGAGCATGATAAAGCATAAACCACAGAACTATCAACAAGGATCTCAATACCAGCAATAGTAATCATAGTTCATGCAGGGAAGACTAACACCACTCTAACATGGGTTCATCATTCAAGAAATAGTAGAAGCAGTTCATCATAATCCTACGGAACAGCAATAAGACTATCTACATAATAACTCAACACTAGTAGTAAGCATTTTAACGCTAACACACATACCCACTTGTGGTGTAGAAACTCCAAATGGCCAAGACACCCTATTTTCCTTACCTCGAAGCTATTTTGCGTTTAACACCTAACCGTTATCCTCCTCCTTTTGATACCTTCACAAATTAAAACATTATAACGCATCAATGAATCGTAACTTGCACGAATCCTAAGTACTTCTCCGACTCCTAACAGAATATCACATAACCCCATAAATAACTCCCAATAACAACATTTAAACCGAGTCATAGAACTACATCACGCATGCTTCATAATTCATTCAAACAATATCCAAAATAATTAACTTAGATCTGCATTCATTCAACTAATGATTTGAATCTAACTGGCAGAATATCTCAACCACTTACTCTTTTATCCAAATAATAGGGCAGCGAATAAATCTTCCTAACATGCAGATTAACCACGTGCTTCACAAAACAATTCACATTATTATAATAGTCAGCCCAACACAACATATTTACAACAAAAATGCATTTCATTTCTTTTGTCATAGTAAAACAGTAAACAGCCAATCCAGAACCCAATCCCAATTCACCCATGACTTAATACTCACACAGAGCATCACTCAAGTCCTCACCAACACTTTGGTTCACAGCACACTGAGTTACAACACTCTCCGCCAAAATTAGAGGGCAGAGAGTTCAAGCTCTCACACCCGACCAACAGCACCCGAGGAGTTGCACCTCGAGCTCCATTCCCCACTATCTCCCATTGGATCCCCCTGCCCCAAGCAAAGATCACCACTGCTGCTCATAAGTCGGCATCACAATGCCTCCAATCGACACTGAAACAGAAGAAATGCGAAGGAGGAGGGAAACCATACCTCCAATTGTTGCCGAAAATGAAACCCGCGAAAGTCCCCACTCCGAGCCCTAGTTCTGCATCTCGCGACCCGCAGTTACTTCCTCGCCATTCCTCGTCTCTCGCACTACGCCTCCCGCCGCAAAGAACTTGTCAACGAGCGCTCCCGCTCGATCGCTCCCTCTCGGCTCCCCCTTTCTTCTTCACTCTCTCTCGCACAGCCTCCCTCTCTCTCTCATTCTATTTTTTTGAAACATAAAATGGCTAAGGTCATATTCCTTATTTCCTTTAAAACCCTAAACCAATTTTAACCTGAACCGGACCGGTCTCCTTCCCCATTTTAATTTTTCTTTTAATTTAATTTATCCATTATTAATCCTAATCCCACTTTAATCCTAATTAATTAATATTAAAATATATTTAAGTGTTAAATATTCGTATCGAATATTAACCAACCCGAATTGTGACTCCTGACCTATTCCAAATATCGTTAAAAGATTATTAGAGGTGCAATTTAAATTACTTAATTCCATTTCCTAAATTGATTTCCATCAATTGAACCTCCAATAAATTCTCTTAAATTATAATCTAACGGTTACGTCCTTGGTAATATCTCAATAATCATCCAATTAATCTAAAATCCCCAAATTATACTCTAATTATATTTATTAAATTCTGATAAAAAGTCAAGGTGTTACATGTTAATCACTAGAATAATTGGCACACTTACTTAACTAACTAGCATGTTAATTAACTATTAATCTTGAGCATGCAACTTATCTAGGATAACCAACTAGAATTATTATCTTATCTTCTTGACCATGCAAATTAATTTAGACAACTAATTAAAATGATAATCCTACTTGAGCATGTAATAAACTAGGTTAATATTAACAGGTTATTCTCCCTTGTTAATATTTTGTGTATTTCCCCTTACCATATGTCTTTCGCTTTACTGTAATTTCCTTTAATATAGTTATAATGCCTCTCGCAGCAATTCCCTTGACCCTGCTTTACTTTAATTGAAATTAGTAGAGATGCTTCACTTTATGAGAAAAGATGGAGAAGATGAAAGAAGAATGAACTAAGTAGGAACAGACTAAGAATTTTAGTCACTATGCAAATGGATGTTTTTATATTTCCTTTGTTATTGCTTTCTTGGTATTGCTTATAATCCTGCGTATAATTACTTGTTCTTAGCATGTTATCGTCTACTAAACCAGAGTATGATCATTTAACTAGGATAATAGCATGTAGTCAACCCTTGATCATGTAATTAACTAGAGTGAATTAATTAGTAAGTATCTAGACTCAAACATGACTAGTCAAACATGTTAAATTAACTAGCTATGTATGTTAATCCATTAAAAGCATGTTTAATGAATTAGAGTAAAAGACATGTTTAAATCATCGAGAGTAATAATTGTAATCCTTTCTTGAGCATGTAATCAACTTGAGCATGTAATTAATTAGGATAATAACTAGACTATTAATTATAGCATGTTTAATTAGTGAGAATAAAAGTATGCTTAATCAACTAGAATAAGAGTTACCAATTTACAAGCATGTTTCTGTTATTTGTTGTTTAAAGAACATTTTCATGTTTAGTTTAGCTTAGTCTAACAAGCATGTGATTCATCGCACGTTTACTTTATTGTCTCTTATTGCTAATTGCTTTCAATTGATATCGTAATTTGTTCACTGTTATGCTTTGTTGTATGCTTTCAATTATTGTTATTCATTATATGCGCAATTTCAATTATAATTACTTTCACTTCAATGCGTAATTCTGTTATTGTCAATGTTATGATATAATGCATCATGCATCATGTTAAGTTGAGAATGTATGGTCATGTATCACATTAATAGAAACCAATAGGGAGTGCCACCAAGGGTGGTACTCACACATGCATGAGTAAGGAAAAATGTTAAGAAAATAAAGAAAAGAAGAAAAGGGAGTTAGGGGATGGTGGGGTAAGTACGGATCAACCAGGTAGACAGGATTTAAAAGAATATTACCTTTCCCTTGTCGGGACTGTGAGACTGTCTACCCTAGGTGGTTGAAGCCGACAAAGATCTACCCTACTGACATAGATTCCTCCAATCTCCAGCTCGAAGTACGAGTAAAGAACAAACGAACGTAATGAAAAGACTTGTTTAGGCCGGTACCCATTCCAGGAAGAACTAAAGAGAGTCATAAGTATATTGCATTAAACCCTTTTCTTTATTAGGCCATTAGGCTCACGTATTACTTATGGTGCAGGTACAAAGAACAAACAGATAATACAACGGGGATGAAGGATTTCCACAAGCGAGATTGTAGCTGGCCAGGCTAGAGCGAGAAGAGAAAACAGTTGTAATAAATTGTATTTAATTGCCTAATTCTTTCATTAAGTTTCATTTTTTAAATCAGTTATGCTTCCGCAATGTTTTAAATAAAAGACTTTTATAACACTTATGCATTTTATTGATTTGATTTTCATTACAAGTCAGTAGCGATCCAGCTTTAGCGTCGCACTCTGATATGTTTTTAAAAGAGATTTCAAAGGAGTCATTTAAAAGTTTTGAATTTCACGCATTTTAAAGGATTTAAGAAAAACCGGGTCGTTACATCTGCCACACCCCAAAGGCGACTCTAGTCAGAATGAGGGGCAATCCAACTAGAAAAAAAAACCAAGTCGCTTGATCCTTTTACTTAAAATTCTTAACAAGGAGCAAACGACTTAAAAATAAATAAAATAGCCAAGGCTCAAGCCAAAAAGGCTAAAATATAATCCAATAGTGACATCAGACAAAGTAGTAATATAAATCCATAAACAAATGTGTCACAAAATAAAATAACAAAATTTCTATTACAAGACTAAATTGAGTTTCAATCTCACAAATAAAACTCATGAAGGGAAATATATACTATTGTAGAAATCTCTCCATGTTCACTCCTACGTTGGCTGTTAGGAATCCTCCGAATTAAAACCTGAAGAAAATTTAGTTGGGGTGAGTCGACTACATTAGTAAGGAAAAAGTTTTACGTTCATCATAACAATTTTAAAAGAGAATGTGAGCATGTCATGGATAAAACATTTAAATAAAACCTAGAAGAAAATGACAAGTAGGGCAAATGTCAGAAACTCCAACTATAATGTTATACATACGTAAAGTAAGCCCCTACTGTCTAACGATAAAAGCTCAGTGAAAATAGAGCCACTCACAAACTCCAAACATACCATGTTATATCAGCAGTAAGAGTAATAAATAACAATGATACTTAGGTAATCGCAGCAACCATAATGACCATGATCAGGTTTAGGGTTTTACGCCTAGCGACATTGTAATACCCCAATTTTCTGTAACAAGATTACTTGTATAATTATGGGAAATTTATTGGTGAAATAATTATTGAAGATTTATTAAATGGAAATTAATTAGGTGTAATTGGATTAACTGAATAATTATTGAAGATTTAATTGATGGAAGTCAATAAAGAAAATGGAATTGAGAAATTTAAATTGGACCCGTAATAATTGTTAATCGATATTCGAAATAAGTTGTGAGTTGGAATTTGGGTCGACTAATATACGGTACGTATATTCGATGGATAAAAATATATATGTAATATTAATTTATGAAAGTGGGGATTAATTAAATTGAGAAATAAAAGAAGAAATTAATTATAAGGAAATTAGGGATTTGAGATAAAAGGCATAATTAAAATAGAAGGAGGATCTTGAACCAGTTTTCTTCACTGAACCGCTGGTTCAGTTTTCTGGCAGGGATGGCGAACCATTTTTACGAAAGAAAGAGGGAGAACGAAAGAGAGAAGAGGAGCGAATCTAGAGAATGACTAAGAACGAGTGGGTGTCGACAACGAGGGAGCTTGGGCTTGGGCTCAGAGCATTGTCTGGTGGACGAATGGGCAACGCACGTGGTGATGTTGAGCATCGGGCATCGGGAGGCTAGGGCATGGGTTGGACCGTGATCTCTGCGGGTCGAATTGGAGCCTACTTCTACTAGCTGTGAATTTTGGCATTGGGTCAAGGTACGTCTAGCTGATTTTTCTTCTCCTTGGCATTCTTATGATCAGACGTTTGGCATGGATGAATCGTAGGGACGAATTGATGAAGGGCAGGGGTTTTGGGATGGATTGCGATCGGGCTACAGTTGGTGCCCTGCTGCCTGTGTGTGACCAGTTCTGTGTGAACCCGGTCCATGAATTGTGTTCTGGCCGACTCAATACTTCAGGATACTCCTTTCCAAAAATTCAACGTGATTCTTTGGAAAAGGGTAAGGGACTTTCCACGCGGCATATGCAGGTTGGACCTTCCTTGATGCGTGTGATTGTCCCTCTTTGTACGCTTCTTGGTTATAAATTAATGGCAGCAGGTGAGGTATTCTATATTTTTACACAGCCGAAGTAAGTGTAAAGGTGAGAAGAAAAGAGAAAGGAAGTGGGAGCTGAGTGCTCTAGAGAAAATCTGAGAAGTGAAACTGTGGAAGAAAGAGTGCTAGCCAAAGAAGAAAAGAAAGTGGAGAAGAAGAGGAAATGGCAGAAGGATATGGGATGGAAGTTCCTTGCTTCGTGAGTGTTCTTTAGGTAAAAAGATCCTTTCGCTTCTGTTATGGTTTTATGGAATTATGAAAGAATATTGATAGGTGTAGGAAATAAATAATGGAGAATATAGTCCTATGTCGTTGTTGAATGCTCCCTGTTGTTTAATTGCTCCTTGGTATCATGGGATGTTTAAATTGGATACTAATATGTTCATGAATATTAGTGGTTGAGTGATAATAAATTATCTCTGTTTTGGTTATGGGTCTTTCGGATGAATTGGGCCCTGCCTTGTTGATTGATAATACTCTTCATAGTTCACTGATTCTTGGTTCCGTGAAGAACATTGATAGGTTATCTATTTGGGTTGTTTGTTCTACTACCTGTGAAATGTATATGAATGGAAGCTTGGTTAAATTCTGGAATAATATTATGGATCTCAATGGAAGAATTAATGTGCCTATTATGTATGAGTTTGATAAATTATGAAGTGAATGAAAGTTGTAAGTAATATTTTGCAAATTAAGAATCCTCTTTTATTTGTTATAATGTTGATAAAAATAAAGGGATAGAAATCATTCAGTGATTAAGTTGCATTTGGACTATGAAATACTATTCCGAGAAATGAATGAGAAACAATGATATAGGTTGTTAAGGTTTGAATGTTGGGGCTCCTCCTAAGTGTTATTAAATTCTGTAAATAGTTATTGGAAAAATGGATATTAATGATAAATGTTAATTATTTTGAAAGTATTAACGGAAGAAGAATAAAGTGTTAAACGCGCTATGGACCATAGGTAAGTGATAGGCATGTGTTTTGGTCTTTGGACCCTACATCGCAAGAATTAGGGTTGTATGCTGACAGTTTACTACTTTCATAGAATATTTAGGTTGTTTACTACTTTACCAGATATTGAGCATGTTCTGTAAATTGTACTACTGCTTGCTAGATGTTTATTAGAATTAGGTTCTTTTAATGATGTGTTAAATAGATGAGCATGCTTAGAGATTATAGTACTAGTATGATAGAATGTATGCATCCACGAGCATCACGTATCATAGTTTTCAAAAGATTACGAAATTGGTTTTCAATCATAGTTTTGAAAAGAAAATAGAAAATGGAAAATAGAATCAAATAAGAATAAAAGTCAAGTAAAGAGATTGGACCGGTAGGTAATGTCTGGCAACCAAAGCATGTAATGAAATGGTTTTTGTGAGCCGGTAAGTAATGACCGTCACAGAATCAAAAGAAACATAATTAAACGTTTTTTGTGGACCGGTAAGTATTGCTTGACACAGAAACAAAAGATAACGGTTTTTGTGAATTGGTAAGTAATGTCCGGCACAGAAACAAAAGATAACGGTTTTTGTGGACTAGTAAGTAATGCTCGGCACATAAACAAAAGAAACGTAATAAAACAAATTTTGTGAACCGGTAAGTAATACCCGGCACAGAAACTAAAGAAATGTAATTAAATGATTTTTGTGGACCGGTAAGTAATGCCCGACACAGAAACAAAAGAAATGTAATTAAATAATTTTTGTGGACCGGTAAGTAATGCCCGACACAGAAACAAAAGAAATGTAATTAAACGGTTATTGTAGATCGGTAAATAATGCCCAGCACAGAAACAACAAAATGTAATTAAATGGTTTTTGTGGACCGGTAAGTAATACCCGATGTAGAAACAAAAGAAATGTAATTAAATGATTTTTGTGGACCGATAAGTAATGTCTGACACATAAACAAAAGAAATGTAATTAAATGGTTTTTGTGGACCAGTAGGTAAAGCTCGACACAGAAACAAAAGAAAAGATATTAACACATATAAGATAAAAGAAAACGAAAATGAATAACGACACGTGGTTTTAAAAGATGCATAGCATGTTTAATGTTTTTTTTATATCACTTACTGAGCCTTAGGCTCATTATTTAAGTCTTGCGATGTAGGTACACGCACAGGAGAACAGGTTAAGGAGCAGTTGATGAAGAATTTGCACGTGCAGATCTTGTGGCTGGCTAGACTAAAGGGATTTAAAGAAATATAGTTTATAAAAATTTTTGTAAAATAATTAAACTATATTTTCAATGTTTGTTTTATTTAAAAAGGATTTCCGTTGTGTTCTAAAAAATGTGTTAATTATTGTCTTTTAAGTGATATTCAGAACGAAAAGTCTTCCGCTATATTTATAAAGAAAAATTTTTAAATTTTATGCGTTTTCAAAGGTAATGAAAAACCAGGGCCATTACAGATGCTGTACATTCAGCTATCCCATTAACCTAGTTAACAACAACACAATAAACACATCCTCCAAGGGTCGAATGTGCATAACGAAAACAGAGCCCCTACATGGGTCAGTTAAATTTGGTTAACCCAACTAAGATGATCAACAAAATAAATGTTACACGTATACTAGACAAAAATCAACGAGCCACCAAAATAGACACATCAATGTATATAAGAACATGTCTCAAAATAAATTTTACAAAAACGATACAATGCTGCATACAAAAATAAATCTCTACCTCACAATGGCTTATCCACAATCAAGGTCTAAACCGAACTAGGTAGTCTAATAATCTTTTGAATCCAAACTCTAAATCTCGGGATCAAAAGATAATCATATTACAAAATAAAAATAAAAATAACTCACTTTAAATCCAAACTTTAGGATTAAAAGACGACTCGAGAAAGATTGAGTCTAAGGCGCAAATGGTTCCAAAATAGACTTTGAAATGTCCCAAAAATATTTTGATGGACTACGAGTCCATTCAATTATTAATCATGTTTTCAAGATTAGTATGAAGAGATTCAAGGCCAAGCATAGGTGGAAGTCCAAGGACAATTGTGGAATATTTGACAGGCTTTCCAAAAATTGTCTTCCTTTTGACCTTACATGCGTATTTGACAATTTTTGGCATTCCAAACGATGTCATTTAAAAAAGTGTTCTTCATGTAGATTGTAGCAGGCTACCTAAGATTTTTAGCATGAGTTGGATTGCTAAATTTAGATTTCATTTGCTACGTCAAAAGCTCTCAGAACAGAGAGTAAATAATAAGGAAAGTCCAAGTGTCCAAACTTGGAGACCAAGGAAATCCCTACATAAAAATCATCCAAGTGGACGAGCACCAATATGGATTAGCTGCCAAATATATCTAGACTTGGAGAGGAAGAAAGAAAGATATTAATTTAATATTCTTTTAGTTAATTAACCTAGTTTCTATTAAGTAGAAAATCGAACAACTTATTCTATGAGCAGATTAGAGTTATTATTGCTTAGTTAGTTTATTATTATTTTATGCTTTATAATTGGCTATATAAAGCCACCATATGTACATGTTTAAGATGATGTGAGTTTGAATACAAAAAAAAGCTTTTGCTTATTTCGAAATTGGAGAGATTATTTTTCAAACACTTTGGTGAGTTATATTCAAAGTTTCCCCTTGTGTGCGTTATATCATAGGATTAAGGTTACTTGTAAATTGGGTAGCCTTTCTTATTGGCATCCGCATTCTTAATCCATGGAGGTAGAGGTGTGTGAAGTGGTGTCTAACTTTCCAAAGGCGCGTCATCGACAAATCATCTATATGGGAGTATTCATCTCAATTGTTTCTATTTCTGGTGACTTATTTTGTATCATGTATATTTTTTAATCCGTGGCTGATATTTGATTCTTAAAGGGTTCTTTTCTTATCTTATTCAAGAAGGTGTGGTCAAAATTTTAGCTCAAAAGCTTCTAAAACGAAGGAGTTACAAGCTTCCAAAGTTGAACCTTCCATAATTGAAATTGCAGAAAAATAAGGAAAGCAGATTAGGTCGACCAGCTCGACCGCCCACTTGACTGAATAGCCGACCGCTACACAAAAGATGAATCTATGTTGTTTTTCAGATGAGGAACTCGACCTCGACCTCAACCACCCTACGACCACAAAGCCATAAAACAGCCTCCATTGTTTGTTCAATATACTTCAACAATTATCCTACTTCTTCAATAAATTGTTCAACACTTCTTCCACATATTTTATAGGTTATATTCTAATTCCCTTCCGCTAGTGCGTCAGTAGGTATCAGAGCTAAAACGTCCTACTAATTCATGTTATTTTTTTACACAATGACGAGGGGACGAAACTACTCATGGAGTTATTTTTTGGATGAGGAAAATTCACCACCATCTATTCCCAAGGTATCCATCCCACAATTCAATGGCTCAAGCAATGATTATAATGAGTGGGTGGAAAAAGTAGAAAGAATATCTGAATGTTACGAATTTTTGAAACTAAGCAAGGTGCAACTAATAACACTTGGGGTTCACGGGGTATGCAAGCACATGGTGGAGCAACATTAGTGCAAATAGGAGACAAGGAGGTGAAAAGATTCAGACTTGGATTCTATTAAAGAGACTCATTAGTGAGAAGTTCGTTCCAAGCCAATATGAGCCAGAACTCTACTATCAATTGAGACACCTCAAGCAAGGCTCCACCACCGTCGAAGAATATGTTGCCAAGTTCAAAACCCTAAAAACAAGATGTGATTTGCAAGAACCAAAAGACAAAACAATATCAAGGTTCATCCAAGGACTTCAAAATGACGTTAGAACCATGATTGAACTACAGCCTTACAATACATTTGAATAAGTAATCAAGATGACTCTAATAATTGAGAGATGAAAGTATGCTTTACCCTCACCCCCCCTGTAACGACCTAATTTTTTGTAAATCCTTTAAAATGTGTGAAATTTAAAACTTTTATAAAATCATTGAAACTCGTTTTAAAACGATATCAGAGTGCGTCTAAACCGGACCGTTACTAACCTTTCGCAAACCGTGGTATACTGTGAAATGTCACAAATATAAAATCATTTGTAAATCATAGTGGAAGCGTTATAAAATCATTTATTTAAAACATTGCGGAAGCGTAATTAGTTTATAAAATCTTTTGTTTTGCTCTACTGACACTAAACAAGTAAATATACTTTAATTACAAACTATTTTCTCTTTTACTCACTTAGCCTGGCCAAGCACAAGCTCCTTCACGTGCAAATCCTTCATCCCTGCTAATATTTGTTCGTCGTCTGTCGCATTGATTTCTAATTCCGTGCATTTGATTCATGCATACAAGTACCTACACCTACACCACAAGTAAACTGTAAGCCCAAAGGCTTAGTAAGGAAAAAAGTTTAATGCAACGTGATATGCCACTCTTTAGTCCATTTTGGAATGGGGCCACCCAAACCAATCCTTTCATTAAGTTATTCGTTTATTCATTATTTTACTTTAATCCATTCGTTCGTTACTCATACTTCGAACAGGAGATTGAAAGATTTTCTCGTGCAATGGTGTAGTGGATCGGATCTAATCTTTTACTTGCAACTAGAACTCCCGTACCCTATGAGGTAGGGGCTTTGCCTAGTTGAAGACTAGATCCACTATCCATCTGCCCCCAACTCCCCATTTCCTTCCTTTTCTTTAACATTTTACCTCACATATGCATGCTTGAGTACCACCACCAAGGTGGCACTCTCTATTGGTTTCTATTAACGTGATGCATGACCAAACATTCTCAACCTAACATGATGTATGATGCATTATAACGTACATTAAGAGAAATTGAAATGCGCATTAAAGAACAATTGAAATATGGAATCATAAACAACAAAGCACAGAGGGAAATCAAACAACGAACACACTCAATAAGGGAATACAGGAATTAAACACCAATATCAGAACAATATACAACGAATTTAAACAAGGAAGCATGCTCGAATTAATGGAACACAATAACAATCAAAATAGAATCGAAACATACTATTCATTAACACACTAATTATCCTAGTTAATTTCCTAGTTCATTTACATGCTTCCTACATTTAGTGTTCTAGGTGATTATTCTTATTAGTCATCCTAGATGATTTACATGCTCAAGAATATTTACATTTATTCTCTAGATAGATATTCTAATTGATTGATATGTTCATATTGATTAACATCCTTAGGTTTAGTTTATTAAGTTTGTTAGCCTAGTTAACTGATCATGCTCAGATTTAGTAGATGATAACATGTTAAGGACAAGTAATTATAAGTAGGATTGTAAGCAATACCAAGAAGACAATAACAAAGGAAATATAAAAACATTTATTCACATGGTCAATGAAATTCTAAATCTGTTCCTACTTAGTTCATTCTTCTTTCATCTTCTCCATTCTTTTCTAATAAAGTAAAACATCTCTAATATTTTCAATTAAAATAAAGCATTGTAAAGGAAATTACAGCAAGAGGCAATATAACTATATTAAAGGTAATTGCGGTAAAAGAGTAATATACAGATTATTCACAAAGGAAGAATTAACATGTTAATTTAGTTAGTTGATTAAACATCCTAGTAAGTTAAACATACTATTAATAGTTTAAAGGATTAAACATGCATAGCTAGTTGATTAAGCATACTTGACTAGTTGTGTTCGAGTCTAGTCAATTAACATGCTTGTCTAGTTAATTATTCTAGTTAGTTGATTGCTCTACTTAATTAAAATGTATCAAGATAAGTAAACATGCTCAACTAGTTAATTAACATGCTCGCTACTATTCTAAACGTGCTTACTCAAAATTAATGATAAGTTAGTTAATTAGCATGCTTATCTACTTAATTATTCTAGTTATTTAAATTAAACATGCAATTCAACATGGCAGTTAATTAAACATGCTCATTAAACACAGCAAAACTGAGTAAATGAACATGCTAATCACAATTATTATTCTAACTAATTATCCTTATTAATTAACATGCTCACTGGATGATTAAATATGCTTATTACAAAGGTTATTCTTGTTAATTAGACGTACACATCTAGTTAACTAAACATGCTTGATTAATTATTCTAGTAGATTAGACATGCGTAATTGATTAACTAAACATGCTTAATGTATTATTCTAATTAAGTTAATTAACATGCTCAAATAATAATTACAATTAAGATTCTAGTTAAGTTAACGTGCTAGTCGCTAGACTATCAAACATAAGGGCAAGATAATATGTGTGAACAATATATATAAAATGGCAGAGCAATATATATATTGAATGATAGTTTATACTTGTCATAAAGGAATTTACACCAAACACAGCAGGGTATTATATCGAGTAGAGCGATAAACTAAATACAACAAAACATTGTAGCGAGTAATGCATTCTTTCCTCAAACCTTCAGCAAACATTAATCACGTTTAACGATTTCATTTTTTCTTAAGCATTCTCTAAACACGTTCATTCCTATATTAGTAGTAAATAAACCACATAAGACTAAGGAAATCAACACCAGTAAAATCAACCAAAGAAATACTACAGAGCACTAACAAACCTACACTATCATCAACTCAGAAAATATGTACAACAAAGGGATCAACAAATGAAATAGTAGCAATAATCATCCAATGAACTATCATCTAAAATCAACTAACAACAACTAGCAGTTAACTAACGACAATAACGACAAGGAAATCACAGAGCACTATAATTCTATAGAGCATTAGTAAGACTATCAACAACTAGGAAATGTAACTCACGCACCCCTGCTTGTGGTGTAGGGCCTTCACAGGCCAAGACACCCTTATTTCCATACCTAGATTGGAGAAACTAAAAGGGACAGCACATCCACAGCTCACCACTCAGCTCACGGATGGCACTCCAGCTCACAGCAGCTCAAGCTTCAGCTTCCATCTCACTTCACTCACGTAACACACTTAGCACACATTCTCTCTCACTCAGAAGCTCACTCTCTCACAGAAAGAGCTCTCTCGCAGGGAGAGAAGAGCTCATGTAGCAGCAGAGAAAATCATGGACTGAAGAATGGAAGAGAAGATAAGAGGATATTACCTGGATGGAGGGGACATTGTACGTGTAAGGGGGAGAGGAATGATGACCAGCGTGGGGAGGGCAGCTCCAGGAAGGGGGAGGTCGGCGCCTACACTGGAGGGGATTTCATGTTGAGAAATCGTGTGAAGTAAATGACTACACGACAAGAATTTAGATTTTAAATCCCTAATTTTACGGTGAACTAGGTTATTTCGGATGAGTGCAGACGCACTAGTCTCGTCTGCATGAGTAAAATCCCAAAGGCTAAATCGTGGCCACGGACGAGAAATGGCATCCCCACCCTCATTCATACCATCCGCAGATGACATTCAGACACCTTTTGGCGTCTGCATGAAGCATCTGCACCCGTCCGAATCTATCCACAAATTGGACAGATTCAAATCGGACGAAGTCTCCCCACATCCGCAATCGTTCGCATGCGTACGAAGGTGTCTAGGATTTGGACAGAGTCAATTCGGACGTGGCTAATCCATGTCCGCACTCATCCGGATTCATCCTTACTCCTCCGAAAGTCGTGGACACAGTGAAGTCAGGACGTGAAATAGCGTCCTGAGTCGTCCCAATCCTCGGGATGGCACTCCAAACGTTTGCGGATGACATGACTCATCCGTAGCGTCGTCCACAGGCATTCAAAAAGACCCGGGACAACTTTTCTTCACCTTTTTTCCACTTAAATTTTATCCCCTAATAATTTTTCCCATAAATGCACATCATAAAATGACACGTATAAATATGCAATGTAATATCCTAATCACACCGTCGTTTAATCACATCGCGTCAATGGGGAAAACGTTACTAGAAATACTCCTTTGACTTAACACTCCTACTACCTCCTTGGTAATTGTAATGACTCGGTTTTTCGTAAATCCGTTAAAAATGCATAAAATTTGAAATTTTCTTTCTTTTTAAAACAAAATGTATCAGAGTGCGTCTAACCAGATCGCTACTAACTTTTTCTTTAAAACTAGTTAAGAAAACCAATTGATGAAATGTGTGGAAGCGTTGTATAATAAATCAGTGTAAAACATGACGGAAGCATAAATGAATCATTTAAAGAATAAACTAAGCAATGGAGTAAAATATGATAAAACTTAATGTGATTACAACCATTCCTCGTTTTACCCTTAGCCTGGCTAGCCTCGATCTTGTTCGTGCAAATCCTTCACCCCTGCTTATTTGTCTGATAATTATCTTTCACTTTGGCTTCTAATTCCCTGCATTCTTTTTCGTATATCCGTACCTATATGTACATCGCAAGCAACTCTAAGCCCAAAGGCTTAGTAAGAAAAAAGGTTAATGCATTATGCTAATGACTCTCTTTAGTTCTTTTGGTATGGGGGCCACCTGAACCAATCCTTTCATTATGTTCATTTAATTGTTCATTTGTTCATTCGTTACTCGTACTTGGAGCTGGAGATAGGAGGTTGTCCTTTGAGATGGCCTAGTTTGATCGGCTTCTGACCTCCTGTGTGCATACTAGTTCCTATCCCGACTAGGTGAGCGTGTATCCTAGCTGCCAGGCTAGATCCAAACTACCAATCTACCCCAACTCTCTTTCGTTTTCTTTTCCCTTCAGGCATATCCCGCCCTCAAGGTTGTTTTCTCAGTGATTGGTGTATCCCACCCATCCTAAACGTTCTTTTCCCTTTAGGCGTATCCCGCCCTCTGGGCTTTATTCTAGTAATAGATGTATCCTGTCCATCCTAAATGTTTTCTACTTCCTTATTCCTTAACATTTGTCCTCACTCATGCATGTGTGAGTACCACCCCAAAGTGGCACTCCCTACGGATTTCTATTAACATGATGCATGCTCATATATTCTCAACCTAACATGATGTATGATGCGTCACAATATAACATTCATGGAAATTGAAGTTCACATAAACGAAAGTAACTGAAATTAAAAGCACGTACAAATCAAAAGCGCATTTAATAAGGAAAGTAACAACAGGAATTGGAAACGCATAATAATGAGGACAATCCAACAATTGAACAATGCACAATTGAGACCATTTATAATATCAAGTACAGTATATGACATGTCAATCATCTAATGAACTTCCTAATCCATTTACATGCCTCCTACCATTATCCGTCTAGGTAATTATTCTATTCGGTTATCCAAGTCATTTGACATGTTTTTACTTAACTTGCTTTTTAACAGGAAATAACATGCTACGAGGACAATTCCACACCCTGAAGACAATAACAAAAGCAATTACAAACACCATGCTATGAATTAACATGCTCATTCGTCTAGTAAATTCCCTAGTTCATTTACATGCTTCCTACTATTATTAGTATAGGCGATTATTCTACTTTACTTAGTTAGTAATTTACATGCTCAAGTTTGATTACTATTACAATAGTTCATTAACATGCTTAATTTATAACCTAACTAAGTTAACATGCTGATTCATTTACATGCTTAGCAATTTGGGTAAACATGCTGATTCATTTACATGCTTAGCAATTTGGGTAAACATGCTCAATTAATTCAGGAAGATTACCATTTATTATCCTAATAAATTATTAACCGATTACATGCTTAGCCAATTTACATGCTCAAGTGTTGATATTGCTAATTAACATGATAATTATACATGCTTAAGTAAGTGGACATGCTAATCAATTTATTACATGAATTTCATGTTTTATTTATGCTTGCGCTAATTTCACAAAGATATCAATCTCTAATGACAAGAACAAACAATGACAGTAAGTTATCTATATGCATAAGGAATCAAAACTATAGCTACATAGCAAATAAATATTCAATAGCTCTTTTAGCTCAATTTCATACTTTGCATAATAACTTATCCTTTAATTGCTCCACTTTCGTACCATCATTTCTTCATTTACTTAGGCATTTTTATCACATAACATACAATAAAACAAAGCTAAGCATCAAAAGGGCAATATCATATATTCACAAACAATTTCTACACTATCATTAAGGGAATAACAACCAACGAAGAACATCAACCATACAAGCTTTTCCACTAAAGGCTATCCTAGAACGCTTAACCTATTTTCATGCTTTTCATGACCATTCATCCTTTTACGTTTAATCATTCTTGTACCTTAAGCATTCATTACAGTATAAAACATTTTAACACAACTATTAATAAGGCAATCCAACAATGAAATAACAATTACAATAAATTCACAAAGGAGTAATAACACAACAAGAAAACCTACCATTATTAGCATCTGCAGAACATCAAACAATTACCAATATACATTTTAAGAACACTAACACTAACTCACACACACTTGTGATGTAGGGCCTCCACATGGCCAAGACATCCCTATTTTCGTACCTCAAAACGTTTACGCATAGTGCACCAAGTTGTTATTCTTCTCCTCTTTTCCACACCTTCATAATTCAATAACATCATACCATAAATCACTTCTCATCGAATTCTACACACTTAACTCATATAAATTCCAACATTCACAGCTTAGCAACCAAATATAAATTTATCATTCTTCACCTCATCTCCATAACCTAAAAGTAATAACCTATACTGCAAAATAACCTTTCATCAACAAGTGGCCTAACAAGTAACCAAGTCTCAATGGTTTATCTAATCACAATTATTCTAGAAACCATACTTAACACCACAACACACATATCCTATGCTGTACAGATTTGAATTCCAACCAACAGAGTGCATAATCAACATCAGAGGGTAAAACTCATGCTTCACTCACACATTCAACATTCCAAAACCCTCAATCAATTTCAACAGTAGAGAATAATGTGTACAGAATTCCATTCCACCCAACGACTACAAAATCACTAAAGAGTATCTCAAAAGCAACAAAAGGCATCACCACTAACAGACAACAGACCATATCCAGCTATTGGCCAAATAAAACCCAAGATGCATAACTCAATAGAGGCATTATTCATCCATATTATCCAGGAAGTTCACAAAGTAGCTCATACTATCCACAACAAACAACAAAAGTAACGTCTAAAAGAAACAGAGCTTTTACCTGAAGAACCATATAGACCTGAGAGCTCTCTATCCAGCCATCTCCTTCTCTGCCTCGGTTCTTCTCCCTCTCGGCCACCACTCTCACTGCCTCTCCTCTTCCTTAACCAAAATCACCAGAACACTCTCCCCAAATTCCCCCTCCTCATAGCTTAAGTCTCTGGCAAACCAACACCAGCAGAGTGTTGCACTCCGCATGCCCGACAATTCTCTCTAGTTTTTCAGAGGGTCTTCCCCACGCCTGACACGCTGTCAGTCTCCAGCAGAGCGGGGACCAGGAGAAGAGAACCAAACCACAAACTGGACCATGGCCTTCGGCCGACCCAGCTTGAACCGCTAGCTCTCCTGCCTCCTAACACCTCGCCCTTTCTCCTCTGCTGAACGCCACGCCGGTGTGTGTCGATCCATCACCGACACCATTCCATCGGCGTCGGCATCGCTAAATCTGAGGCCTAATACCGTGACCCGAAGCCTCGCAAAGCCGAACGCCTAAGCTCGCAATTGTGACCTTCGACACTCGCCGTGAAGGAGCTGCTCCGAACGCATCCCAAGCTCGCCATCGATGTCTCCCCTTTCGTTCACCCACTCCATCTCCCTCGTTCTCTCATGCGCTCTCTCTCTCTCTCGTCTGGTCTGCATTGCGGGGATGGCCAAAGGCCAAGTCCCCTTTCTCTAACGAACAGAATGGCTGAGCCATTTTGTTTCTTCCTTAAAAATGTTGGACCGGTTCATCCTTGAACCGGTCAGCCAACCCATCCCTTCATCACCTTTTAATTTTTCCCTTAATCTAATTAATTACATTTATTTGATCCCCATTACCTTATTAATTTCAAGTGGTCATTTATCCCATAAATCTCATTTCATTCCTTTTAATTCATAGAAACCAAGCCATCCAAAATCTATCGGACCGAGCTAAACCAAATCGGTTCAATTCATAAATATCTCTCTTTATTTATTCAATAAATCCTTAATTCAAAACAATTATAAGTTATCTCAAACATTATAGTTTATTTTATTAAATTAATATTTATTCTAATTATCTTAATTTCCCCATAATTTATAATCTTACAAATACGTCTTTGGTAATACCCCGATAATTATCCGATAAATCCAAATATTCTCAATTACTTTTAATTACTCTTGTTAAATTCTGATATAAAAAGTCAGAGTATTATAGTAATACCCCAATTATTATATAATTGTCCATCTTACAAAAATTGGGTTATTATAACCACCACTCCTAAGGTATGAATATTCTTCCGAAAGTCAACAAGCTCAACTTGCTAAAATTAGTGCCTTATTACAAAAACTTGAAGCATGCATATCAAGCACTCCCATCTTACAAGCACAAGACTACAATGAGGCAATAGAAGGTACTCATGAGAAAATTGAAGAAGAAGTTATTTATTTCAAAGAAGTGTTATTACTATCTTTGGAGCCTCAATCGGAAGAGGAAGATTGTCAAGAAGAGCAAGTTACCTAAACTAAAGAGGACCTTATGGTAAATACAATTTTGGTTGATTTTTCATATGGAAGTTTTACTAATATCTTGTTGTGTGATATGATGAGTACAAGCCGACTATTTTTTGAAATACCAAGGCTTGATGACAAGTGGCACACGCATGACAAGTATTCAAATTCGTGCTCAATTAGGGAGTATGGAACATTAAAGGAAAGTCGGTTTGAAACTACTACACTTAAAACAAAGAGGTATGCCCAATTGAATAAATTGATTACGTGGATTTTTAAAGTTTGATGGATTGAAGATTCTTACATTAGTGACATGATCTTTGGTTATGAAAATAAAGATATTCTCGTAAATTTTGGTGGAAATTCATTTATGGTTATGCATAGTGGCATGTTCTTGGTCTTAATGAATTTTGATGTCGACTTTGATTACTATTTTGGGGCTAGAAGAACATATTACACCAAGTGGAAAATTTTGATGTTTGATGTGACTACTTGGAAAAACTCTTATGACAACAGAATTAAGGATAAATCTACTAGTTGTTTATTTGATGATTTCAAAAATTACTTACCTATTTGTGCATCATTGTCCAAGAATAACTTGCTGGATTATTTTCCTTATATGATCAATTGCGAAAATGAAAAGAGGAAGCCAGTGGTCAATGCTTCAATTCAATGATTTTGTTTCCAAAGATGGCAAGGTTGGCAAAACAACTCATGGATTTTGAAAATCACTAGCAAGGAAAGTTCTTGGTGGAAACCTAGCAAACCATTTTGGAGGAAAGAGAACTTAAGAAGCTACAAGGAAATCACTAATAAGGAAAGCTCATGGTGGGAATCTAGCAAGCAATATTGGAGGAAAAACAACTTAAAGAGTTACCAAAAAATTATTCTTTGGCCATATATACTCAAACGTATTCTCAAAACTATTTTTATAGAAATCATTAAATTACAAAGGGGCATCCACGACATTCCTAATCGATTATTCAAATATGGGAGGTGGTTTGTGAATGTCTAACTATTATTGGCTTACCACATGATACAAGAGTTATTTCCTTATTTTATTTATGGAGATTTCAAAGTCAATGAAAATTTCAAGCCCCAAGACACTTCTCCTTATTTAACTAAGGAATATTATGAAGATATTATTCTTTGGCCACATATACTTAAAGAAGTTCTCAAACTTTTATTTATGGTAACTGTTATTGTGGCCTATACTATTTCTAACTCAAAGACAAAGAATGGAAATCTTTTATCTGAGTTATTGTTCAACATAGGAAGAGGTTTATGAAAATATCGTTACCCTACTGCAACAATCATTATTTGTTTCCTTATTACAATCATAGAGATATTGAAGATATTGCAAAGATGATAACCCATGATGATTCTTCTTTTTATGGTAGTAAAGAATATGGTGACACAATCTTTTTTGAGGTCGAATCCTTTTCAACCCCGAGAGGATGATGAACTATGAGTCCATTCTATTATTAATCAAGTTTCCAAGATTAGTATGAAGAGAATCAAGGTCAAACATAGGTGAAAGTCCAAGGAAAATTGTGAAATATTTGATGGGATTTCCAAAAACTTTCTTCCTTTTGACCTCCGACGCATTTTTGACTATTTGGGCATTCCAAACACCGTCATTTCAAAATGTGTGCTTCATGAAGATTGTAACTGACTTCCTAAGCTCTCTAGCATGAGTTGAATTGCTAAATTGGGACTTAATTTGCTATGTCAAAAGCCCATGGAACAGAGAACAAAGAATAAGAAAAGTCTAAGTGTACAAACTTGGAGACCAAGGAAATCTCTACATGGAAACCATCCAAGTGGCCGAGCACCAACATGGATTAGCTGCCAAATACGTCTAGACTTGGAGAGGAAGAAAGAAAGATATTAATTTAATATTCTTTTAGTTAAAATTAACCTAGCTTCTATTAAGTAAAAAATCAGACAACTTATTCTATGAGCAGATTAAGGTTATTATTGCTTATTTATTTTATTATTATTATATACTATGTAATTGGCTATATAAAGCCACCTTATGTACGTTTTTGAAGGGAGTTGAATTGAATAGAAAAAGCCTTTGCTTTATTCTTGAAATAAGGAGTGATTCTTATTTCAAACCTTTGGTCAGTTATATCCAAAGTTCCTTCCTCGTGTGCATTATATCATGAGATTAAGGTTACTTGTAAATTGGGTAGCCTTTCTCATTGGCATCCGCATTCTTCATCCTTGGAGGAAGTAGGTGTGAAGTGGTGTCCAACTTTCCAAAGCCCAAAAACGTCTAAAACGAATGAGTTACAAGTTTCCAAAGATGGACTTTCCAAAAGTGAAATTGCAGAAAGTTAAGGAAAGGAGTTTTCGGTCGCCTAACTCAACCTATTCTTACGACCGCAACTCGACCGCAGAAAAAGGGACAACTCTATACTATTTTTTGGATGCAATCCTCGACTGAAATCCTCGACCACCCGGCGACCGCTAGTTCAAAAAGAAGCATCAGAAGGTTGAGCCACACTTCAACAATTCAACACCATATTTTCATGTTATATTCTAATCTCCTCCCACTTATGCATCACATTTGGCTTTAAAGACCAAAATGAGGTATGAGTCACAAGCCAATTAAATCAGGACGTGTCCAAAACATGGTTGAGCTATAGCTCAGCTTGGTAGAGTGGCTATGGTCGCAGCCTTGCCTAGCTGTGCTGCAAAGCAGCTTCTCCCAAGCTACGGCCCAACGTTGTTTTCCCCAACACCGACCGCACAAAATCACCGAATTCTTCCAATCTAACAATCTTGAGATCCTAACAATTTACAATTCATAGGACTAAAGCTAAACATCAAATTCATCTATAAATTTACCATCGTAAGTCCAAGTATCATAACTTTAACTAAACAATCGTTCATCCAAACTTTCAGTAAACCAAACTCCGAATCATGGTAAATAACAACATAAAAACTTGGATTTTTCCTTTTGGGAACGTTTGAAATCTTCCACACTTTCAAGTCTCAAACCAAACAATACAAGCCGATTGATTGAACAAAAAACCTAAATCAAATTGATTGTTAAAAACTCCTATCCCATTTTTTTCCTCTTCGCAAGAAACCTTTCCAAATACCTTCAAATGGTGCAAATGGCTGTATAAGGAAATGAGGCAGCTCTTAATTAATTAATCTAGTTAATTAATTAATTAATAATTTCTTTCTTAAAAATAATACAGCTATTACAGTATCAGAAATAAGATTGGGGTAGAATGAAAGATCATAACAATTTTACTTTTGATGACTCTAGTCAAGAAAATTAATTTGTGGCGTATTCTCGGATATGGGAAAGATATAACAATTATATTAACGATTAAGACTTTTATCAACAATAAAGGAAAAATGACAAATCAACCATCGTGGTTTCTG
>CM039480.1:2928381-3013691 GCA_022433065.1 Begonia loranthoides | reverse complement strand
CAGGCAAAACTGCCTGGACGCCGCAAACAAGCGGCGTCCAGGCGTTTTCTTTGCCTGGACGCCGCAAACAAGCGGCGTCTAGGCGTTTTCTTTTCCTGGACGCCGCTGGTTTGCGGCGTCCAGGCTTTTTGTTTGCCTAGACGCCGCAAACCAGCGGCGTCCAGGCAAAGAAGCAAGCTTGGACGCGCGGTGTCTCTGGAGCTCTCTATTTGTCATGCATGGCGTTCTCGATCAATTGTGTTTCATTGTTACTTCGAATTCGTTATGTATATGGTTTACGAATGCAATATTTTTATTGGTTTTTTGACCTCTGCACCTTCAAAGTACCATAACTTTTGGTACGGATGTCGGAATTGGGCGCAGAAGGTATAAAATCGAAGCTCTCTCAGAGCTCTATAAACATTATTAGGTAAACCCCAAGACTGCCTTTTTCAGCCCCAAAATCAATCGTTTAAGCCCTCAAATTTGCGATCAAACATTTGCTTTGTCTGGAAAAATGTTTCATCGCAAATTTGAGGGCTTAAATGATTGATTTTGGGGCTGAAAAAGGCGGTCTTGGGGTGTACCCCATGACATTTATAGAGCTTTGAGAGAGCTTCGATTTGATACCTTCTGTGCCCAATTCTGACATCCGTAGCAAAAGTTATGCTACTTTGATGGTGCAGAGGTCAAAAAACCAATAAAAACATTGCATTCGTAAACCATATATATAACGAATTCGAAGTAGCAATGAAACACAATTGATCGAGAACGCCATGCACGACAAATAGAGAGCTCTAGAGACGCCGCGCGTCCAAGCTTGCTTCTTTGCCTGGACGCCGCTTGCTTGCGGCGTCCAGGCAAAGAAAAAGCCTGGATGCCGCTGGTTTGCGGCGTCCAGGCAAACAAAAAGCCTGCGGCGTCCAGGGAAAGAAAACGCCTGGACGCCGCTGGTTTGCGGCGTCCAGGCAAACAAAAAGCCTAGACGCCGCAAACCAGCGGCATCAAATTGAGTGTGATGTTGGATTTGTCAATTTCTCATACGCCGCAAACCAGCGGCGTCAAATATTTATTTGCCTGGGTTAACTTGAGTGTGATATTGGATTTGTCAATTTCTCATACGTTAGTGGTTAACTTGTTAGCAAATATACCATAGTGGTTGACTTGTCATTGATCGAAAACCACGATGGTTGATTTGTCATTTTCCCACAAATAAATATTTGTTCTTTTGATTATTAACATAAACAAAAGTTTTAGGTCATTCGTTTATTTTACAATAAATGCCTCAGACAATTTATTTAAAAGAGGAGCGAAGAAAGAATGAAAGGTGGAGTGCTTGGCGAGGAATGGTAGATTCCAATTCTTGCTTCATTTTTTTCATTCCCCATAATAATTTATTTATTTTATTTTACATAAAAAAGTTATAATTACTATCTCATATTCTTATCAGTTTTCATACTTAATTTATTAATTCCATCATAATCGCAGCGTTTGTTGTGCACATCTTTGTTTTTCCATCAACCAATCCAATTTAATTCAAAATTTGTAAAATGCAAGAAATATAAAAATTAATGCATTAGCGACATCAATAGACTTATAAGAGTATTAACAAGGAGAAGATATAAAAAAAATGATTGAAGATGAACTTATGTCATCCAACATTAAGTATTGTGAAAGATGTTTCAAGGTTAACATACAAAAACTCTCTCGGATTTCGTATATTTCACCTTGAAATCATAGCTCAACAATTAAGCTGCCATTTATGTTGGAGTGGAGTACTCATTTATGTCAAATGAGTGGCCTAATAAATAAAGTCTCCAAGTATTTGAATTGTAGAAGAAAAACACACTAGACCAATAGCAACCATAATATACAACTAAAGAATCAACAAATCAACACAAGATTTAACGTGATTCGGACAATTTATCTTATATCAATGGACGCAACCATGAAACCCTTTTATTAAGAAGAACTATTCAAAAATTTCAACACCTATGTTGTTAAGATCCAAGATTATTTTTTTAAAATCGTCTAAATATTTTCTCATCTTTTTTGAGTCTTCCACGGTCAAAGTATATAGTTTTTTCTTTAAATATAGACAATTAGCCAAAGACGTTTTTATATAAAGGGCTTCTAATTTTAACCAAAGTAGTGAAATTAATTTTTCTTCTGTTACCTCTTTTAGCACCTCATTTCAGAGACTTAATAAGATTGCACTATGAGCTTTTGACTCCATTTCATCAACTTTAACTTTATTCGTGGCCGATATACTCTCAATAGCTTAATCATCTATCACCTGAGCTAGCCTCTGATGAAATAGAAATGTCTTCATCTTGATTTGCCAAAAACTGAAATCATTTTCGTCGGTGAACTTGTCAACCTCGAACTTAGCCATTTCAAGAATCCCCAAAACTGAAAAATCAAGATTGATTCGTGAGCTACGCTCACGCTCACCGCACTAATTGTAGAAGAAAAACACACCAAACCAATAGCAAATAGAATATACGACCAAAGAATCAACAAATCAACACAAGATTTAACATGGTTCAAATAATTTGTTCTACATCCACATACACAACCAATAAACCCTTTTACTAAGAAGAACAATCCAAAACATTACAGAATACCAAGTTTGAATCGAAACAATGAAAACAGATTAGTTTCGCAGCAACTCCTTCCACCTTCATGTCAAACTCGAGAAGAAGAAAACATTCCTATGTCGTCACACGTCACAGACCTTTTCTTTCCTATGTACATCCACCTACCACTGTACGAAAACCAAAAAAAAAAAATCTATCCAATTTCCTCATGAAACTGACTTTTAAATATTACAGCTGTGAAGTACAAAATCCAATATTTAACTTCGGTAAAGAAAAGCACAAAATAAACCAAACCAAAATAAACCAGAACTAATATTTACAGGAGTCCCCATATTCCTCGTAATTGGAAAGGTGGAGTGATTTACCTTCAAGATCATGACATTAGAAAGTTAATAGTCTATTTTGTTAGACAAGAAAATTCATCAAGAAGACATGGATCCAAGAGTTCTTAATGAAATTTCAATAATACGCTATTTATACCACCCAAAAATACATGATATTAGCTAACAAGTGGAAAATGCTTAATTTATTTGTTAATAGGATAATTATACATGGTCATCCCAAATGTAAGTACGTATTCTCTTAAGTCAACTAACTCCTCATATTAGGTAAGTGAACATCAAAGTAATAAAAAAGTAATTGAAAAGATAATCGAATGAATATTGTAGAATGAAAAATAGTTGAATTGAAAAAATATTGATTTTTTAATTAAAGAAAGACAATGGACAGATTAATTAAAGAAAGATAAGGGAAAAAGTTGTTCCATTAAATTAGAAGAGAGGAGAGATTAAAGAATAAATGAATAATGGTAATTATTGGGTAGGTACCCTCTCTAATGATGAGACCCCCAACAACCCAATAAATGAAAAAAAAAATAAAGAATGGAAAATTCTTGTGGATAAAAAAAAAGAGCATGAGTCAAAAATAAAGAATATTTACTCGTGTATAAGATAATTTGTAAAAGTAGTGAATTTCTTATAATGTAATATTTTCTATAATATTGACTTTCTAGAAAAAAATTATGATTTAGTTTTTTATAGTAACATCTTTTTGGATTCGATCATGCGATTTTTTCTTAATTTGAATTCCCATGTGAAATTATCGGTGTTAATTTTGTTTAATATTTCTTTTACTTTTGTCTATTATATGTTTATGAGGTGAGAAAAAATTCCTAATAATTTTTTGTCTGTATTTTTAATCATTTTTCATACCGCTTATTATTTTCTCCAACAACTGGTATAAGAGTCTTGTTATCATTACAGATATATTTGTAATAAAAAAAAATCAATGCAAATAAATTCTTGTTGTGGAATTTAGAAATGAAGAGCAACTTGTATCATGTGAGTTTTTAGATGTACTTAGATCATAAAAGTCCGAAGTATCTATTCACTAAGTGGGATCTAAACTTGAGGCAATGTAAGTAGATGAAGTACATAGATGATTATGATTTTAAATTACAGCACTATCTTGACAATGCCAATGTAGAGGTTTATGCTTTAAGTCAAAATCCATAATTTGTCTGGTTCAAGACTAGAAGAGGTTTGTTACAATAGAAGCATTTGCAATGCAATAATACGAGAAAAATTGGTCAGCTTGCACGTATAACTTAGTGGCTACTCCGATACTCCATTAGTGAGCTAAGCAGATACAATTATGATATGATGAGCTTAAGGATAAATTCAACTAGTTGCAAAACAATGAACAACTTGACATATGAGAAGTCAGCTCTGAGGGGTTTGTACTCTTTAAGGAGTTGAATTGCAATCTCTAATGATCAAGATTTAAGATAGACTATACTTGTAGAGACTCTTAGGTCTAAATTTGTGATCAATCTTGGAAGTACAAAGATGCACCATGACATGAACATACAATATTGGTGGAATATAATGAGACTTTTTTTGATATACTTAGTGGCCAAGTGTTTGATGTGCTAGTAGGTCAAGGTAGAATATCATATACCAACACCCTTACCTATCATTAGAGTGCAAATGACATAAAATTACTATAGATTTTGTTACAAGTCTTTTGAGGACTCTCCAAAAGCTCGATATTGTGTGGGTCATTATTGATTAGTTTTCCAAGTCTACCAATTTCATTATGATCCAAGTGTATTATTCGTCATCTAGGTTAAACTGCTTGTACGTAGAGAATATTATTTGTCTTCATAATAATGCCCCCTCTAGTATAGACTTTGATTGTGATCTTATATTTATTATGTTCAAGTTTTTGAGAGTTTTGAAGAAAGCACTAGATCTGAAGTTTAATCTCAATACGACACATCACATTTAGAGAGATGGGTAGGTAGTTAGAACAAATTATCTAGATTCTTGGAAATATGTTGTAGGCATGTATCTTGGATTTTGATAACAATTGGATTAGTCATCTCGCATAAGTGAAATTCCTATAGAACACCAATTATTCGACGCACATTAGAATCTTGGTGAACAAAAGCATTGTATGAGAAACTATGTCATTTGCAACTACGTTGGGCTAATGCAAAGAGACTATCTCTTGGGCTGAGGCAGATTTGATTGACGAGAATACTAACAAGATGTAGATTATCTGGGTGAGGCTAAAGATAGTGAAAAGTCGGGTAGAAGAGCTACAACAACCTTAGAAGGAGAAAGGTTGACTTTGATGTAGAGAAATTCATTTTCTTGAATATTCATCCTAGGTGTGAAATCAATCATTTTGTGTAAAGGAAAGTTAGCCTTGAATTACATTTGCTGGTTTCAAATTGTTAAAAGGATTGGTAACGAGTCACACAAACTTGATTTTCCTTTGTGACTTGGGTATGCTCTTAATGTCTTTCACATCTACATGTTAAGAATCACACTAAATAGTAAGTAATCTAGGAAATTGATTCAAAGATGTACTAAAAGTATCTTCACTTATTTGATCCTCAAGGTTGTGTTAAATTTCAGAGGCAAAACTTCTTAAAGAGGGGATGAGGAGAATATGAAATCCATTTTTGTAAATAATACAAAAAACTGAGTAAATTTTTTGCTTTAGTGAAATTTAATTATCTCGTCACTAATTCTAATTCCCATAATTAATCACGGTAATAATTTAGTAAATTTTGGTCAAGATGTCAAAATGAGTGAGAAATGAAAAAATTACTGTGGTGGTTAAAAAATCACAATATGCTAGATAAATTAACGTCACCAATGAGAAAAAGTTCAAATATTGTTTGGAATTTTGATGATTTAAAGTTTGAAGATTTATTTTTTTACAACAAAAATTATTCTTTTTTAAAAATGGCCATCAAGACATTCCTTCAACAAGATACAAAGAGGGAGAAAGAGGAAAAGAGAGAGAGAGAGAGAGAGAGAGAGAGAGAGAGAGAGAGAGAGAGAAATCCATGAGGGGGATGGATTTTTGCTGCCAATCTGAGTTTGCAACGTCCTTTCCTATTGAATTTTTGAAGATCCTGATCGTGAAACCTAGGTGACACCGCAATTGCCAAACATTTAATGTCATAGTGTCTTTTGCATATTGGGATAGCCCACAACCAACGAGGCCTCTGTTCGAGTTATGGGTCGCAATGTAATCCATGTAATGCTACCAAAGAGGGTGCCACCACAATGCCCGTAGTGTTCTTCTAGGTGCTTTAGATGGCCGCCACATGGAGAGCTACGTCACTATGGGGTTGCCTATACGGTGTCTATGCTTTCATATGCATGCACACACACATGAGGAGCATTGCAATGCCCAAGGGTTAGGGTCGCGATACTGGTCTCTTGGATTGGGGCATCGCGGCACCATGCTATTTTTTGGCCTATTTTTGAAATTTTTTCAATTTTTTCACAAGCTGGTTCTTATTTCTGATATAGGATCCAATCATTATTTTAAGAGTTTCAAAAATGCATTTGATGATAGCATTTGATGATAGTCACATTTGACCATTGGAGGATATGTTCGTTTATTATTAACTAAAGTTATGAGACAACTTTATGTGTATGTCCCTAGGCACAAAACCCTAAACTTGATCAGGGTCGTTTGTGGCTTTTGTGACTACCAAGTATCGCTATTATTTCTGTATTCCTGATCACATGATGTGTTTGGAGTCCACGACTAGCTCCATTTTCACTAAGATTTTCTCATTAACAATAGAGGCTTATTTTATTTATGTATCATATCATAGTGTAATGTTTTAACATTTGCCCTACTAATTGTTTTCTACTCAATTTTTATTAAATTTTTTATTCATGGTATGCTCACACATTCTTTTCAAAACATTTACGCAGAATGTAAAACTCTATCCCTATTGAGTTTAGTGGACTCACCCCAAACGATTCCCTCTTTCAAGTCATAGTAAGAAAGATTTTGATCAGCTGATTCAGGAATGAGCTTGACAATCATATTTAATTTATTTATTTCTAATTTTCCTTGAGAATTCATCATTGGTGAGATATAACTCTCTTATTGTATCTTCTTTTAGAGGTTGCTATGTTAACTATTAGTTTGAACAATTTATTAGACTTATATTATTACACTGTCATTGATGTCACTGTTGGACTTGTGACTTAGCCAAGTTTTTTTTGGGTTGCAGCTTAGCTGTTTGGGCCGTAGCTTGGACCCTATTTTTGGTTCTCCAACAATTCTTTGGTCGTTTCAAAGCCTGTTTTAGAACCGTTTTGGGTTTACTCAATTATTCTTGAGTCAATTACTTAACTTAAAGTTTGGAACTTGAAGTGAAAATTTTTGGAAAATAAATTTCGTGATAATATTTTAATTAGGTACCAAGGGTTAGATTTGAACTCAAAAATTATTTGAACTTCGTCGATTTTATTTGGGCATTGATATTTGGTAGGCCTATTTGAGACAGAGGTTTAATTTAATATCCAGTACTATAGCATTTTATAAAATCTTATTTTGAGACATGTTATCATATAAAATGACGTCTTCATTTTTATGGCTGTCAATTTTATACTATTATGTATTTTCACTTGACATGTTTTATTTGAGTATGCAAATTTCGTTCATTGGTCATCTTGGTCGAATGAATCAAGTGCAATTGATCCATGAAGGCGTCATGTTTTCTTTACGCAACATGTGATCATTAGAGGGTATGCTTGTTTGTATTAACTAGAGTAGAGACAGCTGACTCTGTTGTGACCCTGAGGGTAAAACCCTAACCTTAATCAGAGTCTAACTTTCATGGATTTAGCAATCGCCAAGTATTACCATTCTATATATGCCTATTATATGGTGTGCATGGAGTCCTGAGTGGCTCCATGTTCATTAGGATCTATATATTGTATAGTAAAGCTTATTTTGTATATGTACCACACTATAGTAGAGTTTTTTTTTTATCGTTTACCCAACTATTTTGTTTTATAAAATCAATTTTTGTGAACTATTTTCCATATAGCATGCTCCTCATTTTTATCATAACTTAAATTTTTGAACATAAAACTTTATCCCTATTGAGTTCAGCTAACTTAACCTAAACAACTCCACGCTTTCAAGATTTCGTTTGGATGATTTCCGCTTTTTGACATATTAGTGAGCTCGATGTAACTTTTACTTATTTTAGTATTTTCTTTTGAGAGTTCTATTTGTTCAATTGAGACTCGTTCTAAACTTGTATTAGAAATTTTGTTATTTTCTTTTATGGTACTTTTATATTATTGGACTTAATTATCATTTTATTTTAATGTTACTGATGTACCTTTGGATTAGCCTAGTTGCTTAGGCCCTGGCTATTGTAATTTTATTGAAGTTTTCCACTACCTAATTAATTTAAATGTTAAAGGGTTGAGCGATTCAATTCATTTTTGGGCTGAGTCGTCCATCATTTTGTCTCTGGTCTTCTATGGGGTGTAATAGAAATTTTGGAGTTAGAGCTATATTACCATCTTGAAAAATTACTTTATTAAGATAGATAGAGTGATAATATAAAAGAGTTTTTCAATCTCCTATTTCTAAGGATTTGTTCTAACGTGCACTGTAAATATTTCAAATTTTTTAGAATGCCACCTAGAAGAGACCTTAAAAATTGTGCACCTATTGTGCTAACAGTGCAATCGGTTAAATCACAGTAGATGAATCCTCTTATAGCCCTTAGAGATACACTTTAGAATTTTCCCAAAGACATCGAGGTGCGAAACTTGATTTTCTGTCATATGCATTATTTTAGAGAATTGGGACATTTGAATTCATCAGTGTTAAAGTGAAGACAAGCTAAGTGTCATGGTGAAGAATATGAATGCTATTGAGGTTCTGGCAAAATATAGAGTTGGCCTCTTTGTGTTATATTTTCAGAAGATGGCTGAAGTTTGGTAGAAGTCGCTGAAGCTTAATTACCTGGTCAGTGAGATGAGCTGGGAGAGCTTTGAGATTGTATTCAAGGACAAGTACTGTAGTGCGGGTCATAAGCAAAACATGATCTATGTCTATCATAACTTATCTTAGGGAGACCTCACTGTTGATGTGCCACAGATTCCCTCCGTTCACAATCAAGCCTGGAGATTTTCTAACCATAATTTTATTGTTTCTTTTGTAGCTGTTCGTGAAGAAAGGAGCAATATAAAAATTTATTACATTCATCAAATACCCCAGCATGGCCCGGAGTTATTTAAGATAAGACATAAGTGGAGATTCAAACACAAGATTAAAAGAGTTATGAAACTCTCTCAAAACTGCCAATAATCTAACCCTTGAGGTCTATGTGACTTTCGATCCCAAGTGTTTCTTCCTCTAATTTTTGGAGGAGAATCTCTTTACTTACAAAGAGACTTGTGGTCCAAATTTCACATCATTTGGACGTTATTTGATCAAGTTACGATTTATACCATTACGGCTCCGATTTTGCCCCTAGGCACCAGTTCGAATCAATTACACCTCTCCGCGTATAACTTTCTATTCCAAATGCAACTTATTTTGATTTGTGGAGGACTACTTGTGGATTCATAGAGAAGGACATGGTCCAAATTTCACGCCTCAAGACTGAGTTGTGATATTTTCCATTTCGGGTTTGTTCTTGCCTTTTATAACTGCCAACATCAAGGGGTTTCCATAATTCCTTCCTCCATAGTGTATCATTTGGTCCAAAGCCTTTTACACTACTCTCTACTCTATTATTTGATATTACTTTCTTCACATCATGATGATTAGACGTGGGGCTATGGCCTCCCAAAATCATGACTATAATGTTCAACCATCGAGCCAACCTCCATTGAGGGAAACAAATTCAAACACTCAAGGGAAACTCAATGAACTCAAAGAGTTATGTACCATTAACTAGTTTGATTACTTTGTTTTTTAGAATTAGATGGATTAAATTTCCTAATGTTATTGGTACTGACTTTGCATTGTGGAATGGAAATTTGGATGATGTGGTTGAGGATGGTGTCTTTAATTATAATGAAATTTCAATTGTGGTTAACAACTTTTGCATGCCAAGTTTTTGAGTTAGAGAGTTGTTGAATCGAAGGTTTCTTGGTGTTAAACTTAATACCTATTATTCGGATAGAAGCTTAAATTTTAATTTGAGGACACCTATGAATTTCAATGATATTGATATTGATTTGGCTCTTCGACAAGATGCTTGTAGCAACAAAGATGATGATGGTTTCATTAATCTTGATTCGTGTTTATTAAATGCTATGGAGAAGTGACATAAAAAGCTCATTAGCAAGAAGCACAAGTCGGAGTTATTTCAAAACTTGGGAGTCTCATTCAACTTCAAAATCAAGGATCTATTTCCATATTTTTGATGAAGAAGTAGTGAAAAAACCATTGGATTTGAGGTCAAATCCTCTTCAACCCTAGGAGGATGATGTGTCATGGATTCCCTCCATTTACAATCAAGTTAGGAGATTTTCTAATTATGATTTTAGTGTTTCTTTTATAGGTGTTCATGGAGAAAAGAGTAATATAAAAATTCATTACATCCATCGAACACAACATGGCCTGGAGTTATTCAAGATAAGGTATAAGTGGAGATTCAAGCACAAGATTAAAAGAGTTATGAAGCTCTCTCAAAACTACCGACAATCTAACCTCTTTGTTGTATGTAACTTTTTTGGCAGCATATACGATCTTATATTGAAATGGTTTCTTCACAAAGATTGTAGGGGACATTTTAAGATTTCCAAGAAGGGGTCTTTCATATCAATTAAAGAGGATTTACTAAGTCAACGAAGTCTAGATCTAAGAGCTTTGTTTAAACAAATGAAGTCTTTTCTTTTCACTCAGACTTTAAGCCCAAATCCATTTGAAGAAGGGCTTTGAAGATTAAACCAATTGGTTCATTTCTTCATTCAAAACTTAGGTATCAAGGGAGGTAGCTTAGTTTCATTTTATGGTTTTATTTGGATTATTTCGTTATAATTTAGATATGGATATTTTGTTCGTGCTCTCGGCTTGTTTAGTGGCCGAGAGCAACTTGTTGTTTGTTTCCTTTTTGGGACGTACTTGTTATTTTTGGTTTAGGGTAGCTCTAATTTGAGGTGTATATATACCCTCTTAAAGCTTGTCTGAACTAAGTTTTGAATAAGTTGAAAACCTCTTTTGAAAGGATTAGAGTTCCCTCCACAATCGACCCTATTACCTTGGTAAGAATCTGAGAGACTTTGTGTCAAAAATCGAATCACCATTGTTCCTTGCAAGCCTTGTGGTGATTTCTCTTAAGCTATCCCTTCATCCACTTCCCTCCAAAGTTGGATATCCCAAGTGAAGATTTAGAAGGTCTGCTACAACCCAAGTTGGAGTGTTTTCCCTGTTCGAGACCATTGAAGTCGATATGTGCAATTTTGGCACCTATTTGGACCAGCTTGTAGCCTTCCATGTACAACTTTCGACCATTTCTTCCTCTGATTTTTGGAGGAGAATCTTTTCACTTATGAGAGACTTATGGTCCAAATTTTACATCATTTGGATGTTATTTGATCAAGTTACGATTTATACCATTGGGGCTCCGATTCTGCCCGTAAGCACCTGTTCGGGTCAATAGAACCTCTTCGCACATAACTTCCAATTCCAAACTTAACTTCTCATTTTTGGAAGGATACCTATTGATTCATATAGAAGGATGTGGTCCAAATTTCACGCCATTTGGATGCCTCAAGACGGAGTTGTGATATTTTCCATTTTGGGTTTGTTCTTGCCTTTTATAACCGCCAGCATCAAGGAGTTTCCATAATCCCCTCCTCCTTGGTGCATCCACTGTTTTGGAGTACCATGCAAAATTTGTAAAGCTTTCTCAATATAATAAAGATATAGATCTAGTGGAGAGGATGGTGATGTTTTAGATGAACTTAAGACCAAAGATCCATTCTCAACTTTCTATTGTGGAGTTCAATAATATTTCAGAGGTAGTGGTCATTGGTCAGTGTGTTGAAGCTGACCTTGATGAGTTCTTTGGTGAGCACAAGGGTAAGAGAAAGAAAGAACAACCAGTGGGAGGCAAGATGATCAGAAAGAATCAAAGAAAAGGTTAGAATCTAGGAGGTCACACTTAGGGTAACTCTGGTGGTCAGACTAGTGGAGCACCTTAGGCTAGTAGGCATTTACGTCCTTATCTCTATCATACTTGTGGTTAGTCTAGACATTTGAGGAGAAACTAGCCAGTAAATCAGAGACCTTCTCAAGCTAACTTAGGTCCTACTCAGTAAGTTCCTTATAGATCTGGTCTTGAAACTAGCCGAGGATTTTCATAATAGGGTCAGCGTGCACATTTTGGACCTCATGCATTTACTCCTCTACATTCTATTGGTTCTAAGTCATCTTATCAGCATTATTATCAGCCAGCTATATCAACTTTTAGAGGTCTGTTAGGTCCCAGTAGAGTTTTGCATGTAATTCCACTCTTGCAAAATCTTCTAGTCAGTTTGCGGGATCTATTTCTAGTTGATCCAGAGGTGGTTGTGGTGGTGGCCGAAAAGAGAAAAAGAAGGTGACTGCTTAGTCATATGTTGTTATTGGATTAGAAGCTTTTGATCAGACTGACCAAGGTGTTATTGATTATACAATCTCTATCTTTTCTACTACTACACGTCTTTTTTTATACTGGTGTAACACATTCTTTCGTTTCTGCATCATGTGTTTGTGATTTGGGTGTGACTATAGAAAATCTAGATAATCCCCTTAGATTGAGTACCCCTATGAACAAGGAGTATGAAATGTCTCTTACTACCTGATCTGCTATTCTCAATGTAACACCCCAAAACTTTTCATGAACAATTTCATGTATGACGTGACATTTTGGAATATTAATAGAATGAATAACGTCACAATTGGAGAATTATAGTAAGAGATTAAATATAGAATTTATTTTATTGAGGCAAGTTACATAATGATGAAAATTGGAATGATGGATTATATTTTTAAGATATTAGAATTAATAAGTAAGTTACGGTTATTAGGAAAGCTGGAGTGAAAGATTTTGTTTTTATAAAGATATAAGATTTATTAAAAAAACTTAAGGAATTAGGAAAGCGGGTGTGGAAAGAAATTATAAGAATGTCCATGGAAGAATTATTGATTAAGGAAAGCTGGGTGTGAAAGTGGGAAAGAATGATGTGTAAAGTGTTGGTGTAAGGGTGCTTGTGGATTGGAATGGGCCTGCGGAAGCATTCGTGTCCAAAGATGTGTGTTGTTCTTGAAGGAATTCTATACGTGGCGAATAGCTATTGGCAAACAATGTGAAAGGGTAGTATCCGCAAAAGTGTCAGGATTCGCAGGAGCGTTAGTGTCTACAGAAGTGTGTTGTCCGCAAAGGAATTGTATGCGTGGAGGATAACAATTGGAGAACAATGAGAAAGGGTAGTATCCATGGAAGTGTTAGGACTGGTGGGAGTGATAGTGTTCGCAAAAGTGTGTTGTCTATGAAGAAAATGTATACTTGGCAGACAGGAAGGGGAGGACAATGCATAAGTGTTAGGATCTGCAGAAGGGTTCGTGTATGTGAAAAAGAATGTGTCCATAGAATGGACGACATCGTATTATAAAGTTAGTATGCCTCGGTGAACAATGAAGTTGTGGAAAGGTATGTGTCTGCAAAAAGAAATGTGTCTGTAAAATGGATGATGTCGTATTATGATAAGGAATGTATCTGTGGAAGGGAGTGCATCTACGATAATAAGTACAAGGAAGAAAACTTAGTCGTTTGGATTGAGTAACCGCTAATGACTTGGGTGCATGGAAGGGAAAGCATTTCAGGTTGATAAGAAAAATGAGAAAAACTTCATAATTTGGATTGAAGTACACTGAAAATGAATATCTGTAGAAAGAAGTGTGTTTGCATCAGATAAGTATAAGAAGAGCAACGTCGTCATTTGGGTTGAGTAATCTGCTGATGACGAGGATATGTGGAAAGGAAGGCATCCAGTATGGATAAGTAAGGTACAAAATCGTGTCATTTGCATTAAGGATCTACAAGAAAGAGTTAATATTGTGAGAGTGTAGGCGTTTGCAGAAAGGAATGCACCCACAAATCAAAGAAACACCGTCTTTTAAATATAAGGATCCACGAGGAACAATAAATATCACGAAACCATTTATAACACCTGAAATTTCCGTACAAATAAATATGTAATGTGATGTTTGGAAATTAAATAGAAAATATTTTTTATCACAATTGGTGAATTTTACATTTTGAGCATTTTAGAAATTCAATATAAATTATAAAGTAAATTAGTAAATCAATAAGTAAATAAATAAATAAATAATTAGGAATCGTATTTTTATAAGGCAAGTAGCAAAGGATGGAAACTTAGCCGCAGCAAGTGTATTGGAGAAGGAAAATGTCTCTATTTAGTGAAGTTTATTCATGCAACAAGTGGAGGAAAGAATAGACAAATTGACAGTTGTTGGATGAAGTCATTGAACGGTTGAGATTGACTTGGATTGAAAAAGATGCTCCTTCAGAAGCATTGGACGCTGCTAGGATGCGAGAGGATGAGGGATCATTGGATTGGATTTAAGAAAGGAACGCGAAGTGTTAGAATGAAGAAAAGATGCTCCTGCTAAAGTGTGGGACGCTGCATGAATTCGGGTGGACGAGAGACTGTTAGATTTGGATTCAAGGATAGAACATGAACCATACGATTTGTAAAAGATTCTTTTGTGCAAAGGAACAATGCCGCATGGAAGGTTGGTGTTTAAGTTAAACGTCATCATTTTATGGGAGAACTTGTTTTCACGGTAGCGAACATGTCCACGGTAGCAAAATCAAATGGAACGACATCATTTGGAAGTATGTATCTAATAGAAATGTTGGTTATCCGCAACAACGTTGACTTCTATGGAAGGATTGGCAACCCCAGTAGCATTGGCGATCATGAATTAACTACTTAGGGCTAATGTGACTTATTGCCATTGGTCGAATTGGATGAAGCAGATATCCCATGTGGCAGTTTAGACATCCACTGCTCATTGAACAGATTTTTAATGAGATATTTCCATATTATGTGCGAGCTATGATCCGACTCTCTAGATTGTTAGGAACCGATCATGCGTAGGATACAATTTCCATGAGATTTTATTTTGTGGAATTTCACATTCGCTTGTCTATATAAATGAATATTAAGGGAACAAAACCCTATTTTTCTACACCCGCTTGGACGAAGAAACTACTCTGACCTTGGGAGAATTTCTTCAAGCTTTCTAGAGGTAGGTTTTTACATTTAAAACTGAGTTATAAAAGGGCAACAGGATGAAAATCGTGAGGTTATTTTTCAGTAAGAGAAACAATGTGTCTACGATCACCCTTTTATTTTATTAACATGTTGGATTTTAAGGATAACCTCTAGTTGAAGAATTGAGTATTACAGGCTCTGCTAAAAACTACAGATAAGAGATGTTTTGTACTGTTTGGCCTACAACACAAGGTGCTAAGATAACGTAGAAACTATGTTATTATGTTGAGATGTCAACAGATAGTTTGCTTTAGAAAATATGTGACTATTACCTGGTGGTTTTACTTGAACTGTGAATTGAGGATATGCATGTTGATGGTTGCTTCACATTTATGTTGATACATTGATGAATAATATGCCTATGTCTGGTGTTTGCTTTATATTTATAGTTGATGATGTCGATCGAGGACTTGCTTGATACTATTCATATTAGATTCATGTTTCATGTCATGCGTACGTTTTATGCATTTACTTAAGAAAGATAAGAAATTTAATATACAAAAATGGTCGTCGTGGGCGGGGTTTGAGTTGGTTGTTCCGCATGAGGTGGACCTAATGGTGCCACTCTCTCCCCTAGACTGAATTATCCACAACGATTGGACTATAAAGTGAAAGTGAAAGAAAGTCTGTTGACTGAAAACGACATGATTTTCCTTATGAAATGAATTTCATGTTTATATATTTTTATGAATATCTTGCTGAGCATTAAACTTATAGGTGAACTTTGTGATGTAGGTGAGGATGAAGTTTTTGAAGAACCTAATGAGACAAATGAATAATTGTGGCAGTTGAAGAGGTATACTCATGGAAAAGCTGACGCATTGTTTGAAGCAAGATCGAACATGGTTGTTGAAAGGAAAGCAAATGAAGTTTTAAATGAAAGACCATTCTTATTTATGCTCGTTATGTTTTAACATTTAGTTTTATTCATGGATACTGATGCTTATTTCATTATATTTTACCATGTTTAAATGAGTTTTAATTTTATAAAGTTCCGCTGCAAATGGTTTTAAACACATGAATTTTATAAACGATATGTTGTTATTATTTTATCAAAAAAATAAAATAAAATAAAAAAGTTTTTAACGCTTTAGGGTGTTACAACATTAATGTTTACAGAAGCATTGGCGTCCGAGGGAAAGATATCCGCAAAAGAATAAGTGTATGTGGTAGATAGCGATTGACAGATAAATTAAGAAGGATCTATGGGATGAGAAATTTGCAGAAACATTGACATCAACAGAAGTGTTGTTGACCTCAGAAACGTTGGTGCCCATGAAAGTAAGTGTAAAATGTAAACGTGGTAGATTGTAATTAAAGAAAAAAAGCAAGCGGACATATTCAAAACGTAGTTTTTCACAGAATTAGTGAGTTATGATTTGATTCTTGGACTGATAAGGAAACGATAATTTTAAGATGCGTTATCTGTGGGATTTTTCAGACTTGACAGTTTATAATTAGAAAAGATTGGATCGAAACCCTAATCACTCTTGAGCCATGAGGTCTAGAAGAATTCTCTCTCAAGCTTTATGAAGATATGTATTTTATAGTTAGGACGTATTTTGGAAAGAGCAACGGTGATGAATGATGAAATAGTTGGAGTTTTTTTAGAACTTCAAAATAGAGTGTAGAAGTTTAACCTTTTCCTTTTATCAACCCGATTTCCTTTTTAATGTCAAGGAAAACAAACAAGTTTGATCAAAGGATTTAATACTGTGATTGAATATACTCCATTAAGAACTTCAGGTAAGTGATATTTGTTTATGTTTAACTTTTGGCCTATATCACAAAGTGCTAGGGTAAGGTTGTTTTATGATGATATTTTACTATAATGCTTACAAACTATTGATTGAGGATATGATTATTGTTTGTTGTTTATTGTTTATGTTGAAACCTAGATCGATGATATGTTTTCTGCTAGTTGATTATTGTTTACGTTTGGGATATTAATAGATGATATGTTTTCTGTTAGTTGCTTGATGTTTATATTTAAGATGTTGTTCGAGGATATACGTAGTGTTATGTTCATTCATGTTAGACTATTATTATGTGTCATGTGTATATTGCATGTATCATGAAAAATGTTTTCATTGAGAAAGTTTGAAAGAACGAAAGACTTAAAGATAGATTGAATAAACATAAATAGTCGTTGTGGGTGGGGGAGTTGGTTGTCTCGCATGAAGTGGACCTATGGCGTCACTCTCTCCGCTAGATTGAATTACTCACTTCGACTGGACTATTAAGTGAAAGAAAAAAAAAAAGAATGTTGACTGAAAAAGACACTATTTCTACAAACTGCATTTCATACTCATGTTTTATACGCATCTCTTACTGAGCATTAAACTCATAGGTGAACTTTGTGATATAGGTGATGATAAGATTACTAAGAAACCTAAAGATATGAATAAATAAGGGTTGCAGCTGATAGAGAATTCTCACGGGCTAGGTTACAACGTTGTTGGAGTGAAATTGACATGCAGGTGATGATTCGAGAAAAACATATTACAAAAAAAAGACCTTTTATTTTTAATTATGTCTTTTTTATGTTTGAATTGGAGTTTCAAATATTTATGGTTATTTTATGTTGAGTGTTACTACGTTTGAATTTTACATGAGTTTTCTTGTAAGACTTCCACTATATTGTTTTAAAAAGCATGATTTTTATATGGATTTTAAAAAATTTGCAAGAAAAAGGATTTTACGCTTCGGGGTATTACATTTCATGTTGGTGAGCATGAATAACCTGTTGATTTGATTGTGATTCCTATGGACCAATTTGACATGATCCTTGGTATGAATTGGTTAAGCCATTATAGAGCAAAAATTGACTATCACTAGAGTTATAACTTTTACATTACAAGATGGATGAGTTCTAGTGCATCCATGTAATGCTTGCATGTTTCCTATAGAGCCCATTTTACGAGTCAATTTGAGTGGTTAGAGAAAATTTGAGCTTTAAGGGAGTGTTTTTGCTATTAGCAGTGACTGTGTTTTGGTCAGGCATGATCCGAAGTTACCAATAGTCTCTGATTTTGTAGATTTTTTTCCTGAGGATCTACCTTAATTTCCACCTGACCGTAAGATTGAGTTATGTATTGACTTAGTGCCCAGTACTACACCAATTTTGATCACTTCGTATCGTATGGCTTCTGCTTAGGTGAATGGATTGAGAACCCAGTTGAATGATTTGTTGCAAAAGGGGTTCATTCATAATAGTATTTCGTTGTGGCGTGCATCAATTTTATTTGTAAAGAAGCAAGACAATTTGCTTTTTTTATGTATCGACTAGTGAAAGGTGAACCACGTGACAGTCAAGAATAAGTATCCATTATCGAGAATTAATGATCTGTTTGATCAGCTTAGAAGGTCTATGTATTTCTCAAAGATTGATTTGAGGTTTAGCTACCATCAGTTGAAAATTTGTGAGGAAGACATTCCTAAGATGGCTTTTCAGACTCAATGTGGCCACTTTGAGTTTTTTGTGCTTCCATTTGGATAGACTAATGCACCAATGTCCTTTATAGACCTTATGAATCGAGTCTTCTAGCCTTATCTCAACCAATTTGTGGTTGTATTTATCAACGACATCCTCATATATTCAAAGACTCGTGATAAGCTTTAGGAATATCTTAGGATTATTCTACAGACAATGCATGAGCACTAGTTATATGCTAAGTGAGATAAATGAAATTTTTGGATGAATAAAGTTAAGTTTTTAGGCCATGTTATTTCTTGTAATGACATCTTTGTTGACCTAGCCAAAGTTGAGGCGATATTGGATTGGAATCCACCTAAGAATGTTATTATAGTACATAGTTTCTTGGGTTTGACTGGTTATTACCATCTGTTCATGGGAAATTTTTCTTCCATTGCTATAGCTTTGACTCAAAAAGACTTAAAGTTTATTTGGGATGACAATTCTCATACAGCTTTTAAAGAGCTTAAGCAAAGATTGACTACTACATCAATTTTAGTAGTGTTTGATGAAAGTTTGCCATATGTAGTGTATAATGATGCATTTAGAATTGATTTGGGCTATGTTCGAATGCAACATAATAGAGTCATAGCTTATACATCTAGGTAGTTAAAAATGCATGATTGGAATTGTCCTATCCATGACTTAGAGCTGGTAGCCATTTTTTTGCCTTGAAGATTTGGAAAAATTATTTCTATAGAGTAAAATTTGAGATATTTTTTTTACCATAAGAGCTTGAAATATTTGTTTACGCAACGTAATTTAAACCTTAGACAACACCAATGGATAGAGTATATGGAAGACTATGACTTCTCTTTGGAATATCATCTCCGAATGCCCAATGTTGTGGTCGATGCCTTTGTTGGCCTAAGTGTCATTAGACTTATTTGTTTTAATGATGAATGTTTTAATTGAAATAATAAGTTGTTTATTGATTGACTATGTTTATGTTTTTATATTCATAATTATATTAATCTTAATTGAAAATACCCTTAATGCGGCTATTAAAGTTTTCTAACATGTTTATCTAAATCCATATATCGTATATATGGATTGCGGGATTTAGAGAATTCAAGAAATGCAAAAAGAGAAGAAGAGGTCGAGTAAATCTTGATGGAGGTCGAGTAAAGCTTACTTGTCGAACCGCGTGAACAAATTGTTTACACTTTCTATCTCTTTACTCTTATATTTGTTTATATTTGATTGCATGTCTATTGGTAAATCACTTAGGGATAGATTACTTAATATCGCACGAAAAAGTTTACCACACCTAATTCACCCCTCCCTCTATAGGTGTGCACACGGTCCTACAACCTTGAGTCAACATCCTCGAGGTTTTCTTTTGTGTCTTGTGCTGGAAGATTGGAAGAGATGTTTAACTATTAGAAATTTTGAGCTACAGTATCAAAAAGATGATACGAGGATACGAGTGTTGAATTTGGTAGCAACCTTTACATTTCTACAATTGTTAAAGATATGCAGAAGTGTGATGATAAAATGAATGAGAAGTTTGATTAGATTCAAGTTTGTGAGCAGTTTGAGGGTTGAAGGATCAGTCTTGATGGCTTTCTATTTTTCAGGGCTGTGTTGTAATGCCTAGGGATTTAGATATGAGGTAGGCAGTTCTAGGAGAGAGTCATAAGTCTATATTTTCTATTCATCTTGGTAGTACTAAGATGTACCATAACCTAAAGCATCAGTATTGGTGGGTTGGAATGAAGAGAGATGTAGCCGATTTCGTATCTAAGTGTTTGACTTGTTAGCAAGTTAAGGTTGAATATTAGCGACCAACTGGATTGTTGCAACCTTTACCTATCCTTGAGTGAAAATGGGATAGAATTAGTATGGATTTTGTAATCTGTTTTTTAGGATTGCACAGAGTTTTGTTGTAGTATGGGTGATAGTGGATTAATTGACGAAGTCTGCACATTTCATAATATGGTTAGGATGGATTTCTCTTTGACGAGGTTGAGTAAGTTGTATTCGAGAGCATTGTTCATCTTCATAATGTTCCTTCAAGCATAGTGTCAGATAGAGATCCAAGTTTTACTTCTCAATTTTGGAGAGCCCTACAAAGAGCTTTGGATACTGAGTTTAATTTGAATATAGCTCATCCCCCTCAAATGGATGGTTAGTCTAAGGATACTATACAGACTCTTGAGGATATGTTGAGATCTTGTGTTTTGGATTTCAGCGATATCTGGGTTAATCACTTGCCTTTAGTGGAGTTTGCCTATAACAATAGTTATTAAACCAGTATTAGTGTTTTGTCATATGAAGCATTATATGGGAGACTGTGCAGATCATTGCTATATTGGGCTGAGGCTGAGGAACATGTTACTTTTGGGCCGAATTTAATTCAGGAAATGATTGAGAAAGTTCATGTGGTTAAGGTGAGACTTAAAACAGCTCAGAGCTTTTAGAAAAATTATGTAGATCTCTTGGGGAGAGAGGTTGAGTTTCAAGTCGATGATTTTGTGTTTTTCATAGTTTGACTGTCTCACAGTGTTATTCATTTTGGTGTAAAGTGAAAGTTAGCTCCCAGATATAATGGTCTTTTTTGGATTATTGAATGTGTTGGTTCAATGGCTTATTGATTGGATTTACTGTCACAATTGAATTATATTCACAACATCTTTCACATTTCTATGCTAAAGAGATATATTCCTGATTTGTTGCATGTTATCTTCTACACAGACGTACCTATCTAACATGATATTTCTTATGAGGAAGTGCCAGACAAAATATTGGAATGTAAGATTAAAGTTTTACGTCACCGTGAGATTCTTTTAATTCGAGTTCAATGGAATAACTATAGTGACAAAAAAAGCTACTTGAGAAATCGAATAGAAAATGGTGACAAAGTATCCTCACTTGTTTGGTGGGACTCTCGAGGCTATTCTAAATTCTGAGAATGAAATTTTTTAAGTGAGAAAAATGTAATAGTTGTGGGTGCCATTTCAATTAAGGTAGGATTTAAAAAAAAGAAATTAATGCTTTAATCCCATTTATTGGGAGTGTTATGGAAATCAAGAGGGACACCCCTATTTATGTGCCCCTTTCACGAGTTCTTCCTCCCTCTCACAGAATACTCACCTCTCTACAACTATTTTCCTCTCTGCTAAATTCTTGTTGGAAGCTTGAGTTCAAGTGTAGAAAAATTCGGTAAGCAAACTCTCCTATGTTGACATGATAAGCTTTTAATGAAGATCAAATTTTCATAATCTCTATCGATGTAGGTCTAATACTTTGTTAATCGATTGTGGTGCTATGACTAGGGGTGGATATCAGTTCAGTTTGAGCAGGGTAACAGAAATAAACCGATTTGTTTTGATAAGAAAAAATAAAATATAGGACCGAACTGATCATTTTGGTTCAGTTCTCGGTTGTAAGTGAGAAAAAACGAACCGAACCAAAAGTAAACCTAAACTTGAAAACCTATTTGAGTCACTAATTCCAATTTTATCTCTGTAAACCTACCTCCTGTAAAAGTAAACCGACAACTCCTTGCTCCTTCGACTTCCGCTTCCTCCTATCTAGGCCATTCTAAGAGACGAAAAATTGCATATTTCAACCCTCAGCCATCATTCTGTTTCTCTGTCAAGTGTCAACTACCGAGTTTCATCGTTGTCATCATCATCGTCGTCGCCTTTCCAACGGAGCCTTAACTCGTAGTCAACGTCGTCTCTTTGGAGAGTTGTAGTTCGTAGTGCAAACTTCACACAAATTCATCGAATATATATTCAACATTTTTTTGTTTGATTTTCATTCTCATTTCATGCTTTGTAGTTTTCATAGATTCGTTGCATATGAAATTTGTGAAATCTTGCTGTGAAATTTGTTTTTTGGTGTGCAATTTTTGAAATCTTGCTGTGAAATCTATTTTTTTATGTGAAATGTGTGAAAACTTGCTGTGAAATTTGGTATGTTATTGAATAAATGCGATAGAATATTGGTCTGTGTTCGAACAAACCAATCTTGTTGTGAAATTTGTTTCTTGTTGTGAAATTTGTAAAATCTTACTGTGGAATTGATTTTGGTTTGGTTTTGTGATTCCTATGAGAATTGATCTCCATTTTTGTCTTTATTTCTACTTCGAACAGACTCTTTGTCTTCTCCTCACTTTTCCTAGAAAATCAAAGGCATTTTTCGTTTATTTGATTAGCAGTGAAAAACCAAAACCAAACCGAGGAAAACCAAAAGCCAATGTTTGGTTTTTTATCAGTTTTTAGGTGGATTTGGCTCAGTTTCAGTTGTTCTTTTTCAAAAGTGAACTGAGTCGGTTCAGTTCCAATTCGATCTAATACTGAACAAATTCCGCCTCTAGCTGTGACTCTAGAACTTGAGGATTTTTGGATTTTCACATGTCTTCTAGAGGTAGATTCGTTTCCATATTAGCTATTGTCCATAAAATTTGTATTTTGGTATTGATTGAAAGATTGGATTTTATTTGGAATTAAAGTTTAGATTTTGATCTAAGAATTTCCAATTTAATGGAAGAAATAGTGTTAAAATCATAACCCAATGTACTGTGGATTGTTTTGAGTCTTAATTCCCTGAAAAATCAAAGAATTCAAGCAAAATTGTCCTGCTGGCATTGAAAAAGATGACACTGGGCAGTGGCTCAGAAGATGCTGAGTCACGACACAGGGCTAATCTTTGGGCCGCAACTCAGTAGCTTAGGTTGCGGCTTGGACCCTGTTTTGGGTCTGTTTTGGACTTTTAACCCAACCATTCTTTTGTTGTTTCAAATCAAATTTTTGGAACCATTTTAGGTTTTAGACTCAATTGTTTTTTAGTCGATTACCTATCTTAAAGTTTGGAACTTGAAGTGGAAATTTTTGGAAACGTATTTTCGTGATATTATTATAATTAGGTACCAAGAGTTAGATTTGGATTCGACACTTACTTGGCCTTCGTCAGTTTTATTTGGGCTTGGATATTTGGTAGACCCGTTTGAGGTAGATGTTTAATTTTATATCCAAAATCATAGTGTTTTATAAAATCTTATTTTGATACATGTTCTCATATAAAATGACCTGTCTATTTTTATGGTCTTTGGTTTTTATATTGTTTAATAGTTTTACGGGATATATTTAATTTTAGTATGCATATTTTGTTCATTGATCATCTTTGTCGAGTGAACCAAGTTTGATTATCCCGTGAATGACAAATGTTTTCTTTACGCCTAAACCCAAACGACTCTCTTCCTTCTTTTTTTTTCAGGTTTTAGTTTGGAAGACCTCTAGTTATCGATGGAGGAGTGAGCTCGACGAAACTTTCCCCTATTTTAGTATTTTCTTTCAAGAGTCTTATTTGTGAGGTTAAGTCTCGTTCTAAATTTATATTAGAAATTTCGATATTTACTTTTATGACACTTTTATATTATTGAACTAATATTATCACTTTATTTTAATGTCAGTGATAGATCTATGAATTAGCCCAATTAGTTGGACCCTAACTATTGTAATTTTATTTAAATTTTTTGCTGACTAATTAATTTAAAAGCTAATAGTAGGGTGATTCAGTTTGTTTTTAGGTCAGATCGTCCCTCTTTTGTTCTTGGATTTCTTTTGGGACGTGACAAAATTGACAACAAGACATATATCACCCCAAGATTATGAAAGAAAACGCTCCAGGCTTATCTTTGGACTAATGATCTCTCAATGGAAGGCCTGCAGCATTAGATGCTTTTGTGGCAGCGTAATCTGGCCTCCAACATCTGAACAAAATTACTTCAAGTCAACTATTTTAAGCTTAATTCCTGATTTTCTTGTGGAATTTTTCATGATTGTTTAGTTTTTGTGGACTAAAATTAGTTTTATAAACCGAGAAATGGACTTAATATTTCCGAAATATTTTAACCCGAATCATTTTATTTCTGGTTGGAAAGATATTGGAACAAAACATGAACAGCTTCTCAAAACTCCATTTTTATTGTTTTTCAAATCCATTTTTATTTAGAGTGGCTCAAAACATGGGAAGATGATGCACAGTAAGATGTTGTTTTTCTAGAGAAATAATAGTTCCAAGGAAGTCCAACCTATTGATCTATCTACACAGGCTGCAAATTAGAACCTCTGCAAAATTATTGTGGCCCAGTGCATATTTTCTGCTTCTCTCTACAAACTTTAAACAACTTGCCTCCTAGAATATTCCCCATATATATATATATATATATATATATATATATATATATATATATAGAGAGAGAGAGAGAGAGAGAGAGATGAGTAGGACTGGGCAGGAACCAACTAGAACTGAGAACTGAACTAGAAACGACCTCGGTTCGAGGTTCGGTTCTGGTTCTCGAATCCCAATTCATATGGTTTGTCGGTTCTCGGTTCTTTAATAAAAAGAGGGTTAGGTTCTCGGTTCCATATGGCAAGAACCGAGAACCGATCAAACATTAAATAAATTCTGTTAACCCTATAACTCCCTCGCCCCCCCTCGATTCAGGCAGCAGGAGATTGGAAGGAGAGAGTGCGATCGGCAAGACCTACAGACAGCGATCGGTGATTCGAAGCTGGGACGACGATTGCGAAGGTGAGTCGACGACTGCGGAGGTACTAGGAGCACTGCGAACTGCAAAGAGGCGACGAGCACTGCAAAGCGGCGACGGGCAGTGCGAACCAGCGAGGATGACTATGAAGCTGTGCGACTCAGATTCGTGACGACAACTGCGAATCTAGTTTGATTTCTTCCCCGATTCTAGTCTAGTTTATTGCTCTGCTCCCTTGAATCTGATTTCTCTTGAATCTGAGATTGTCGCTCATCAACTCTTTACATTCATTTTGATTTCTGATCACAAGTTTTACATTTCTTCAACTGGCAGTGAGGGGGGAACCGAGAACCGACGATTCCAGACCCAGAACCGACCTCGGTTCCTGGGTTCGGGTCTGGAACCAGACGGTTTCGGGTTTGATACTGGCTTCTCGAAATCGAGAACCGACTAGTCGGTTCATAAGGGTCCAGAACGGGACCCAAAACCCGAAATGCCCACCCCTAGAGATGAGAAAATGTTATCCTTCAATTTTGATATAAATTAATAATGTTTCAATTTAATGTTTATTAAATTTGTTCTGTTTTTTTGCCAAAAATCATGAATTTAATTAGCAGGTGGGAAAAAACTATATATTTGTTTTTGCATTTTTTATTGAAACTTAATATTTGCACACAGCATATTGCACACAGCATATTACTTTTGAATTTTATTCAAACGCTTTGAATTGAATGGTGTCTGGTACATATTTGGCAAGTTGGTGAGCACTTCCTTGGTCTGTCATGGCGCTGATTCAGAGGGGGGAAGGTGTTAGAGAGAGAGAGAGAGAGAGAGTAGAGAGAGAAAGCCATGAAAGGTGATCAGAGATCCTCTGTCTGGGTTCGAGGGAAGATGAGAGGGACGACTGATGCTGCCATGAAAACTCTTGGGCCTTTAAATCGATGGCACTGAAAAACATGCTGCTCTCCCTTCACATTTATAACCGACCAGATCCGCAGTTAAAAAACACAAGTCTTCCTCCCCCATCTCTCTTCCTCTCTCTCCTCTTCAAACATCCCCCTCTCTCAAAAACTCTCTTTTGTTTCTCTGCCTGTAATCTCCTTCTCTCTCTTCGTCTCAATTATTAAACAGCAAAGTTAAAAATTTAATCTTAGACAATATATATCGTTAGTTAAAAAATAGATTAGTTACAGAAAAACTTCCTTCCGAGTCTCTAGATCTCCATTTCTTTGTCACTCATGACTTTTTCTCTCCTTTTCAATCCATCTTTGTCTCTATCCCTCTTTCTATCTCACTTAATAAATAATAATATTAAATATATAGTTTTATTTAATACTCAAATATTTTGTATTTAATGGTAGAGTAATTAAACATCACGTATTCTAAGATTAAAACTATCCATTCTTAAATATATTATAATGAGAGTTTTTGCCTTCCTGTTATTCTCTCTCTGGTTTCATTGTGTCGATCCCTCTCTCTCTCTTTTATAGTTCTTCAGAAATAAATAATGGACAGTGCCATTCTTTAATGCAGCAGGGAAAAGGGTCTTCACTCCATGATAAGACCCTCCCTTGGCCAACAAAGATCTTCAAATAGTCCAAACGCAAAATCCAAAATACACTAACAAAAGTTAAAACCCTCGAACAAATAAAAAAATATAAACAACAGTTTCTGAGCTCACCCAATGAAATAGTCACGGAGTAAGATACCCCACACAAGAACCCTACTTTAGTCCTCATATTTTTATCTAAAATATAAAATAAAACGAATTTTAGCCCAATTATTAAAAACCCATTTGATTTCCAAGTCTACATTCAGCAAATTAATGAACAAATTACACCACGCAAATTGAAAAAAAAAAAAAAGGAAAAACACTCTCACTTGGTGTACTAAAATAGTTTGAGTGGAGAAAAAATACAGTAATTTAAAAAGAAAAAAGGAAAAATGAATCCATTCATGGATTAAGTCGATTGTGTTTTTCTACTTGATCGGCTTCTGTTGTGATTACTGATGAAATATAACTCAAAGCCAGTGAATTTTCATTTTCTGGAGATGGTAAAACAGTTTTTCTTGCTTGAAATCTTCTTTGACAAGCTTGGCACGTGATTTGCAGAACTGTGGAGTTCATCTTTTTGATTGCATGTTCTTTAAAAGCTTGAGCTTTTTCTAGCTCATTCTGGGCCTGCTGTCTAACTCTCTTCGCATTTGCAAATTCTTCTTCTGCTAATTCAATTTGTCTCTTCGCTTGTTTTCTCGCTTCTTCCGCACAAGCTTTTTCCGCCATGGCTATTCTCAGATGTTCTTCTTCTTTGATATTCCTCGAAACTGAAACAAACCTAGATTTCTCGTCCTTCACTGAATTCGATTCGATTTTCTTGATGAAATCAGACGAAGCAATCGAGAGCTGCAAAAGGTTCGATTGCTTATCGTCTTTCTTTGGAAAAACGGAATGAATATCTGTTGGATTTGATGAATTGGTAGAGAGCTGAAGATCAAGATTGTGATAGTAAGTGTGGACATTTTCTTGGGGGTTGTTTTCTTTTGAGTTGGGGAAGAAAATGGCGTCTTTTCTCTTTTGAGTAGCCATTGATGGCCAAATTTGAGCATTTGCAAAGTTGGTATCGCTCGTTGGGCTGAGACTCGAAGCTGTCCGAGATAAGCATGCCGGCTGAGGAGTATGTAATTCCGGCAGAAATCGACCCATGTTGCAAGCATCTTGATGTTCTATGAAACTTTCCACCCTAAAAAAGCACATGAAAAGGTCTCAAAAATTGATTTCCATCTTCAGATATTCATGAAAAAGCAAAAAGAGAGAAAATAACCAATATGTAGGATGTGAGAAATGCGCTGATAAAGATTTTCCTTTTTTTTGATGAATACAGTGGGTGTTCATCTGCAACTTTTATCTAAAACTCTCTCTTTACTTCTACACTCGGGATCTTGAGTATGTTTTTTCAATAAATTCTAACAGAGAACTTAAAAAGAACGTGATTTCTAGTGGGTTCAACCTAATTCACTAAAAAAATAAGGAAAATGGAAGAAAGTAGCTGTAGTTCTTGATTTGTATGAAGAAAATTGTGATAATCTATCATAGTATTGAAGGCTAATGATTGAGAATATGTGGAATAATTTGATGAAGCATAATATTTAATCATGGTGGGTTTCCGTTTGGGGTCTCGGAAAGCCAAAAGAATATTGAAAGGAAAACAAAAGGAAAATTGATTCTTTTTGGGGAAATGTGAGGGAAGAGGAACTGTTGAGGAAAAGATTGTTTAAATACTGGATTAAGTTGTCATTAGTCAAAATAAAAAACTCCTTAATAATTGTTTTTTCTTTTCTTTTTTTAGGTCAAACCCAGATTTTCAACTAAAAGGATGATCTGCAGAAAGAGAGAACACAAATTCAAATAATTTTTAATATGGTGATTATCAGGTGGAGTGTTTGGGTAGTGAGAAAATACCTTTCTCAGCACTAATCGAATTTGGTAGAGGGAGGAAGAACTTCTTCAATATTGATCAATCTTTTCTTTGTTGATAATTGGGTGATGATATTGGGAGGTGAAAAGAGGAGAGAGAGAGAGAGAGAGAGTAGAGAGAGAGGAATTATAACCTTGAGAAAACTCGGCCACAGTCGCAAGAATGGCCTCTTGTTCCACAGGTTTTGAGATGAGCTTTGTAATCTGATTGAACTGCATATCCTTTCGAACATTTTTCACAGACCCATTGCTTGTGATTACTGTGCTTTCGCCGGAAATGCTTCTTTATTCCAACGAGATCTCCGAGGGCGTGGCATGGGTCGTGGTGCAAACAGCTCGGCTCCGGACAAACAAACACTCTCTTCCTCACCGCCGGCGACTCCCTCTTCAACAGTTTCCACGGCACTTTGTGTCTCCGACGATGCATTTGCAGATTCTGATCTCTCTGAAATCCTTGGTTGCAGATCTCACACACATATCGATCCGACTCCAGCAATGTTTTGGGCGAAAGAGATACTACATCTGCATCTGGATCTAACAAAAAACCAAACCTTAATCCATTAGAAGAGGACGAGCAATTATAAAGTATTGCAGAAATTCTGCGAGCAAGAAATTCATCAGATTTTTTCTGGTTACCTGGTGTTCCGGCGGGTCGTCGTTTCCTCTTGTTACTCGTTCCATTTTCTAAGCACGAAAATGGTTCACAAGAAGGTAGAGAAGGGCAAGAGCTACTGGGTATCATCAGAAATTTCTTGATCTTCAGTAATTGATTTTGATTATCGTCTGCAAAACCATGGTAATTGCTTATGAGAGAGAAAAAGTGAGACGAAGAAGAAGATGATAGAGAGAGAGAGCAAGAGAAAGAGAGGGTTTAGAGATAAAAGAAGGGCTTACTTTCGGTTAGCTCAGCCTTCTTTTAATTAGCTTTTTAAGCTTTGAGCTTTTCTCCACCAGCTTTCTCCCTTTGTTTCTTCCAACCTTCGTCTTCGACAGATTATGCAGTGGAGTCTCTTCTTAATAAACTCCCCTGGGTAGAGAGAGAGAGAGAGAGAGGATATGGGCTCCTCGAGAAAAAAACATCCCCACAAAGAAACAAAGTTAAACAATTATCACACCAAACAAAAAATAAACTTACTGTAAAAATCTTTGCATGGAAAAAAAAATCCATCTCCTTCTAACCCTGTCAGCCTCTTACACCCTTTCTTATTATGAAAAATTACAATATTAAATAAATATACATAAAAAGTAGAGTCTCTGGCCTATTTACTCATGAAATTTTTAACAATAATTATAAGATTATATTCTTTTTTTTTTTTTTTTTGGCTCATATTGTTCTAATAATTATAAATAATAAAGATAATAAATCAATTATCAAAAAATAATGTCATGTTTTCTCTGTATTTTTATTTTTTAACGAGACAAATATTAATTGGTGTGATCAATAACTTATTTTTAACTATTTATAATTTATTATATTAATTGCACTAATCAATTTTGACACATCAGAAATTAAAAATTGAAAAATATGAATAAAAAGTAAATGTAACGTTACTTATTATCAATGACAGATTAGAACATATGATCGAGTTATAAAATTAGATCCAAAACATAAATTTTCTTTTTGATTTGTAAAGATCTTAACTGCGTTGACAATCATTATGACTAATGTTTTATTCTCAATAATGTACAAGAAAGACATGATCTACTATCTCTATTATTCGCTGGCTCTTCAATTGTACTGAAATTATATAATTAATTAAGCTTTAAAAACAGCTTTTTCTAAAGGAGTGGATACTGAGGATGGATGTAAGGTCACCTTCAATGGCATGGTAATCAATGAAATCATAATTCACCGTTGAAGATGCTTTCTTTTTGGATAAAATTATTTTGGTGAGTTAATATTGTATGCAATCAGATTTCCTAAATTACCTTTTTTTGTGGGCTTGGATTGATAAATTTAACAATAAATTAAGTAATTAATGGCATCCATTAAGAGATTTGGACCTGTAAAAATTTAAAATTGATTGACAAAAAGTAAATACATGGGAAAATGACAAATCAATTATCGTACTTTGTGATCAATGATTAGTTAGAAAACGTTTTTCTCTTTTACTAAATTTAGCCCAGTCAGCCATAAGTCCCGCGCGTGCAAATTTCTCATCAACTACTTCCTCATTTGTTCTTTTGCGAGTACCTACACCATTAGCAAACTGTGAGCCGAGGCCCAATAAGAAATGAGATATGCAGTATGTATGCCTCTAACTCATTATGTCGGAATGAGTCCGCCCCAACCGTTCTTTTCTTTATGTCGGAATGGGTCCACTACAACCGTTCTTTTCTTTAAGGTTTTACATAACTCGTACGTCGAGGGGAAGATTGAAGGAACCCATGTGGGAGGAAATAGTCTTGGTCGGCTTCTAACCATCTATGTGTAGCTAGTCCTGTTTCCGACAAGGGAGGGGCGTAAGTCTAGACTACGTGATTAGATCTGAACTACTCGTCTGTCCTTGAACTCTCCATATATTCTCTTTAATTCTATTTCTCACATAACTTGTACATCGAGCAGGAGATTGAAGGAACCTATGTGGGAGGAAATAGACTTGGTCGACTTCTAACCACCTGTGTGTCGCTAGTCCCGTTCTTGACAAGGCAGGGGCGTAAGTCTAGACTACCTGATTAGATCCGAACTATTCGTCCGTCCCCCAACTCCCCATCTATTCTCTTAATCCTTTTACTCACTCAAATGCAGATGAGTACTACTTCAGAGGTGGCACTTACTACTTGTTTCTATTAATATGATGCATGTCAATGCAAATGCTAACATTACATCTATAACTCAATCAATCCATTCATCAAGGAAACAATAACAACATAGGAGGCAATAACAATATAGACGTCCTTGGCAATTCAAGGGAAACAATAACACAATAGATAGAAAATTTAAAGAAAACAATAAAATATAAGCATGTTTGGTAAATTAAAGAAAGCGATAACAATATGGACATTCTCGGCCATTTAAAGGAAATAAGAACTATATATAATAACAACAATGTATACATGCTCGGTAGTTAAACGAAAGCAATAATGATATAGACATGTTTCGTAATTTAAAGGGAATTAAAGAAAACAAAATGGTATGCTAACATCCTAAACATGCTTAGAGATTGAAGTAATAACGTGCGAACAACATAGGCATAATATGACAACATAATAGAAGTGCAAACAAATAATTTAAGGAAAGACATTGCTAATGGTGTAGGGACTCCACAGACCAATGATTCTATCTCAATTTCTTACCTCAAAGCTATACCGCGTTTAGCACTTAATCGGTATCTTGCTTCTCTTTTCAGCACCTTCATAATTAAACATTTAAAGCTTATAAATTTCATTTCCTTTTTGTATTCTAACTTGTATAATAATTCTAAGAACTTCTTTGAAGCTTCAACGGAACATAACCTATCTCAACTTGAACTATCGGTAGATTATACATTCCAAAGAAATAGAAAGCATATGTCCAATATTTTTCTCAACCATTTAACAGTTTCTGACAACTATGACAGAAAACATTCCAATTCAATATGATTATCCTTAATCATCAATAGAGGCATTAACATATCAACCAAGCACTAAGGCTAAAACCAACATTTCATGCTTCACATAGAACAATAAGAACAACAATTCTATCAAATAGATGATCTATATTATCCATCCCAGAGAGTTCATTGAACCTTAATCCAACAACAAAACATTTTCATACATATATTCTATCATCCAGTAGGTTGATTCAAAGCATAAATTAAACATTTCCTACGTTTAACAATTCATCCATAAAATCTATCATTAACATGATTTAGACCAACAATTAACAGAGAAGAATTTAGTTCCCAAGGCTCGACTTTTCACTTCAATGGATACTCACTTCACTCAACTTAGCTCACGTAGAACACTCACACCCAGGGTTTCCTTCACGCACGGAGAAGAGAGGGAAATGGCAGAGACTGATTCAGCTTGGACATTAATAGATGAAACCATACCTGGAAGGGATGCGTCGCTCACCAAACAGGATGGGGAGGGTGTCCAAGCGTGGGGAGCTACTTCCAGGCATGGGGGAGGCATTGCCTTGTTGTTGAAGTGGGATTTTAATGGCTAAACGACAAAGAAATCTATTATTTAAAATATCTTTATTCGCAGAACTGGGCGTTTTCAGACGAGGGAATGCGTCCTTGCCTTGTCTGCTTTCGTCCTCATTCCTCATTCCCTAGACATATTTGCGTTTTTGGACGGAGGAAGACGACCTCGCCTTCGACCGTGTGCATACGAAACTGTTCAAAAATTAGACAGATTCAAACTCCCTACGTCAACTGTCATCCGCGTTCGTCTTGGCTCGTCTGAATTCTCACTTTGAAGGACGAATTGGGATTCGAAGCGTCATCCTGCATCATCCCAAAACGTAGGGGACGACATGCAATGCGATTTCGGATGCAGCCTCCAGTCCTAGTGTCGTTCGCATGCATCTGAAATCTTCAAGTATACCTTTTTTCATCAAAATTTCATTCTTTAAACTCTCCATAATATTTACTTCATATATACACAACATAAATTAACACGTACCGTCATGCAACGTAAAATATGAATTATTCCAACCATTAATTATATAGCATACAAGGGAAAAATATTATTAGGGTATTACACATTTTGGTGGGTGGGTAAAGATTTCCAGAACTAAAGTGTCCTATTTATGTAAAATTTTATTAATTTTTTATTACACAAAATGAAATATAAATAAAGAGAATAATTCAAATTGAACAGTTGTCTTTTAGGATGAGAGACGTGGCCATAATAGAGTTCATGTAAATGACTTGTCCAAAATTTCCTTATACACAACTTTATACATAAAAAAATTATTTAGGTTTTTTTCCCCAAAACCACTAATCTGGAAAGAACAAAAATGAAAACAGCAAATAATGTGCATCGCATTATTATGTAGTCGGTTAAATTTGACCATATATATTGTTATTTTAAAAGTTCTTCATTTAATTTATTTAGTTTCGCTCTTTGTCCATAATCTTAGTATGCAATGAAAAAAATAGAGTATTATAGATTTACACTACGTTTGTTTACTTGTCATTTTATTATATCTTCCATTTATAATTACATAAATAAGTGTAGGTTGAGGTGGCAGTTGTTTCTATCTGGACATGGATAATAACACTAGTTTGATCATTTGGAAGCTCACTTGTTAGAGGACTCCAAGTCAAAAAACTTCCACACTTGAGCGCCCAAGGAATTGTTTTTGGGTCTGAAAAAAATCGGGGGATATTGTTGAAAAGATAGAAAACAAAAATCATCCAAGCATGCTAGTGCTTGTAAAAACTAGGTGCGAAGAGAAATTAAAGTAAAAATATTAGAAAAGTAGAGTTCGTTTGGTGGCTGCTTGGACCCATTTCAAAACCCTACCATAATTTTCGCCACTTCTCTCCTACAGCTTATCTATACCCATATGTATTATTTTAATTGGACTAAAGCTGTTCTATACCTTTTACAGGACATGAAAATAAATAATTTAAACCTCCATGAACACCCGGCTTTCACTCATGCAGAGAAACTGTGTGTGTGTGTGTGAGAGAGAGAGAGAGAGAGAGAGATAATTAGTTTTGATTTGGATTAATCAATATAATAATAATATGCCAAAACAAGTACAACATGTGGAATGAAGCTTTATTTAAGAAAACATTAATTATTAGATTCGGGATCGATAATACACTTGGGGAAGATAATTACAAAGGACATTCTCGTATGATGTTGCATGTGTTTGAGAATCCAACTTTCATTCTCTCTCTATTTTTCTTTTTTTAATTAATTAATAACTAATTAGATTATATTAAAAATGCCTTTATTGTCATGAATCAGACTCTTCCTTTTCTATTTTTATTCATTATTTTATGTATTTGGCATCATGTTCAGAAGAATTGCTCATAGTCATGTACACATATTTTATTCTCTTTCTCGGCCATATTTTATTCTCTACTTTTAAGGGATAACAATGGGTACAAAAGGGGGTCAAGTGGCTAAGCATTTTATGTATGCATTTTAAAATAAGACAAACGCTTTTTTTAATGCTTATTATCTTAATAATAATAATATTTTTGTGTTTTGTTTGATGTTTTTTTTTTCTAATTAATGAAATATATACAATATATTACAAAGTTTCAAACAACATTAAAAAAGTGTGCTAGCAAAATCCAAGAGGCAAAAAAGTGCCTAGAAAAAAGAGTATATGCCTTCATAATGTAAAACCTACGGAAAAACTGTGGTGTCATTGATTTTTGCTAGTATAATATTGTCCGCTTAAAATTTTATTCTTGAGATTTATTCAAAATGCGTTGTACTACTTGAAGATGATATACTACATATATAGAGCACCACATGATCACAATCTTTCAATTTTAGATTGTGATCATATCATTTGGTCTAAGCCCATAACAAAGTCCTCACAAGGATAAGCCACCACAAACACTAAATCATGGATACTAATCTCTTTCACTCCTTTAATACTAGTCACATTATGAATCCTCAATCTACTCAAAGCATCTACTATGATGTAATATGTCAAGTTTATGGGTGATGTTTACAAGGATACTCAACAAAATTTTGAAACTCGTTTGATTCTATGAGAGTGTTTGCCAATGTTAGCGACAAATTAATAAAGCTTTCTAGAATCTCTATTGACTGAAAGAAAGCAATTACAATTCAGAATCCAAAAATTTGTAAGTTTGAATTCACCTTGAATTTTTATATTGATATGGTGATTCATGCGTTGTTCCTTGGCACAAATCTTTCTCATAAAAGTTGTGTTTGGGATGAAGAAGGGTTTTTGATTGTTTGTTTAGTGAAAAATTAAAAGGAATGCGAGAGAATTTTTATTTTTAAGCGGGTTTTCATATAAATGAATGTTGTATTTATAAACTTTTTATCTTTGGTCGACTATTGTGAAAGCTTCGTTCTATTGTGGTTCATCTTGAGAGCCAGCATGCTCTCTAAACTATCTCCAATCAACTTCCATAAAAGGTCCAGTTCAGCGTGCCATCTCGTAATTATTTCTTAAGTCTTTGGAACATCTGTGATTGACCTTTGGCTCACCGGCATTTAAATGTCGATGGGTGTTTTTTTTGTGAGCTCTGTTTGGCTCCAACAATGGCAATGACTTGAAGAAAAGTAATTATAAGCTTGAAAGAGATCTTTGTTGAGTTCTAGTAGGCATACACAAGTCCCTACTTGTAATGAACCCTACTTTTAAATTACATTATCTTAACTAATTATATCATGATTTTTATTAGATTGAATGTTAGTACTTTATATACACGTCCAAAGTACTTTTTTTGTAGGCTGTAGAGATACATTAAAAATATTAGTAAAAATTATATAATAGGCTGACATTCAGGATATATTATTAATTATATATATGTGAAATGACATAAGATTTTTCTCTCTTTTTTTTTTTTGTTTTTTTTCTAGCTAGCAACTTTCCACCCACTTAGTTCATGAAAGCACTTAATATTGAAGGAGAAGGGAAGGAAAAATGGGGAATGCAATGGAGTTTCTGTAATTGTTTGGTATCAAATTAGATGCCTTAAAGTGACTACGAAAATAATAACATATCAATTATGATAAAAGTTATGAAGCCATTACATTGAGTTAACTATTATTAAAGAGGTAATTATCTCCCTATTAATTTCAATAAATATTGATTAAGATGATTTTCAAAATCAGTCGCTCTGCTACCATTATATTTTCCCTCTTTAGTCTCGTCCTTTCTAAAATTTTAAGGGGACTGTTGCAGAGTGAGGAGGAACATTGAATAAGAGACTTTGTGTGACTGTAGATCGTGGTGGAAGTTTTTCTGGTAAGTAAACACCTTTTTTTAATGATGAAGTTTTCATGAATAGAACAAGGTTCTAACGTCTGTTTCAAATTAGCTTGTGAACTTTGTGAATTAGGTTAAAGCGTTGGTGTGAGATTTGATACATCATAGATTTGGACGTTTTCAAGAGGTAAATTCTAATTATTCTATAATCGTTGTTTGTAATGGTCTATTGAAAATTGAGAAAGAAAATTTTAATTTAAACACCTTTTTTTAATGATGAAGTTTTCATGAATAGAACAAGGTTCTAACGTCTGTTTCAAATTAGCTTGTGAACTTTGTGAATTAGGTTAAAGCGTTGGTGTGAGATTTGATACATCACAGATTTGGACGTTTTCAAGAGGTAAATTCTAATTATTCTATAATAGTTGTTTGTAATGGTCTATTGAAAATTGAGAAAGAAATTTTCAATTTAAAGTTTTGATTTTTGAACTTGAGAAGGTCGATTATGGATGAATTTGATGTTTAACTTTAACCTATCCATTATAAATTGTTTTGGGTCTCAATTCGCTTGATAATATTGAAAATCTGGCAATGTCGTGCAGCCAGTGTTAGAGAAGACAACGCTGGGCTACGACCCAGAGGTTGCGACCAAGCTAGGCCATGGCTTAGCCATTTTGGGACCACAACCCAAGTCCATTTGGGCTCGCTACCCAGATTTTATTTGGACCGTGACTCAAGAATTGTTTTTGTCCCGATTTAGGCTTTAGACCTAATTGTTCTTGGGTCTTTTTGGGGCCAATTTTAGAACTGAGTTGTGCCTAAGACTCAATTGTTCTTGAGTCATTTTCTTTGGTCTAAAGTTTGGGATTTAAATGTTTATTTTGTGGTGATGTTATTTTTAGGTGTTGAGACTTATGAGTTGTGCTTAAGACTCAATTGTTCTTGAGTCATTTTCTTTGGTCTAAAGTTTGGGATTTAAATGTTTATTTTGTGGTGATGTTTTTTTTAGGTGTTGAGACTTATGATTTGAGCTCGAAACATATTTTTGGGCTTTCCCAGGTTGTTTTTTGCTTTGGTTATTGGTATGGCCGATTGAGGTAGGATTTGTTTTTATGTCAACCATTTACATCATTTCTAAATTTTTATTTGATATGAGTTCTCATGTAAAATGACGTGTCTATTTTGATGGTTCGTTTGTTTTCGTACTATATATATATTTTCACTTGACATGTTTAAATTTGACCATGCATAACATTTTGTTTGATTATCTTGGTCGTGTGAACTAAGTTTAATTAACCCATATGAGGGTCCTATTTTCAATAAACACATTTGATCGTTAGAGGATGTTTTTATTTGTAATACTGTTAACTAAAGTAATGAGGCAACTGTATGTACCTTGTCCCTGAGCACAAAACCCTAAACCCGAGTAAGGTCATTGTGATTGTTACAATCGCCTGAGTAACGTCATAATTTATTTCTATTACTGTCGATGACATGACATGCTCAAAGTCTGGAAGTGGCTTCATTTTCACTGTGATTTTTCTATTAATAGTAGAGGCTTATTTCATGTATGTACCATCCTATAGTGGAAGTTTTCGACATTTGCCCTATTGGTCATTTTCTACTAAATTTTATTTAAATATTTTATTCATGGCATGGTCATATAATATTTTATACTTTTACGCTGAATGTAAAACTTTACCTCTATTGAGTTTAGTCAACTCATTCAAAACGACTCTTCCCTTTCAAGATTTAGTTTGGAAATTTCTAGTTGCTGTTGCAGGAGTGAGCTTGACTTGTTATTTTCTCTATTTTTCTTTATAACTTTCTGAGTTCATTTGTGAGGTTAGATGTTCAATGGTATATCAGTTTTACTTGTAATTCACTTTCATTTTGGCCTTTTTTTTTTATTTTTTATTTTGGATTCAAATTATTATAATGTCTTCTTTGATATTACTAATGGACTGTTGGTTTTAGACCATTTGGTTTGGGCCCTTGCAAAATTTTTTTCTTTTAAGTCTTCCACTACTCATTAAGTAATTAAGTTTAAATGGGTTAGATGACTAGATTTCTTTTTCAAGCCAGATTATTCATGTTTTGTCTCAGGTCCCTTTTGGGGTGTGACAGAAATTTTGGTATCGAAACCAGCTTGCTATCTTGAAAAGTGACATCAATAAGATAGATATTGTGATGATATACAAAAAATGAAATTATTATGCCTAAAGACGTAGTACTAAGACCGTTTTGAGTCAGGGTGTTACTAGGAAGACATCTTGTGGTTGTCAGCATGAGAATGATGATATTTTTCTATTCATACATGTGTAATTCAAAGTGGTAAAATAATTTAGTTAGAAGCAGTTGAGAGTATGCTTAATAAGTTGTTAAAAGAAATCTTTCCGGAAATATGAGTTTGTGAACTCTTTTGGGTTTGTGCGTGTGCGCCTTTGTAGTTTAAACATAAGAAATTCATCTTAGGATGTAGTCCAAAGTCTTAGTCCCTTTCTAAAATAAAAAACTTGCATCTTCTTATTTAGAATTCTTTAGTTTGAGTTAGGACCTTTCATTCATAAACTTTGGTTTGGTGACAAATTGTACCTAATTTTTGTTTCAGAAACTATTAGTAGAGGTTCTTGAATAGATCTTGTTTTGTCCGTTTAGCATAGTGTAAGTTTCTGTGTAGGTGGTTGGGAATATTTGGATCGGATACTAGAGTTGTTCAAGTAGAAGGATGACTACGACAGAGGTTTCCCTGATCAAAGCTTGTTTCGAAACTACTTAACAAGAGATGGTAAATAATTTAAAAGCTATTGATATGTTGGCAAAGCACGATATTGAATTAACTACATTTCTTTTGAGAAAAGAAAGAAAATTTTTAAAAAGGGATTAACTGGTTGATGGTATGAGGTAGATAGAATTGGAAACAAAGTTTGGTGTGTTGCGTGAGATGTTGATATACTATGATTAGTGAGTATAATGATTTGGTTGAAGAAGAGTTCTCAATGTCTAGGATCGCCAAATTGTGGAATTAACATTATATTAAGGTGATTAGTTATTATTGATAGAGTTGTAAGTTTGGAAAGTATTGGAGACTTTAGCCTATTTTTTTTAGTCTTATAGTTAAGCTTCATGTCTGAAAAATTAATTATTTTCTTTAATATTTTGAGGTTAATTTTGAAGTATTGAGTAAGTAGGATAAATGTTTGACAAAAAACAATCTAGTTTAAAGAAGATAACTAGAATGGGGTAAAGAGGCCTTTTGGGTATGTATATATAGTAGGATGTTTTAATGTTTGTTATTGGATTAGACAATGTATTCTTTAGTTCTTGATAGAGGCAACTCTTTTGAGGTTTGAGGTATGAAAATTTTAAGCTCCGCCTTATTTGAAATGTGTTAAGAGTTGATAATAAAATTTTTTCACATTTAGTGCTCTGAATGCCCTAAGATTTGGACACGAATAGATAGTGAGCTTTTGGTTTTGCTTATGGTTTAATTAGATGTAGTCTCAAATTTTGACTTGTTGATTGAGAATAAGACCAGATTTATTTGTTGTGCGAAGAGTACAACTCATTAAATAGTGAGTGGGCAAGTTACTACTTCATAGGATATTTCTCACATATAATGCTTGTCTATTCGGTTGTAGAGACTAAAGCGTTATAGGTGTATGTTTTGTATTAACGATGACTTTGAGTTACTTTGAAGAATCTAGTTTTATCAGTTGTGATTGTGTATTCTAAAGTTTTCTTGCAAATTTGCCAAGACAGCGTGCCCACCAACACGTGCGCACCGCCTCGACAACGAGTCTACCAGCGCCCACCAGTAGCACTGACCTGCAGTCCACCGGGCGGGGACAACGCGCATGTTTACACCTACCTGTCTTGCTCGTTGCCGCACCAACCTTGCCGTCCACCGTGCCGACCAGCACCGACCTGCCGACCATCAGCGCCATCCACTGCGCCAACCATCTACTGCGCGCCACCGCACCACCACCGTGCTCGCCGCCTCACCTTCCCCTTGCGTGCTGCACCGACCAATGCCTACATTTCGTCCACCGCCTCCCGCACTGCCGCCCAGTGCTGCCTGCCGGCTGCCACCTGCGACATTCTTCACCTAACATTGACTATTTTCAATTCCTTTGGAGATTTTATGGCATTTTATATTGTTTTAGTGTCCCTCTAGTTGCCTATATAAGGATGGGCAATCCTTCATTGTAAACACAATTTACAACTTGAAGTTTGAGAGCATTTTTCTTAGAGAGTGATTCTTTTCTTGAGTTCTCTTTGGAGGGCATGATTTTCTTTAAGTTTTTTCTTGAAAAGGTCGAATTTGATAGCTTTGGTTCAATCAACAAGTTTGGTTTAGGTCAAGCTCCTTTCCTTGATAGTTTCGGTTCTTATCCCTTTATAGATAACAGGTCGATCTCCTAATTTCTTTTGAATTTCCAAGGTGTCCTATGAATATTCTGCATTGTTGTTAGGTCTCTGATCTTTCATATCCGTGGTTCGCATCATTTGGTATCAGAGCTAGTTTGCCTACGATTCAAAACACTACTTGTATTGTTTTTCTATCTATCTTTCATTGTTCTTTTTTTCTTATCCAAAGTTCACAAAAAAAATATATTGTTCTTGTTTTGTGTTCTTGAAATCCTCAAGTATCGAGATTTCATTTCGTTCAATATATTTATATTGTTCTTGTCTTATGTTTTTTGAAATTCTCAAGTGTCAAGATTTCATTTAAATTAAAAAAAAAGTGTTCTTGTTTTGTTCTTTGAAATTCTCAAGTTTTGAGATTTTCAATTAAAAAAAAGTGCTTTGAAACTTTTACATCATTTGATATTCTCATCGGATTTCTTTGTCTTTGAGTTTCAAAATTTCACCAAATGAAAATTCGATTCGAGTGAATACTTTAGTCGTTTCAAGGTATCACCTTTGGTGATTGTTTTCATTTACTCTTTAAACATCTAACTCTTCGAAAACGTTATATCCAAAGAGTGATTCTAGTAAACGCCTTTGTGGCTTGTATTCTAGTAATTCTTGAACGTTGGATCTAAAGTTTGAAAGGTTTGAAATTTTTCTTTCAACATTTGTGGAACTGACTCTTGATTGAGTTCTTTAAGGAACTAAAGAAGAGATTGAGTGGTAAAAGGCAAGAGGGTGTAGAATATATTATAAAAGCCAAAATACGAGAGTAAACATGTGAATAAAAAAAATCCATTTCTTTTCTTTTACGCACCATTTACTTTATCTCATTTACTTTATCGTACTTACTTTATCGCATTAATTATCTTGCTTTCAATTTTTACTTATTGTTTAGTATTCAATTATATTGTTGTAATTTTCTTTCTCTTTATGTTCACTTAAATTGTGATAATTTGTTTTTAAAAAAAATGATGAGTGGAAAAGAGAGAGACATGGATCTAAAAATGTTCATGAGGTCAATGCATGTCCAATATTGGGATCTTGCTCAGAGAATGGACCGATTGAAAGTACCATCCTCTAATTATTCTCGTGGAATGAGAATAGATGGTAAAATAAACGATGGATCATACCAAAGAGGAAGGAATGATATGGTAGATCGAGAGGCACGTAACCGAAGCCACATGTAGGTGAATATTCCTTATTTCCAAGGGGAAAGTGATCCCAACACTTTCTTGGACTGGAAACAAAAGGTGGATTCCATATTTGATCAATAATACTATTTGGAAGAGAAGAAGATAAAGTTGGTCACTATGAATTTTATGGATTATGCAAACGTTTGGTGGACCCAATTATTAAGGGATCAAAAGAGATGTGGAGAACCACCAATTAAATCTTGGGTAGACCTAAAGGACATCATGAGAGAAAGGTTTGTTCTTTCACACTATAATAGGAAACCCAAAGTTGACAAAAGGGAGTCTAAGGTTGCACAGTATGACTTTGAGTAGCTTTATGAATCTTGCTTGAAGAAGAAACCAAGCACCCCTACAACATCAAATTCTGAGGCAATATTTGCTGAATCAAATGAAGTAAAGCAAGAGTTCAACTTCAACAAAGAAGAAAAGATGATAGAAAAGAAAGACGTTGAAGAAAAGCACGATGATATCGATGAGAGCTATAAAGTGGAGCAACGAGTTGAAGGAGAAGTAAAAGAAGAAAAACATGAATTGGGAGTAGTTGAGCAACTTCGGAAGTGGAGGAAATAAAAATAAGTGAGAAGGAAAAAGGCGAATATAAATAAGAAAAAAGTGCCAAAGAGAGAAAAGCTGAGAGTGAAGTAATCAAAAAAGGCATAGAGGAAGAAAATAATTTGGAGGAAGAGAAAAGAAATGAATAGAGTGAGAACACGAGGGAGTTAATTTTACCTTTGTGCAAAGATGTTTATTTTACTTCCCATGAGCTAACTTCTTTTCTAGTGCTTGTTTCACCAAATTTTCAGAATTATAAAGACATGCATCTGAAGGAATTACCAATGGACATACCACAATTAAGGAAGATTAAAAATCCAAGGATGGAGTACATCAAGATGTGCCCATATGACATTCACTACAAAGGTAAGGAATATGTGGTTGCCAACCCATTTCCAACAAGGTATGTTGTCACCCTTCAAAGTAAATTATTAAGGTATGAAATTATTAGATTTTTCCTTGACAACGCCTTAAATTTTGGAAAAGATTTATGTGCAAATGTTCAGAGAAAAGTTCTGAATTTTTGTGAAAACTTTGAATGTGTTGATTTTTATAATCAGAAAGCAATTATATACGAGAAGAACAAATTGTGTATGCCTAGATATTATCTTTATGAGCTATATGGAGCATACATGTTTTCTACGTTTGGTTTAAAGAATGGTTATTAGAAATTTTTGTTTATGCTTAAACATGAGTGGATGAATATACTACATGAATTATTTGATGTTTATAGTATTTTTATAATTTTGATAAATCATGTGCTTAAATCTTTTGCTAGAAAATATGCTATTATATGTTTTGATAACAATTTGAACTATAGCAAAATTGTAAAAATACATGATAATAAATTTGTTCATTATGTCGTAGTTTACTCACCATTTGAACTTAATTATCCTTTAACTCCGTTAGAACCTTTACTTTTATTTACTAATGAGTTTGATAATTTTTGTGGTAAGAAAAAGTTTGAAGCTCTTAGGAAGGTACATTCAAAGAAGTGGGAAAATCCAAAGAGGAATGAGCCCTATGCACAAGTATTTAAAGAAAGCCTAAAGAAATTTGTATTTGACCCCAGAGATTGTGCTTGGGAATATCGAAGGAAGAAAATGAGGTATGGTAATGAAAGTGTTATTTTAAATATTACTAACTTGTCCTTTTACGATGTAGAAGATTTGAGGATGAATCTTTTCGAAGGGGGAGGGAATGATACAATCTAAGGATCCATTAGGAGCCAAGCCATGGCCAAGAACAAAGGGACATCACCAAAGATGGAAGGAATATTGAGAAAGTTCATAACAAGGAAGATGGGCCAATGTTTACATGTTTTAATCCAAATTAAAAACTAATTAAATGGCAAGTCAAGGCCCATGAGGGTGTTAGGGATTAAGGAGGATCCAATGGAGGCCCAAGGTATGATTCGATTTGAAGAGAAAATGGCTAAAATAGAAGAAGAGACGCATCTGCCCACGGCCTAGGCCCACTGCACACGCCGCTCGACAGTGCGCCCTCTGACACGGGCGCACCACCCCTATAGCGGGACCACAAGTGCCCACCAACGGCACCAACCTGCCGTCCACGTCGCGCGAACAACGCGTGCGTTCACACCTACTTGCCGATCGTGCTGCAACACCAACCCTGCCATCCACTACGCCGACCACCAGTGCCATCCACCGCACCAACCACCGGAGCGCGTTCACATGTACTTGCCATGGGCGCCGCCGCACCACCACAACACGCGCCGCCTCACCTTCCCCGCACGTGCTGCACCGACCAGTGTCGACATTCCGTCTGCCGCCGCGTGCGCCGTCGCCCAGCGTTACTTGCCAACTGCCACCCGCAACATTCTTCACCTAACATTGACTATTTTCAATTCTTTGGTACATTGTATGGCATTTTATATTGTTTTAGGGTCCCCTCTAGTTGCCTATATAAGGATGGGCAATCCTTCATTGTAAACATAACTTACAACTTGAAATTTGAGAGCATTTTGCTAAGAGAGTGATTCTTTTCTTGAGTTCTCTTTGGAGGGCTTGATCTTCTTCAAGTGTTTGCTTGAAAAGTTTAAACTTGATAGCTTTGGTTTAATCAACAAGTTTAGTTTGGGTCAAGCTCCTTTCCTTGATAGTATTAGTTCTTATCTCTTTATAGATAACGGGTCGAGCTCCTAATTTATTTTGAATCTCCAAGGCGTCCTGTGAATATTTCGCATTGTTGTTGGTTCTCAGATCTTTCATATCCGTGGTTCGCTCAGCCGTACACATCAATGCATAACTATTTGTCCCAACATCAATTGAAAACTTGCTAGCTGCCATGAACTTCAATGCACGACATCTCTTTATAGACTCAACATCAATCGAGTCGTTTGTTAGCTGCCATGCACTTCAATGCACGACAACCTCTAGTGTAATTAGCTTTCACATCAATCAAAAGCCTTGCTAGTGGTCGTACACATCAATGCACAACTATTTGTTCTGACATCAATTGAAGACTCACTAGCGGTCATGCACATCAATGCATAATGACCTCACACCATTTGTTTGTCTATCTTGACTTTAATCAGGATCAAACTAATGAACTTAAGCATGTCTTTCAATCCTCTTTATCTTTCTTACTTGAAAAATGTATGAATAGAAAATTATTTTCATTCTTTTTCTTTAAAACATGATGCATGAACAATATACATTAGCAACACTTATGATATCCTCAAAGATCAATATAATTCTAACATTACATAAAAAAAAAAATCCTCGAGTTTTACATGTATCAATAATCTAACCTCACTATCTATTACATATCAACATATTATCATGTAACTAAACCTAATAGCTAAATAAACAGTACATCATATAATAGGGCATAACATCAATCAACAACAACAATGTATCCATGACAATCTTTAATTTAACATACTAACATTTATAATAACCTAGCATCTCATGGTGTAGGATTGAAGGCCAAAAGCATACAACCATTACTTACCTTAAAGTCTTCACACAATGTCCTGCAACTTAGGGAATTATTTTCTTGATCTTCAATACCTAGAACATGCCAAATTCCACATTAGCATCTATTCATGCACTTTGTTACTTCAAATGTTCAAATTCCTTAACATACTCCACCAAACCCTTTAACTCCAAAACTCACACTTAACCAACTTTGTGCATAATAACATAAAAATTGGTTTGAACAAATCTTTATGCATACTTAGATAAAACATATCTAAACTCAAGCCAATAAGCATCAATTTTCAATTTTCTCTTCACTGTTTTCATCTGACTTCATCCATTCATAACTCATGATATACATAACCAAATTCATCAATTCCAGAACTTATATTTTTCTTAAGATGTTTAGTAAAACATAGTTGCGTGGATTTATATAAGAATTTCATTAAGATTATCTTATCTTCTATGAACAAAAACTATTTTTTCACGACCTAGAGGCGGGTCGGACAGAAACGCCAAGGCTAAACGACCCGGTCCACGGAGGGATCCCGGTTACCCAACTCAATGCTTGTTAAATTATTGTAGAAGACTTGTATAAATACCCAGCCGCGACCCACTTGTGATGGGCCACAGTCCATATAGTGATTGCGAGAATAATTAATAATACAAAATAATAGATTAAAAGTCCAAATAATACGGTGCATACAATCCAAGTTTCTCAAAAAACAAGAATAGGTATATTAAAGTCATCCAGCAGTTTTCTTACCAAAAAATAAGGGTTCGACTTAGGAAATGAAATAAAATAAATAGTAGTAGAGTCTTCATCCAAAACCCTAACATGAGAAAAATATAGTCGAAGGGTGAGTGACTAGATCAGTAGGGAACTTATACTAAATGCTATGCATGTGTAAAATTTATTTTATTGTTTTCGGGAAAAACATGAATTTCGGGAAATATGTACATTTTTCAAACATTTGAAAACCCTTTTTATCTTTTGGGAAAATCCGGATCCAAAGGCCCCCGATGAGATATTTAGAAAGCATGGCTATATACATAGACAACTATAGGTTAAAATACTCTCGTCGTGTTTCATCACAGAAACTGTAATCCGTGAAAATGGAGGAACACTCAAGTACTCTGCCGAGGAATCACACAGAAAGGCAGCGACCGTTTCCGGGAAGCACCCTATGAGCCTGGAGGAAGACAAATGACGGAGGTCCGTAGACTTGGCTCATCACCCAGGTTGTCAGCGACACACCCGTCATATACACCCTTATCAGGTTTAGGGATTCAAAACCCAAGGAAGCGCCATCACCTTCCTAATCTCATATTTCACACAGCGTACAAACAAAACACCTCCACGCAGCAGGAGATGTACAGGGGATAGCCTCCTAATACTTTGATACTGAAACCATCCAAAGTATCAGGAGGATTCATCACTCCTAAAACCGTATCCAATATGTCACACCATGAAATCAAATGCACGAAAGTAAATGTGTAAAACTTTCGTACATACATAATATAAAAAGCTGATGTGCTATCGAATAGTCCCCGTTAGGTTTTTCATATGTGGTGTCCCACAAAATTTGATTTTGAAAACTATGCAATGCGGTGTAAAAAAACTCAGTATAAAACCCCTACCTTGACGATGGTCTCTCCTTTTATCCGTAGGAGCAATAACCATAGGTACCAGCTCGAAGTCCTTGAACTTGTCTGAGCCTACAACATGTCAACCACGGGGCAAATCTCTTAGATGAAATCCTGCATAATATGTGAAAAGAAATCTCATACCGGGACTAATCTCAACTTCTCCCGACACACCACTTATCATTCCCTCTACGGTTCACAAAATAGTACTACACATGGAGATATAATCCTCAACTAGTAACCGAATGAATAATATAAACTCAACTGATAGAATAAGAACACCCAACAAAGTCTTAATCCTCAACACAATACCCTGTTATTCACAATTTGTAAAAATCCCAGCATAAATAACGCATAATAACTAAAACACAAAAATAGGGTAGTCCTTGATAGTCATTTCCAAAAACAGAATCCAATAGCACATTAACAGAGTAAATGAACTAGAATAATAGGCCACTCGGTATTATTCATCAAATACAACAGCAGCAGGAACGACAATGATCGAGCTGAGGGACCAAAGAAACATACGACATTTTCTTACGTCAAACAGATAAATGGCGGAATGAAGCTCCTCAGTCTAGCCCTCCATCGTCCAAAATGCCTCGGACGAAGTCACCCAAGCTCTCTATCTCTAAAGAGAAGGCTTTTTGGCAACTCACATAATATATCCCAAGCTCTCGGCCAAACACAATATTTATACTCAGTTTTTAGGGTTCCTTTATATCGGACGTTCCTTGCTTCATTTTGGGCATCTCTCATCCACAGAAATGACAAATTTTTGCTTATAACGAACATCCTAAATTCAAAACGGACTTCCCTTATCACCAGTCAGATGTTTTTTGGACGTCCCTTCTCAAAATGGACATCCCTCACAGTCCATCCAATGGCTATCGTTTTATCCTCCCTTCCTCATCCGATGGCAAACACTTCAACCGCAATTTGATCTATTTACAAGTAACAAGTGCCCCGCACGTGACATCAACAGCTGGCTTATTAAGGATGTCCCTAGCTTCAACGAATGTCCCTCACGCTCAATTCGACGATTTACAATCTACCCGAGTGACATCCAACGGCTATCATTTTGTCCGCTCAACTATCGTGTGCCTTAATCCTCAGCGTCAGACGTCCTCTGATCCAACAGACGTTTCTCCGTCTTGATCTGACGGACAACAAATCATCCAACTCCCATAGCCTTCTAATAGCCAAGGCTTCGTCTTATCTTCTACAACGACGTTGTTTGTCACAAAAAGAATCAGCAATTTGTCTGATTCCTCCTCTCATCTGATGGTCCCTTTTCACTACCTGATATGCTGCAAGGATTGTTAAGAGCACAATATAGAAATCTATCCCAAAAATCTGTACCAATCTGAACTAGCAGCGCTAAAACAGAAATATCTCCCAATTCCCACGTGAACTTGAGCTGAAAATTGGAGGGCACAAACTTAACACATTCAAATAAATCGTATCAAAAATTTGTTACAAAATCCACTCTAGATCTCCACTTATGGTCGAAACAACAGAACCTCAAAAACTAGGGTTTCACAGATCAAATCTGACAACCAGAATTCAAACAGGGCTAACTCGATTTGCATACAACCAATGAGGACCAAATTTGGCAGTCAGCAACTCAGCTCATTATAGAACAAATCTCCAGAAGAACCGAAATCAAGAGAACGAACGTAAGGGCATCAAAACAGAACCCCAATCGAACTCATCCAGCAGCGAAGAACAGAAAACAGAATTTGCGGCAGAATAGAAATCCAATAAAACCTCCAAACCAACAAGAGCAATGAATATATTTTCCAACACAACTCAATAACAACTAGTTATAAAAGGGACAGAATAAGGAGAACCAGAAATAACATAAAAACCCATCAAAGAACCAGCTAAATTCCGAGGAGTCCGTGGACCTCCTAGTGAGAGGACGACTTGCGGTTTGCTGAGAAACAAACACTCTCCAAGGGGTGGAAACCTACTTCTATCTCCACTCCATAATCCACACTTGAAGATGAGGTATTGGAAGAGATAGTATCCCAATATGCTAGGTCAAGAGGCTTCAAGAACACCTAGCTTGGGTGATGGAGGAATCGGCGTGAGGGGGGGAAGGTAGCCGCAGCTTCTTCTTCAAAGAGAGAACCAAGTTTTTCTATTTTGTCAAAAAGTGCTCTCCATTCTCAAAGAGGGGTTATAAAACCTTAAGTGTTTACAAAAATATGTCAAAAGACCAAAATGCCCTTAACGTAGATGTTTCAGCATGCAAACCACGCGCCTCTAACACTTAATCAAAGACCAAACCACAAAATAGAAAAAACCAAATAAAAGTTTCCAGAAAAAGTCTACTTCTAATTCATCAACAAGAAATCAAATGATACTAATAATCTTCGAATTCTCACCCCTTCATAGACTCTTTGGAAGTGGAATTGATATGCCATTTGTTTGGTTGTGCATGCACCCATGTAATCACATGGAACATAACTCCTTTATCTTCATGAGATATTTCTTTCAAAGAATCCCAAACTTTGACATTTCCTGCAAAATAAAAACGAGTTAGGAAAGCTATAAGTTTCTTGGCTCGACTCCGAGTGATAGGACCCTGGGGCACATCACTACCTTCCTATAAATCCTTTTATTTCAATTTAATCTCCTTTTTCTCCTTCACAATCAGCCCGCAGGGTGCTTCTCATCTTCCCCTTCCTTTATTTCAATTCAATATATAACACAATATATATATATATATATATATATATATATATATAGAATATATATTGTATTTTAAATAGATTAAATAAATCTAATTCGTTTCTCAATTTCAATTCCAATTCTTTCCGAACATCAACCGATGAACGTTCTTTAACCAAAATAATTTACTAACTCCATTTCTTAAATTATTAGCCGCTCGGTAATTACCCACTTTAGCCAATTTTGACCAATTGACCAAAAAATCATACATGGCCGCGGGTCAAATTTTCCACACTTTGACTGATTCCAATGCAAAAAATTAACACATGGAATTTAATATTCCAAAATTTTCTCGGGTTTTACATATATAATTTTGACCTATTTTACCTCATCCTTTACTTTCTACCCATAAACTTAACCAAACTTCTTTAAATTCCATTAAATCATAAAGAGAAATCTTATTAACTTCAAAGGGTGGAGAGAAAGAACACTCCCCTTGATAGCTTCTTCTTCTCCAAAGTGATTCTCATAGTTGAACTTATCCTCACAAAAAGAATAGTTTCTTATATAACCTAGTAGCTCAATCTTGAAGTGTCATCCTCTTCAATAGAGTACATGCTAAGTCATCTGATTTCCCCCCCTTAAATCATGAACTTTTACATTCTCGGTCGATCGCTCACTAACTCTAGTTGACTGCTCCCTCACATTTCAAAGAAAATCCTTTACCGGATGATCTATCGCGGGCATTCAACCTTTTGCAAAAAGTAATTTATACACTGTGTCAAGTGACATCAATCTAATATCTGGTCGAATACAAATGCACCCAAGGCTAAATTCTTTCAATCTATCCTCCCCCAATGCTAGGCGACCACAAAACTACCCGACGCAGATACATTCTACATTATCTTTTGTCTAGTACTCTTAACTCGGTTGACAGCAATATCACTCGAGAGCTTCTTGATGTGCAATCTAGACATCTGTGCTTCCACAGATACTTAAATTGCCTTGGGGTGGTCAATCGTACTCTCACCCTAGTTGATCACAAATCCATCAGAGAGCAATTTAACTAAGTCCTTGTATACTCACTCTTCCTTTAACATCAATTTATCCATAATAACAAGGTATTTCAACAACCACAATTCAATCATATCAACACCAAAATTATTAAACATTGACATCGCACAACCTTATAATTAATACAACAAAATTCAAGGTATTACACATTAGGTCCTATTAGATTTTTTTGTTAAAGTATTCATTAATGTTGAATTAGGCTAATTAACTTTTTCATGTAAGTAGTAATTTCTATTGCTAAATATGCTATCAATAAATATGCAATTAAAACAAGCATAAAAGTAAAGAGCGAGGGAAGAGATTGCAAACAAGTTTGGTAACACAGTTCAGCCAACGTTGCCTACATCCGTACTTCAAGGATCCCCCCTTGAAGTTTCCTTTACCTATAACCTCCCTAGTTATAAATAATTGATCTTCTAGGCATCAATCAATCCTTTACAACGACTGTTATAAGGCGTCACCCTTCAATCGTCTCTTTACTAGAGGAATAGAAAATGAACAATGAAGTACAATCTAAAATGCCTAACTCTCACTAGTGTTTAATCTCAAGTTTAGGGATGAGAGAGTTAGGTTAAGCATTCAAGCTAGGAGAGAATTTGATAATTAAAATTGGTAGCACTTTGGTATGATTTTTTCTCCTTCTATCTCTCAATTTGGAGGTGCGTCTATTTATAAAAAATGTGTAACGATCAAGAACTTCCCAACCGTTGCAAGTAACCGTTATGTATTTGGTCGACCACCTTCATTTCTGGTCGTCCGCACTGGTTGCCTGATATCTGGTCTGGTCGACTACTCTAGTGTAACTCAGGAAATTAATTCGAGTCTACAATTTTTGGTCGACTGCTTCCTTCACACTGTTTGACCGCTCTAACACACCAAAAACAATGTCTGATTTTTCTAAGGTTTGCAGTCCACTGCCAACCATCCAGATTAACCGCTTTCTCTAGTTCAGCTTATCCGAGCAATCTGTAATATTTCTGGTCGATCGTAGACTTCCTTCTAAAATATGATCTGGTCGTCCACATGTGAAAACTCAACTCTGGACTGGACGACCGCAACCTTGTGTTTTGCATACTTTCAAGCATTTAAGTTCCAACAAATTCACCATTAACAACTTTAACTTAAACAAAACATGTTAGAATATTTAAATACCCTTATTAAAGAGTATTTTCAATGAAGATCATATATTTATTGAATGATAAATATATTCAATTCATAAATAACTTATAGATAATTAAATCCTACTTCATCAAAACAAATAAGTTTAATATCTCTTAAGTTAATCTAATAATGTGGTATGATAAATTAATAATGAGAAGGCTTGTTAGTATAAGAAAAATGAGCTTAACTCATGATATCCGAGTTGGAAAAAATTTTATTTTTTGCTTTAAAATCTTGATGGAGGTATTTTTACTGTGTGAACTTTAGAGTTTTCTCAGATTGTGAGAATTTGAAATATTTAATTAAAAAATATGATTTAGGTCTCAGGTTGAGGAAATCAGTAAAATTTATTGTATATGAAAATTTAATTTTGGACTACCATCTTGGTAGGACAATGTAATGGCGAATGGTTTGAGTCAACATCTTTAAAACCTTATTTCTTTACTTGGTATTAAAGATGGGAAGAAATCTTAGCTTGCCAATGACTATGATATGTAATGTCAAGACAATGGTCTGATAGTTTGTGAATATAATTGAAGGGCAACATTTCTATTCTTCTGCAATGTGTTAAGGAAATGCAAAAGCTTGTTGATGAACTAAAAGAAGGATTTAAGCACGGCAATTGAGTGGTAGGTATTGATGAACTTCTTTTATTCAAGGGCACAGTGGTAGTGCCCAAGGATTTGAATTAGAAACAAGAGATTTAGTTGAAAACCATAAATTGAAATTTTATATTTTATTATGGTAGTTCAAAGATGTATAATGACATTTATGTCAATGTTGGTATATTTACATGAAGCAAGATGTAGTGTAAATATAGTTAAATTAGAGACCCATCATTTGTCTATGGCAAAGCATTTGAGACAACTAGATTTTTACTATCTTTATCTATTCAAGAGTGGAAATGTAATAGAAATACTGTGAACTTATCATCTAGATTACCCAAAAATTGTACAAAGATTTATTGTTTTCGTATATTATTAAATAATTAATTAAGGCAAAACACTTTATTCTTCTAAAGATGACTTATTCCTTTGACTTCGTGGTTTTTTTTCTATTAAAGTTTTCATCAGAAACCCAAAGTTCACTTGAAAATTTTGGAAAACCCTAGTGAATGTTTTGGGCATTGGTTGAATTTGTTTATGATACATCACTTTTAGGTAGATGGATAGATTGAGTGGATGATGTGTACTCACGAGGACATGATGAAGTCATGTACTCTAATTTGTTGATAGATGGAGGAATTGCGTCGATGTAATTGGTATGTAGTAATGGCTTTTGATTAGTATTAGTATATCACCTTGTGAAGACCTTTTTAGGGGAGAATTTGAGTTTATGGCCGATGCTTTTGTGTTTATAAAAGTTCAACTACATTGTGGTATAAGTTGTTTCGGTGTAAAAGGGAAGTTAGCTATGAGATATATTGGTTCCTTTTCAGTTTAATAAGTGGATTTTTTCAATGGGTTGTCAATTGGATTTACCACCATAGATGAATTATGTTCACAACATCTTTCATGTGTCGATAATGAGGGAGTCTATTTTTAACCCATCGCATGTCATCTCCTGAAGCGAAGTGTCCATAAATCAAAATATTCAAACCTAACAATTTCCAAAATCCATCAATTTACAAGAAGCAAATTGAAATCCAACTTAGAGGCATTTCTATTCTACCAGTCAGACTCCAACTTGCTGAATGGACGTGACAGTCATAGGAAGCGAATGCATGACAATCATGACAACACGACTCATTTCTAAGCGAAAACAAATGAGCCTTGGTCAAGGAAGCCTCTGCTGTAGTCTCTGGAACACCCATCGAACGACTATAGTTCTGAAACTAAGTATTTCTAACAACCTATGCATATGTCTACATTAACGCGGAACAAACGTGAATTTGGAACATAGAGGTATTTAGTGAGAAGCGATTTATCGCGAGTAACCCTATCCATTACTCCGATTACACGAATCGTATTGGCGCTGGTTATGGCCCGTCGGCACATCAGAGCGATTATACCATCTTTCTACGATGAGTGACGGATGAGTCCTTGTGTGACCATCCATTTTCACTGATAACGTTTTCATAAGAAAAATGATGTTGGTGTATTTTGCGATTATCGTTGTCTATGTATACAACAAGTTTTTGGGCAAAGCCACATCGAGGGCTATGAGCTGGATTCATAAAATGATAAAGAGGTTTTAATAATTTAAATCCATGTACGGTAATGAGAAGCATGAAATGGTTTTCAAAACATGAGAAAAAAGGTTTTAGCATGCATTGCATTTAGTATAGATTTTCCTACTAAGTTAGTCACTCACCTCTAAAACTATATCTTTCCCCAGGGTATGTGTAACGACTTGGATTTTCGTAAATCTTGAAAATGCGTAAAAATTTAAAATTTTCTTTTTAAAATAACTCAGAGTGCGTAAATCCAAATCACTATTAACTCTTTCTTAAAACTCATCATGAAAACCAACTTATTAATTATGCAGAAGGGTTAAAAATCATCTATTTAAATTCTTGCCAACACGTTATAAAATATCCCTTTTTAAATCGTAGCGAAAACGTGAGAATTCTTTCAAAAGAAATACTAAACAATACTAAACCATTCAATCATTTCGTTTTCAAATAGAACTGAACCATTACTTCCTTGATTCAATACCATTTACTTTTCTTTAACTTTGTTGATTCATAACCATTTACTTTCATTTGTCTTTTGCCTTGCCAGCCTGAATCCTGTGCTTGCGAAATCATCCATCTCTGCCTCATTATGCGTTTCTCATCTTTTTCTTATTCGTTTACTATCTGTTTGTCATTGTAGCTACACCACAAGTAAGGACGTGAGCTTATGCCCAGTAAGGGGATGAGGAAAACAATTATGCATTTCTCTCTTTAGTTCTTCTTGGAATGGAGGCCACCCAAACCAACTTCTTTTATTACGTTTGTTTTCTTCGTTCGTTCTTAACTCGTACATCGAGCTGGAGATTGAGGGTTTTCCTTTGAGATGACATAGCTGTATGGATTCTAACCTCCTATGTGCATACTACTCCCTTTCCCGACTTGGTAAGGGTGTATCCTAGCTGCTAGGCTAGATCCAGACTACCCATCTACCTCAACTCCCTAGTTCCGGCATATACCTGCCTTTAGGGTTTGTTCTTTTTTCGGCATATACCCGCCTTTAGGGTTCTTTCTATCTCGGCATATACCCGCCTTTAGGGTTCTTTCTTTCTGTTCCAGCATATACCCGCCTTTAGGGTTTGTTCTTTTTCCTCACTCATGCATGCGGGTACCATCCTGAAGGTTACCCCCTACGTGGTTTCTATTATCATGAAACACACTGCATAACATAAACTGAATTACACATTGAGATAAACATACTATAAGTGAACTGGTACATGTAAAGAATCATAAAAATTTGCTGAAAATACGAGAAACAATTATACTATCGAAATGTAACAACGAGTGAATACAATAAAGCAGTAAAGTAACGTACGACAACTAAACATGCTCATAAACTAAGTTGGAACATGCTGAATGAATCTATATAACTAAAAGGTTTCTATCCAGAACCAAGAAATAATATTTAAAGAAAATAGGGAAAATCCGAAATGACTTATAATGATTCATACATCTTAACTCTTTAAACCCTTTTTGGCTTCTTTTGTTTAGTTAACTAAACCTTTTTCCTTAGAGAACTCATCATTTATTCTTGCTCATCACCCGTCTTCATTTTCAATTCATCATTCTCTACCTTTCCACTATTTCTTCATGCATCACAATACTCATTTATCAATTAATAACTTCTACATGACTATTCTGCAATATTTCGTTCAATTAAATCATACTCTAAATCAAGTTTAACAGAAAAATTACATACAACAATCATGCTTACATCTTGCATTTAGCCAACAAGCATCTAACTACTAAACATACTCTTTTCATGGACAACATAATTAAGTTAATACCTGATTTCATGCTTAGCCCAGATGTGTACTTAGTCGGTTTACATGCTGAAGTGTTGACATTGTTAATTAACATGATAGTTATACATGCTTAAGTAGGTGGACATGCTAATTAATTCATTACACGAAATCCCTTGCTTGATTTGTGCTTACACTTAATTTCACAAGTTATCATGCAATGGCAGTAAATTATTTATATGCGTAAGGAATTAAAACGATAGCTACATAGCAAGTAAATATTCAATAGCTCTTTAGCTTACTTTCATCTTTAGCTTTCTTTCATACCTTCGATCCCTTAAGCATTTTCATCACATAATTTGACTCTTTCATACTTTACATAATAACTTATCATTTACTCGTTCCACTTTCGTACCATCATCCCTTCATTTATCACATAATGTAACATAAAACAAAGCTGAACATCAAAAGGAAGATATCACAAATTCACAATAATTCTACAGAACATCTAACAACTATCAACATCCATTTTAAGAACACTAACTCTAACTCACACACACTTTACTTGGGTGTAGGGCCAAAGGCCAAGACAACCCATTTCCTTACCTCGAGTTTTAATGCGCTTTGTTATTTCGTCGTTATTCTTCTTCCCTTCTTGTACCTTCATAAAGTAACAATGTTCATCACTAAATGATTACACAACTCCTTCTTATTCCTTACAAATTCTGGGAACTTGATTACAAAATCTGAATCCAGTCAAAACTACATTCATCATAAAGCAAACTACATCTAATCTTCGACATACTTTTATCCAATCATTGATTTAACACTTTCTATTTCCACAATTCATTCATGCTTTTACTCAATTCTAATTTAAACCAACATATCCTTCATTAACATGTTCATGCTTTTGAAATACCAACCGAGCATAGAAATTAACAGAAACATTTCACCAAGTGCTTCATAAGGCCATATTTATTTACTTACACCAAAGTAGATAATCCAACGACAGATTAACAACCCAACAGAGGTGTTATTTACCAATATTAACAATAAGAGGTTGTAATTTATTTCCCACAATGAATATATTTTGTCAATGGTGTACTTAGCTAAAATAGGAGCAATAACCATCTGAAGCTTACATTTATAAACCAATCATCACAAAATTTTATTCCAACTTCAGAACAATGGTATGCTTTTATTTCTAACTCAATATCATAACCCAAAAAGACATGCACGGAGAGTATATATCATGTGCTTCATCCACCAGAAGAATATCCATATATTTCACCATTAAATAAGTCAATTCAGAACATCAACCCAACTCATAACCAAGTTGCATATGCTTATTTAATTACGTAACCACCTCTATCCTTTACAATTACAACTTAGTAACACAACCAAAAATTCAGCGATTATTATCCAGATTTAAAACTCAACCATAACGACTAAGATGACATTCACTTGATCAAAGCAGTACCCATTTCATAGAAATTCAAATTCTCAGAGCATACTCAGTTATGATTGACCACAAACTACAACTATTTATCAAATCCTCCAACATCCAAGAACATACATAACAACACATCCCTCAACCTAAATCACCCATGAAGAACACATCTAAAATAAAGGAAGAGGTCACTACTTGTTCCTGCACCCAAGAGCAAGTAGTCCACCCTTTACAGCTCTCGGCCATCAACACCAGAGCAACATCCGAGAGAAGCCTTCCCATCCTCATCCTTCTTGGCCATCAACTCTCCTGCACAGCTCAACCCGAGAGCTTCACTTGGCAACAAGAAGAGAAGTCTCCTGCAAAGAACTCCTCTGCCGATTTATCCTCTACTCATGCCTGACAGCTTCTTCAATTCGTCAACAACCCCAACCACTTCGTTAATTCACTCCTGCTCAGCTCAATAATCTCACCCGATAGCATCTCCCCAAATCCCTCTTTTCTTTCCCTTTTCAGAAGCTGTCATGTTGTTTTTCTCCCCCCACTTTTGGCCAAGTGCAAATTCTAGCTGGAAGGAGTCCAACGTGGAAAATTCACTAAAGGTAGCAAATGGTTCAACCCGAGCTGCCAAATTGGGTTCCAAATGGAACCGGATCAGAGCATCCAATTCGTGGTCACCGGCAACAACCCGACCGATGCCAAAAACCAGTCAATATACGATCACCAAAAATGAAAGGGAAGGAAGGAATCGACCAGCTTACCTTAAAGCAACGCCGAAATCATTGTCGAACCCGTCGCCAGAATCTCCTCACCTCCGCGGCTGAAGCTCCAATTCTTCTCGCTGTTCGCCGGACTTCGCCACCCGAACGCGAGCCCTAGCTCGCCATGAATCCCAGCCCGCGACGCTGATAGCATCACGCTGCATGCCGCACCCCAGATGGCGTCTCCCACTGGTCGTTGCCTCTCGCCGTCTCTCCCTTGCATCGCTCTCTCTCCCTCTCTTCGGATCTCATTCCCAGCAAAAGGGAAGAAATGGCTTCACATTTCTTTATTTTTCTTTTATTTTTATGTTTATTATATAATATATATATAATAATTAATTTAATTATTTATATTATAATTTAATTCAATTAATATTTATTTTATTTTGATTACGTTAATTTCCATAATATATGATTTAATGAATACGTTCTTGGTAATACCTTGATAGTCAACCCACTTAAAAGTCGGGGTATTACAGTATGGGTAGGTTCGGTGCATTGGTCGTGTACGTGTTGCAGCAGGGCGATACTGGTGTTCCATGATGAGTGTCTCGATCTCTCCGTGGATGGGTGGAGGTTCGTTGGTTCAATCTCTCCTTTCATGTTATGTTGAGATTTTAGTTTTGGTGTTGTTTGATTTAATTCTTGCACTGTACTTTCCTTTATTATGCTATCATATTTTTGGTTGATCACTTTGAGAACCTCAACCAATGTGATTAGAGTTTGGGCTTGATATTGTTCCCATTAAGTCTTCCACATAAAAATTCAGGCCTTGGCTGGATAACCGGGTTCTCTCCGAGAATTTGGTCATCTGACCTGGCGATTCTTTCCAGCCTGCCTTTGGGTCATGACACAAAGTGCCTATCAAGGAAGATGTATCGTTTTAGAAGGAGACTGAGAGAATTTTGGATTGTGAGATCATAGTTTTGTGTCATTGTAAAATTCTTTATGTTCAAGTTCAATGAAAGAATCATATCAAAAGAGAAGTTACTTCGAAAATGGAGCTAGAAATGGTGGTTGAGTACCCTCATTTATTCAATAAAATGTTTGAAGTTGTCTTCATATTCGAGGATGAGATTTTGTAAGTGGTGGAGAATGTACCAACTTCAAAATTTTAAATAGGTAATTATCTCCCTATTAATTTGAATAAATGTTGATTAAGATAGTTTCCAACATCAACCCCTCTTCTACAATTATATTTTTCTCCTTTAGCCTCCTTCGTTATGAAATTTTAAGGGTGCTATTACAGAATGAGGAGGGACGTTGAGGAAGGGACTTTGGGTGACTATTAATCGTGGTGGAAGTTTTTTTCGGCTCCTCCTTCTGCTAATATTAATAATCACTTTTCACCTAACCCTATATATACTTCATCTCTACCGTCCACGTGGGTGATGGATTCAGGGGGAACCAATCACTGTACTCCACATGCCAATGATCTACAGTCCATCCTATCTTACAATGGACAAAACTAGGTTGTAGCTGCTAATGGTACACCTATTTTGATCTCTATTGTTGGGCATTTTGTAATTTCTTCCCCTACTAACTCACTCAAGCTTCTCAATGTCCTGCACACACCCTCTATCACCACAAAACGAATAAGCATTCATCGTCTTTGCCGTGACAATGATGTTTTTGTTGAGTTTCATCCTTTTTTCTTTCTTGTCAAGGATTGCCATTCCAAGATAATTCTTCTGCACGGTAGCATTCAACATGGCCTATATAGTTTCCCAGCTTCTTTTGCAGCGTCTTCAATAGTTCTTCATGTCTCAGCATCTTCTTCATCTCCTAATCTGTGGCACCTGCTATTGGGTCATCCAAACTCACAGTGTCTTAAGTGAATTTTTTCATCTTTATCGTATGCGTCAATTCCTCCTACAAATGTCTTTTGTAATGCATGCAATATTAGTAAATCGCATGCTCTTTCATTTTGACCATTTGTTTCTTGTGCATCATCTCCTTTCGACTTAATTCACTTGGATCTGTGGGATCCTTCCCCTGCCATTTCTATCATTGGTGTTCGTTATTTCTTACTATCTATTGATGATCACACTCGATTTACTTGGTTATTCCTACTCAAATCGTAGGATGAGGAGTACAAACACTTTGTTCACTTTTATAATTTCATTCTTAATCAATTTAACACTTCCATTAAAACTATACAATCTGATTGGGGAGGCGATATCGTTCCCTAACCAGCTTCTTGTCCTCTAAAGGAATTTCTCATAGAGTCTCCTACCCTTACATTCCAGCCCAAAATGGGCATGTTGAAAGGAAGAATAGACATATTGTTGAAATCGGTCTTTCTCTTCTCTTTCATTCCCACATGCCTATACATTTTTGGCCTTATGCTTTTTCCTCAATAACATTTCTAATAAATCAACTTCCTACCCTAGTTCTTCGCAACATTTCTCCATACCAATGTCTATTGAATAAACCTCTTGACTACTTCTTTCTTCGAGTGTTTGGATGTTTATGTTTTCTGTGTCTTCTTCCTCTTCGGTCTAACAAACTCCTTTTGACACATCCAACTCAAGACTTTACATAAGTTCATCATGTTATCTTTCATGAGAATGTGTTTCCTTTCTCTGCTTCTGTCACTTCTCTTCCCTCCCCTCCTCCATCTCCTCTATTTATTCCAGTGTCTTCCCTTCCTCTACCACCATCCATTTCTGTTAATAGTCAGTCCTCTAATTCTTCCTCTACTCCATCTATATCAACCCCTTTATCCTCTCTAGAGATATCAACATGCCCATAGAGATTGGATGGTGTGACCAATGTTCACCTGATTATCACCTACTCTAAAGCTGGTGTCTTCAAACCTAAGGTTTTTTCCATTGTAACAACTGATGACTTGTTTAAACCAGTTTCCTTCTCTCAAGCCTCAAAGTTTCCTCACTGGTGTGCTGCTATGGACAGTGAATTAAATACTCTTAAACTTAACAAGACTTGGTCCCTTCTGTAGTGTGTCGATTACAATGAGACGTTCAGCCTGGTTGTCAAGCCTCAAACTATCAGATTGATTCTTTCGCTTGCCCTTTCCTTTTCTTGGGATTTACGACAACTAGATGTTTCAAACACATTTCTGCATGGTGATCTTGATGAAAAATTGTTCATGTGACAACCACCTGGATTTTCTGATCCTCAGTTACCTAATCACGTCTGCCTATTACACAAGTCATTGTATGGACTCAAATAGGCTCCAAGGGCATGGAATTACAAGTTGTTGTCTGCACTTCTTGAGTGGGGTTTTCAAGTATCAAAAACTAACCACTCCATGTTCATTTTTTGAAAAGATTCTTCTATTGTCACTATGTTGGTTTACGTGGATGACAATCTTCTTACTGGCAACAACTCCACTCTCCTAAACAGCTTAACTAAGTTTCTACAGTGTAAGTTTACCAACAAAGATTTGGGTCCTCTTCACTTCTTTCTCGATATTCAAATCACTATGACATCATCAGGCCTTCTTCACAATCAAACACAATAGATATTGGACTTACTATCCAGAGCAAACATGTATACATGCAAAGCTACACCTACTCCAATGGTCTCCGGTCCACTTCTGTCAAAGAATGTTGGAACTCTTTTGCCTGATGGTTCTTTCTTTCGCAACCTTATAGGTGCTTTACAGTATTGCACTCGAACATGCCCTGATATTGCATTTGTTGTGAACAAGTTATATCAATATATGTAACCCCCCATTAATTTAAAAACATTTATCTCATTTTAAAATACATCATATAAAATTTTTCGCTTAATTTGTTTGAAATTCATTTATAACAGAGTAAGAAATGCAGAATAGATAACAAGTTTCAAAACATAGTTTCAATAACTTAACAAAAGTTCCAAAGTCCCTAACTACAAATATTAATAGTATTCAAAATACCACTACGTCAAATTATCAAAATACCCTTCTCTCAAAATACTATCATCTCACATCCCATAGGATCTACACCCAGCAGGTCAAATCAGCTGATAACACGAGGGGTCATCCTGGAACGCCTCCTCCACAACTTGAACGTCATCCTCAAAATAATCACCAACATTACGGGGAAAACAATGAGCCTAATGCCCAATAAGAATCAGAATTTAATTGTAATGCAAATGATGCGTGATCACACAATGCATTACAGAAGAGAACCGTATCCCTTCTGAAGTCAAGGTGGAATACTCCTTAGTACCTTGTGGCCTAACCGGTCACTCTGATGAAGAGATATATCCATCATGGGTGTATCCGCAAGGCAGTATCCTCAATTTTGTTGAAGACGTTGGTGATTTCAGAACGGGGTAATTGTGAACCCTAGAATCCAAGTAGCTAACTTATAAACCTACCACTCCCTACGTGAGAGGAATCTACTGTATGGAAAGTCACAATTCACCCGAACCCCTACATGCCTATTTATGTATTTTAAGATGATATACATAATGTAAGCAAATTTCTAAATTCTAGGATGATGCATGAATGCCACGAAACAAAACATGGGAACAATGAACAAAAGGAACACAATTATTGCAATTATAATTTTATGAAACTATAAAGTAGCACAACTATTGTCAATTCATCCTAGTAACTAGTTTTAGTGTAGGACAAGAAATTCTTTTAATCGTTATAAGCAGGGTAACAACATATCTAGATTCAATCAAAACAGGGTTCAACTTATCTTTATCCCAACATTTCCATGTGAATTTCCAGATTCAATTCGGCTAAATAATTTGCTAACATGCCTATAATGCTATCATACCCAAGAAGAGTAGTTCATATCATCAAGCAACCTATCGTCTCAACAATTAGTCTATCCCTTCCATTTGATAGTAACGACAATGGTAAGTTCAACTGCAACAAAATTTCATGCCTTTTTACAATTGATGACAACTATCATGGTATATAGCAATATCACACAACCAAGATTTCAACAATCACTAATTCAGACTTTTACTGCTTCTCACTATCGAGTTTAACAGTCCATGATTGTCACTTAAAGGAAATCAAAGCTTGATGATTTAAATAAGAGTATAATAGATCCAATTTCTAGTAGTAAATTCCACGGAACTTATTCTTTCAAGCAAAACATCTCATATCATTTTAAAATCACTCAAAACTCGTAATGTAGGGCCTCCTCTGGCCAACTACATATTCTAAATTCTTACCTTAATGTTCACCTCAATATCCAGTAGTAAAAACCAATAACCAAAATGTGTCCTCAATTCCTAAACAAAAACAACATCAACATCCCAAACCATTTCAACCCAAATCGGAGTCCATAATCAATGCAATATTTTTCAAAAACAAATCCTTAACTTCACTCTGATTATTGGTTGATTCAACAAAGTTTTCCTACAGAGTAACACCTCACAACATAACAATCTTCCCTTAGCTCTTCATTCTCCTCAACAACTACCTCTCACTCAGAACAATACAGCACACACTTATACTTCACAAATGCCAGATCCTAAAGTATCCAGGGGAAGCTTACCTCTTATAGATGGAAGGGAGAGGGGAGAAGAATCCTACCTGGACACTGCAGCACTGGGGACACTGCAGCACTGGACCTAAAAGATAGTCACACCCACCAATGGAGAGTGGTCCATTGAGAGGGAGCCATGTGTAAAGCTTCCAGATTGCAAGGAGGGAGAAGATGGGTTGCAAGGGCTGGGGAGAGAAAATCTTCGTGTAAAACACGAAATCAGAAGAGGGAGAGAGTGAGATATAAATGGGTTACTCGGAAATCCCAGATAATTCAGACGAGTCGAGTTGTCTGCAGACTCCTCCTCACTCATCTGAAACTCAGTTTGGGACGAGAAAACGCGTCCCAAAGCCTTGATCGTACCATTCGTAATTGACTTCCAGACGCGGTCCATCCTTATCTGCAGTGTCCGCATAGGCGTCTGCAAGGTCCCTGAATTAAAATAGATTCAAATCGAATGTGGTTCTTCATCGTCCGCGTTCATTCGTAAGCATCCAAATGTCCTTTGTAAAAACAGGTTTGGGATGCAGAATGTCGTCCCCAAATTGTCCTAAAGTCCAGGGACGCACACAGTGTATTTTTGGACGAGAAAAGGAGTCTGCAATGTCATCCGCCAGCATCAGAGACTCGCTGTGCACATTTTTCCTAAGTTCTTCACTCTTAGATTATTTTTCTCAGTATTAACCCTATACATTCCAAACATGATTTAACTCGTATCATTGCGTAATACGATGTACTATTCATATATTAAAATCATCCAAATTACTACATCATCAAAAGAAAGGGAATATATTTTCGAGGTATTACAGTATATGCATTCCCCTACACATTTACACTTGCAAGCCTTGAAGTGCATACTCCAGTATCTTCAAGGCACTCACACCTTTTCCCTATCATTCAAACCATCTCCCCTGCTAGATATTTTTTGTTTCACTTATGCAGACTAAGCTGCTTGCCCTGATGACTGGCACAGTACCAATGCTTAATGTCTATTTGTTGGCCAGAATCTCATCTCTTGGTCTTCTACTAAGCAGCAGAGTGTGTCTCATTCAAGCACTAAAGTTGAGTACAGAGGTGTGGCTAATGGGGCATATGAAGTTCTTTGGATTCGTTCCTTACTTCAAGAACTTGGGTTTTTCTCTTCCAAATGCCCGGTAATATATTGTGATAATTTCAGTGCAACCTACATAGTCTCTAACCCGATGCTCCATTCCAAATCGAAACATGTGGAAATCGACTTTCATTTTATTCGAGAAAAGGTTCACAAAAGAATTCTTCAGGCAGAGTCTACTCCCTCATCTATGCAAGTTGATGATGTCTTAATTAAACCTCCCACAATTTCCAAATTAAGTGTCTGTCGTGACAACCTCTACGTTCTACGGACTTGACCTTGAGGGGGGATGTTAGCAGCACCATGCATACGTTGCATACATGTTGGGTTTTCTAACAAACTTTGTAATAGATTTCTCTCTCTAGAACCTTCTCTTAACTCTATAAAAGGGAAGTTTACTGTTTCTAATATTTTCAATCAATTCAATACAGATGATTACATACAAAAGTCTAATATTTCTCACTTGAATAAACACATTCGATTGTTGGAAGATGTGTTTGTTTGTAATTCTACTAACTAGAGTAATGAGACAATTGTATGAGCCATGTAGCTAGGCGCAAAATTCTAAATATGATCAGGGTCATTGTGGTTGTTGCGATAACTTGAGTATCACTGTTATTTATTTATGTTATTGTTGATGACATAGTATGGTCTAAGTCCGTAAGTGGCTCTATTTTTACTGTGATTTTCTCATTGACAATAAAAACCTATTTTACGTATGTACCACACTATAGTAGAAATTTTTTATATTTGCCCTACATGTCTTTTTCTAATTAGATTTATTTAAATTTTTTATTCATAGCATATTTATATAATCTTTTATACTTTTACGCTGAATGTAAAACTTTACCCCTTTTGAGTTTAGTCAACTTATCCCAAACGACTCTTTCCTTTTAGGTTTTAATTTGGAGATTCCCAGTTACTGACGTAGGAGTGAGCTTGGTGTGTTATTTTCTGTATTTTTTTTTTATAATTTCGTGAGGTCATTTGTGAGGTTAGATGTTCAATGGTATTTCAATTTTACTTGTAATTCACTTTCATTTTGACACGGTTTGTATTATGGACTTATATTACTACAAAGTCTCTGATGTTATTAAAAGACCATAGGTTTTAACCCATTTGGTTTGGGCCTTGATAAATTTATTTTCTTTTAAGTTTTCCATTGTTCATTAAGTAATTAATTTTAAAAGCGTCAGACGACTCGGTTCATTTTTTGGGCCAGGTCATTTTCCATTATGTTCAGGTTCCCTTCGTGCATGAAAATTATTGTACAAGACAATTTTTTTAAGGAAAGTGCCTAAGCAATTAAAGGTATGTTTATAAGGTAAATTTTGATACAAAAACAGACAATTTAAGTTAACAATTGGCTTTATAATTATGCCGTTGGGATATATGCATAAAAAGATAAGATTTAAGTCAAGATAGGACTTTGACTTCAACAGGTCAAAAATGGATGGTTGAGTCGGAATTAAGGAGTTGTAGCAAGATAAATACATTTCCACTAAGGTTATTTAATATGTCATATGATAAAATTATTCACTAATAGGGTAGTGACATTTGATGGCCTGGATTAAGATTAATTATAATGATTACGTTTAGAATAATTAAATGTAATTAAATGATAATAAACCATGAGTTGGCAAAGAGGAACAATTTAAGCCATTATAGATGACTTTGAAAAAGAAATTGACCAATCAATTAAAGACACATTTCTGAACTAAAAATAGGTATAATAGTAGACTATGAATTGATAGTGAAATTAGACTAATTAGAAGTATGCTAATTAAGATATTAATTTTTGCAAAAAAGTTAAATGAATGTGTTTCGTATGGGTATAGTCATTGTTTGAGGTAAATTGAAGAAGTTATCATGCTTAGAATTTCAAACCCTTTTAAGATAACCAATTAGATATTGTAAGACACAAATTGGCTTTGGAATTGAGTCAATTGTATATGAAAATGAAAAGTTATGAGTGTGTGAAGTTAATACAATGCATAAGGAAATAATCAAGTTATAACTATTAATTTTGAGGGATTTATAATGGATGCTCGAGCTGGGATTGAGGAGCATAAAGCAGGTCATATGGATTCTATTGGACATGAATTAATATGTCAAGGAATGAAATCTATCAACCAATGAGATAGTGCCACACATCACTTTGAGATTAGGACTAATTATGTGATTAAGATGTAACTAGAGGATTATTAAAGTTAATTAATCATGATTAATTTAGTTGAAAATAAACTATAAAATGAGTAGTGGGATTCATACTACACATAACCATTTTAGAATTGGGAATGAAGTACACAGAATATGTACACATGAGATAAAATTATGCATGAAAGTAACTCGACATGTGTTTAGAGTATAGTTAGGCTATGATTACTTAAATCATATGCCTAAACATTCATGTATATGCATTATACACTTCTTACATAAAAAGGTGTTACACATAAATGTAACATTAATAAGAAATATATAGAGTATTGATTAACATATAGATTATGGAATGTGTAATAATGAGTGATGATAAAAGTTGAAAGTTGAAGTTAAATTTGTGAGGACTAATCATATAGGGCATTAGTACATGATTAGATATGCTTTTTGCTTGGTTTGTTTGATACTCATGATAAGATTCTAATTGGGCTGATAAAACTCACTGCATTGTTTCCTCCAAATTTTGTAGAAAAAGGTACTTGTAGCTCAAGAGCGAAAGGTAAAGATCAATTGGATTGATACGTTCTACATAACATAGCACCATTGAAGTGATTTTGAGTTTGATCTTTTCTGGTATTTAGTTTAGTATGACCCATATTTGCAAAAAATTCATTCGTTAGAGGTATTTCCATTGTTATCAATGATTTCCCAAAAAGTTTTTGAATCTTCGAACTGCGGTTGTCTGCAACGCTTCCAAAACCTACCATTGATGCGTCATTTGGTATAAGAGCTTGAGGTTAGTTGTTATGAAATTATATTTACTTTTATTGAAGATTTAAATTTGTAATGACGCATCAATATAGTGCAAGCAATGGGTGTGTTACCCATGCTCAATTTAGTTCACTTGTTGAGCAAGTAAATAAGATTACTCAACAATTATCAAATTATATATCAGACGAGTTATTAGTGCCTCCATCTTTGAAAAGATGAAGGAGACAAAGTTTTGAACCCTATGATGGAAGAATCTCATCAAAGCCCTAGGGTGTAAAAATATTAGCGGATAATACAAAACCTATTAAAACCATGTTTGAGCTTACTAGTTTTGGAGAAGATATATCAAACAAGAGTGGGAGTATACATGATCTAAAGAAATGAGAGCCAATGAAAGATGATAAGATAGAAGTCAAAATTATTTATCCCCATGAAGGACCACTGTTCATGATGGATTCAGAGTCTTTGGCAATACATGTGGAAGAAAAGGTAATTGAGGTAAGTATTACTTTGCCAACCCAAATGTTTAAGGGATTTAATCAATTTTTCATCCCACGCGCTTAAAGGAAAAGAGGATAAGTTGAGCCTTAAGCCAGAAGTGATAGCTAAACAAGAACCATTAGTTTTGAAGAGACTAAGAAAGGAAATTGAAGAAATGAAGAGGTTACTTAAGAGTGAAAAGTTAAAATATGGCAGAGTCATTAATATCTACTCACTTGCTTATGGTGCACAACACGTAAAGCTATTTTCTTTGAGTCCGAAACATGCAGCACAAGATCAACTATTCATAGAAAATGAAAATGAGGCTTTATTACTTGACAAGTATTTTCTTGAAGAGTCTTCATATTTGAATGTGTATCTTTTTCAACCCTAGAAGGATGATTTGGTAATAAGATCAATTAATTGGTCCCAAATTAAACAAGTAAATAACATTTACTTTATTAGCCAATATTTAGGTAAAAAAAGGTTTAAAGCTTACTCACAACTATGATAAAGACAATTAAGATCAATCAATCACTCTACCTTGCAAAGCTTCAAATTTGTTGGCATCACAATTTTCATCTATGTCACAAATGGAGGGAGCGATCCGATTTGAGGTCAAATTATTCTCAACCCTAGAAGGATGATGTGCCACAGGCCCCACTCTAGCCCATTATTTTATTTTAATTGTATTTTATTTTATTTTAATTGTTTATTTAGAACTTTGACTTAATTAAGGTTTTGCCATTATGTGATGACTATTTAGTCTACGGGGTTTTTGGTGGGGGCGTTGAAGTTTTTGGTATTTGAATAGAAAATTAGAGATTTTTCTCTATTGGATTCTTGAGGTTTACCTCTTGAGGATCGTTACCTTATCATTCAAGAGTGATGAGTTTAAGTGTGGCGGTTTAGTGGAAATTTGATTTAACTTTCTCAGGTTAGAAAGAATGTGGATTTTTATATTTTCACCATCATTTTTGTTTCTACCTGTTGGAACGTTGATCAGACTTATTGTGAAGTTGTGAAATCTTCTAGATTATCAAGTTTGTGGGTTTTTTTCATTGGAGATTACATTGGAATAGAAAACTGTGATTTTTTTTTTTTTTAAATTTCTAATCGATCTGCACTATTTTGGCCATATTTTGGTCGTCTCTTCAAATTTTCTCACAAAATTTTGAGGGTTTCTTTATCACTCATCCCCTGAGAATATGCAAAATTCCAATTAAAATTCATCTCTTAAAGGTATTTTCGTTGCTGTTGAAGTTTTCCCAGAAAAGTTTACGAAACTTCGAACCACGGTTGTCTGCAATGCTTCTAAATCCTACAGTTGGCACATTAGGATCTTAACTACTTTAGAAAAATCACTAAGGATTTAGAAAACATAGTTGTTGAAGTTGAGGGGATTGATCAAGTTTAAATCATCCTAAACTACGTTATGAAATCTTACTCCAACTTTGTGGAAACTATGAAATATGAAAGAGAGTCTTCAGCCATAGAAGAAGTCCTTCTTTCACTTAAATCCAAAGAGATTGAATCTAAGAAAAAGGATTTTGTGGTTGAAGGGCTATTTATCCAATCTAACGGAGAAAGTAAACTCCCTAGTAAGGATTGGAATAGGTTTATGTACAGACCAAAGTTTAGAAAAGGTAAGTATTTATATTGTGATAAAGAAAGTCATTTTTCTTGGGACTATTGTTAGAGGAAACAATTGGAAGCTAGGTTTGTTGTGGGTGGAATGTGTTGATAGCCAAGGAAGGCTATAAGAGTGTTGAAATCCTTCTTACAACTACACTTCATATGAATAGGTGTTTGATAGTGGTTGTTCTTTCATATGACTCATATTAGTCATGGCTTGATTCCTATAAATATCAAGATGGGGGATTTGTGTGGATAGAAGACAACAATGCATGCAATGTCATTTGCATGAGTTAAGTCAAAATTAAGATGTCTGATGACATCACTAGAACCTTTAAAGAGGTTAGATGTGAGCATTGATTCTCTGTGCCAATCTAAATGTGGGAGCATTGGAGCACTTAGTCTCATACCAAACTGAGCACTATATCTCTGGCGTTGACACTATAGCACTCGCTCAGTTTTTTTCCAAGAAATTTTTTGGGAGCAATTTTTTAGCTTCGATACGTGGGACTGCTTAACAACTTTACCTGTTCACGCTGCGTCGCAATTGCTTATAAAGTTTGGCCCTTACACCATCTAGAATATGCATTTTTATGACTCTTTTATGGTGCAATTGATAATTTTGGATATCTTATATTGTAAAATGAATTAATCAAAGCAACATGCTAAAAAGTTACCCATCTCGCTTATATCAATTTGTTTTAATATGTTAAGATTGAGACATGTAGTTTTATGAGTGTTAATCAGTCCAAAGGATGGTTGATATTTCATTTAATTATATGAACTGTTTGCAGTGTTTAAACATATTATAATTTTTAGGATGTCATGCAAACATTGAATGCGTCAAAAGATAGATTCATTGTTTGACATGTTTTATTATAAATGTTAGTTCACTTGGCCAAGTTACCACTTACAAGTTGATACTTTCAGTCAAAAAAATAGGCATCGATGTTGTGCTTGGTTTCTTGTGATGGAATACATTATTAATCTTTGAGTCGCTATTTGTTGCTAAAATGCATGTTTTTTTTGTTGTTGTGAGTTTGTTTGTGTTAGCGTTTACTTTGTTCATTTAATTCTTCTACCGTTAATATATCTGCACGTGTTTAATTACATTCTAGTGCTTAACGACACAAATTTTTAAGTGTGAAAAGAAAACATTATGATAGTTCTCAACTACTTTGATCTTGATTATGCATTAAGGAAAGAATGTCCTCCACCTCTTTCAACACCTCTTTTGGAGGTAGAGAGGTGTGATCATTTTAATAGGATGAGCATAATGATTATAAAGTGTGTTATTCTAGAGGGATTCATGGGCACTATGTCCAATAAGGCTAATGCCATAAGTTTTCTTTAAGAAATTAAGGATCGTTTTGAAAAGAACAAGAAGGCTGAAACAAATATGCTTTTGGTAAATATTGTCTCATTAAAGTATAAGGCCAAAGGAAACATTCTAAAGTACATTATGAAGACGTCTCATCTTGCTTCAAAATTGTAAGCACTTAAGTTAGAGCAATCAAAAGACTTGCTCATGGATTTAGTTTTGCTTTTCTCTTTTAGCTATTTTGAATAGTTTAAGGTCAATAACAATTGTCTGAAGGAGAAATGAATTCTCAATGATCTCATTTCTCATTGTGTTCAAGTGGAAGAGTGACTCAAGCTAGAAAAGCCAAAGAGTACTGATAGGACTGTCTCCTCTAAGGGCAAAAGAAATAAATAAGGATGTTGTAGGTGTTTCTTCTCAAAAGGAGCAAAAGGAACCAAAGAAATTTATTTATTTCTTTTGCAATGGAGAAGGGCATATAAAGAATATTTGTGCTGAGTATCACACATGGCATGTGAAGAAAATACACTTCTCAACCTTGTTTTGTGTAAGGCTAATTTGGTTTCTATATCTAGATATAAGTAGTGGTTAGATTAGGATGTTATCGACCATATTAGTATGTCTATGTAGGGTTGCCTAAGTGGTCAAAAGCCAAGTGATGCTAAAAGATTCATCTTTGTGGGCCATGACAATTCATTTGGAGTTAAAGGAATATCAAACTTTAGATTATTATTGAAAACTAGTTGTTATTGGATTTAAAGACACTTTTGTTATACTGTCTTTTAGATGGAACTTGGTTTCTATTTCACTGGTTATGGTTGTTCATTTGGAAATTGAATGTTTAGTCTTTCTTTAAATTCAAATATTATTGGTACTAGTTTTCTTTCAATTTATAATAATCTATATATATGATTGATGTTATTGCTTCTTATGATGAAACCTTTCATGTAAAATCAAGAGATACAAAACACAAATTAAATAACAATAATTGACCTTCATTATGTCGCAAGTGTTTGGGTCATTTCTCTTTTAAGAAAATTGAAAGGGTTGTGTCCAATGAAAATTAGAATCTTTTGATATGATCGACTATGAGGTTTGTGCTAATTGTATCAAAGGAAAACAAACTAGTGTAAAGAAATTAGGAGCTAGTAGAGTTTTGGATATCTTTTGAATGATACATATGGAAATTTGTTAGCCATTCCCTAGGGTTCTTGGAATGATCAACAATATTTTATATCATTCATAGATGATTACGCTCGTTTTGGCTTCCTATAACTCATTGATGAGAAATTACAATTATTGGACATATTTAAAGCATTTAAAGATGAAGTTGAGAACCAACTCAACAAAAGGATTAAAGCTATTGAATCTAATTATGTTGGTGAGTACTATGGTTGGTATGATGGATTAAGTGAACAATGTCCAAGCCCACTTACCAAATACCTAGAGGACTATTGTATTGTTTCTCAACACACTCTGTCGGGGACACTTATCATGAATGGTGTAATTGGGAACAAAATGGAACTTATAGGAGTATATTGCTCATTCTTCCTTACCACAATCACTCTAGGTTGAGGCATTAAAAACTATAGTTTATATCTAGAAAAGTCAATAGGGTATAAATTTTACGATGCCCGTGGTAAAACATTTGTTTTTAGATGGGCATGCCCAATTTTTTAGAATGTCAAGTTTGTAAGAGGAGATAAGGATGGCATTGTATTTGAAGAAAACGTTATTTTTCTTCCTTCAGCTGTTATTGATTTCGATCAAATGGCTAATCTAGATAACAGTATCAAATCACTTCTTGAACAAGTTCAAGAAGTTATTCCCAAAGAACAAACTCAACATTCTCACGAAATTATGCCAATAAGAAGATCCTCTAGAGAGGGAAGAAGTACTATTTCATATTATTATATCGTATTTTTGCAAGAACATAAAGACATTTGGTAGGGGGAAAATGATTTTGTCACTTTTCACCAAGCCATTAAAGGTTTTGACTCTAAAAAATGGATCATTGTAATCAATGAGAAGTTAAAGTTCGATCAAATGGCTAATCCAGGATTAGGATGTTATTCCCAAAGAATAAACTCAACATTCTGAAGAAATTATGCCAAAAAGAAGATCCTCTAGAGAGTGAAGAAGTACTATTTCATATTATTATATCGTATTTTTGCAAGAACTTAATGACATTAGGGAGGGGGAAAATGATTTTGTCACTTTCCACCAAGCCATTAAAGGTTTTGACTCTCAAAAGTGGATCATTGTAATCAATGAGAAGTTAAAGTTCATAAAAGTTAATGATGTTTGCAATCTTGTCCCATTGCATGAAGGTTTGAAATCGCTAGTTCCAAATGGATTTTTTTAAATCCAAAGGAGTTTCAAAAGGTAATGTGGAGAGATATAAGGTTTGTCTTTTCACTAAGGGATTTGGTCAAAGGGCAGACATCAGCTAAAAGAGACTTTCGCTCTGGTTTCTTTGAAGGAGGCTTTAAAATAATTATGGCATGCTAGCTCATTTTGATGTTGAGCTACATTAGATGAATGTTAAGACAGTGTTTCTAAATGGTGACATTGATGGAACAATTGAGTTCTTTGATTTGGATAATTCAAAGAACTTAATTTATAAATTAAAGAAATCCATCTCTGGGCTTAACTAAGCTTCTCGACAATGGTATTGCAAATTTGATGAAGTCATCGTCTTATATGATTTTGATGTGAATTTAGTTGATGATTGTAGATACCATCAGTTCAATGGGAGTATATTCATATTTCTAGTTTTATATGTCGATGACATAATATTAACATGTATAAATGTAAACTAGAAGAAACCCTTGTCATTAAAGGTGACAAGATCTATGCCCTAAAAGCAATTTTGAGATAAAGAAAATACAAAAGATTCCATTGCTTCGATGGTAGGGAGTCTTATGTATGCTAAAGTATGTATGCACCCAGATATTGCATACATAGTAGGAATGTTAAGTAGATTTTTTAAACAATCATGGTATGGATTATTTAAAAGTGGTGAAAAGAGTACTTTAGTAATTATGGAGAATAGAGGACTATATGCTCACATATAGGAAATCAGATCAGTTGGAGATTATTGGGTATTCTAATTATAGTTTCATTGGATGCCAAGTCAATTGAACATCGACGTTAGGCTATGTTTTTCTATCAGTGGGAGAAGTTATTTGGAAAAGTTCTTAATAATTACTTAGAGCTTTTTCCACCATAGCTAAAGAATTTAGCATTTTATGAGGCATCAAATAAAATATTATGGCTAAAAGCTTTCGTCACGGGACTACAAATTATCAAAAGGAATTGAAAGACCACTTTGGTTATTATGTGACAATAAGTAAGCTATAATGTTTGTTAATTATAATAGAAATGTGTCAAAATCTAAGGACATTGATATTAAGTTTTTCATTGTGAGGAAATTCAGAGTGCTCAGATATCTATAGATTACATAGGTACAAATTCCATGATTAAAGATCCGTTTTCTAAAGGAATACTACCCAAGGTCTTTCATGAGCATGTCGATCATGTGGGTTGTTTTACTTTAGATGATTTTGTGGTTTAGTGGGAATTTGTAATTACGGGTGATTTATGCATAGATATTCTATTATGTACATCATGTCTTGCTGCAACAATAAAGTTAAGGTATTTATGTTTTGTTAAACTTTGAAATTAAAGTTTAAAGTTTGATTTAATAAGGAATAAAGTTGGACCAGTTGGAAAAAGATATATTATTACCACATTACATGTAAGTTCTATGTTACACATCCATTTTTTATTTATATCATTTGATTATGTTGATATTTGTGACCATTAATGGGTTTAGTTATGTGAGATGTGACGAAAACCACTTTGATCCTATATTGATGTAGTTAATGGAAGAGATTGGTTCGATATACTGTGTTTTGATGATAACAAATTAATATATCATAAAGTTAAAGTTATAATGTATATTAGTCCATTTATACTTGTAGTCCGAGTGAGAGATTGTTAGATTTATTTAACATCATAAAGGTGGATCTACATATATATAAACCATATACTATACATTATGGTTGTCATCTAATCTAAGGCCCATTAAAAGTGGTTTATAATGTTTAATATTTGGGGTTAAAAGTATATTGGATAATATGGGCTAAGCCCAATGGGCCCAATAGATGGGTAGATACACTGGTGTCATTACTTGTTTTGTAATGTCTTGTGACGTTTAAACATTTTTCTTGCTAATCATACATAAAAATCATACCTTTAAAACTATACATAGCGGAAGCCTTTTAAATAAATCACATTTAAATTCACCGTAGTTAAACCCATTGTAAAATAAGTATAACTAATAATAAAATAATTCAAACCAAAATCCAACTGATTAAAAGCATGATAAAATATAAAGTCTTGTTTTCTTCAAATTCTCATCCACAAGTCAACTTCGCTTCGACCATGCTTTGACTATGCCTATGAGAATTCTTCTTCAACTATGCTATCAATTGTTCCTATAATCATGTTCTTCAATAATTCCATTATTATCTACATCACAAAGTTCACCTATAACTCTAATGCTAAGTAAGAGATGTATAATAGAAAACATGACTATGAGATGCAGTATGTAAAAACCATGTTATTTTTTGTAATACACCGATAATATTTTCCTCGTGTATGCAATGTAATTAATTCGTATGTTACGTTGCATAATGGTACGTGTTAGTTTATATCGTGTATGTATGGGGTAAATATTATGGAGTAATTGAAGTACAAAAAAATGGTAGATTAACGTGTAAATTGAGATTTCGGACGCAGTGAATATCATCTGCATTTGAGTTTTCGGACACACACGGACTAGGATCTGCGTCTGAAAATGCATTGCACGTCGTCCCTGTGTTTTGGGACGATGCAAGACGAGGCTTTGCTTCCAAATTCGTCCTTCAACGCGAGAATTTGGAAGAGCTAGGATGAGCGCAGATGGAAGTGGACGCTGAATGTTTGAATCTGTTCAATTTTTGGACAGTTTCGGATGCACGCGGACGAAGGCGAGGACGACTTCCTTTGTCCAAAAATTCAAATCTGCCTGGGAAATGTTGATTTTGGGCGAACGCGGACGAGGCAAGGACGCACTCCCTCGTCCGAAAACTCCTAGTTTTGTGAATAAATAAGGTTTAAATAATAGACTTCCTTGTCGTTTTGACATTAAAAACCTACTAATTCAACATGGAGTACCACTCCCCATGCCTGGACCTCGCTTGCTCCCACGTCGAGGTAAGCTCCTCCATCCCGTTAGTTTTGTGGCCATTCCTTCCATGTATGGTTCATCTATTAATTGCCCAAATTAAATCATTCTATGCTTTTCCCTCTCCTCTCTGTGCTTGAAAGAAACTTTGGGTGTGTTCAACGTGGGCTAGGTGGAGTGAAGGGGATATCCTTTGGAGTGATACGTTGTGCATTGGAATTTAACTCCTTGCTCTCGGGTATCCTAGTTTGTCCTGCTCCTTCCTCTAGGTAACTCAATTCTCCTTTGCTAATTGTTAATCTAATGCAGGTCAAGGATAAGTTTTATGACTAAATTCTTTAACGTAGAAAATGTTAAATTGATGCTCTGAATCAAATTATTGGAAGATAGAATTGGGTATGAAATGCTCTTTTGTTTGATTAAGGTTCAATAAACTCCTCGTAATAGATATCATAGACCAATTGTTTGGATATAGTCACTATCTTTATTATTCTATGTGAAGCATAAAATGTTGAATTTTTGCCTTGATATGTCAATGCCTCTGTTGATGATTAAGGATAATCATATTGACTTAGTGAAGCGTAATGTTCCCTGTTGAAATTGCTAGATGTTGTTAAATGGATGAGGAAATTTTTGGACATATGGTTTCTATTTCCTTGGGATGTATAATCTACCGATAGTTTAAGTTGAGATAGGTTATATTCCATTTAGACGTCAAAGAAGTTCTTAGAATTATTGTATAAGTTAGAATACGAAAAGGAAATGAAAGTTATAGGTCGTAATTATTAATGATAGATGTTTTGATCATGAAGGTGTTGAAAAGAGAAGAAGGATAACTATTAAATGCCATACGCGATAAAGATTTAAGGTAAGAAATTGAGATAGAGTCCTTGACCTTTGGAGGCCCTACACCATTTGTAGTGTCTTTCCTTTAATGGTTGTTTGCGTTTCTACTATGCTACCCATATTATGTCTATGTTGTTCGCACGTTATTAATTTAATCTCTAAGCATGTTTAAGATGTTCGCATATCGTTTTTTCATTTAGTTTCCTTTAAATTACTAAGCATGTTCATATTATTATTGCTTTCCTTTAAACTATCGATCATTTATACATTGTTATTATTTCCTTTAACTTGCCAAACATGCCTTTGTTATAATTGTTTCCCTGAATTGCTAAGCATGTCTGTATTGTTGTTGTTCCCTTTAAATAGCCAAGTATGTCTACATTGTTATCATTTTCTTTAAATTACCAACCATGCCTATATATTATTGTTTCCTTTAAATTGCCAAGTATATCCATCTTGTTATTGTTATCTTTAAATTGTTGAGCACTCCAATATCATTATTGCTTCCAATTTTGCTATTGTTTTCTTGATGAATGGATTGAATGGTTTATAGTTGTAATGTTGGTTATTGCATTGACATGCATCATGATAATAGAAACAAGTAGGAAGTGCCACCATTGTGGTTGGTACTTATATGCATTGAGTGAGGAAAAAGAATTAAAGAAGAAGAATGGAGAGTTGGGGGATGGAATGGTAAGTCTGGGTCTAGCTTGGTAGACAGATATATTTATACCCTTTCACGGGTCACTCTCTCATGGGTTACGAGAAGAAAAGAATGTTACCTTTCTCTTGTCGGGACTGCGAGACTGTCTACACTAGGTGGCTAGATGCCGAAATGAGACGCCCTCTCCCTTATAGATTCCTCAATCTCCAGCTCGATGTATGAGTTATATAAAATACGTAAAAAAAAGAATGATTGGGGCAGACCCATTCCGACATAATGAGTTAGAGGCATACATATTATATATCTCATTTCTTACTAGGCCTCAGCTTACAGTTTGCTAATGGGGTAGGTGCACGTGAGAAAACAAATACAGAAGCAGTTGATGAGGGATTTGCACGCACAGGACTTGTGACTGGCCTGGCTAAAGAGAGCAAAAGAGAAAACATTTTGTAATTAACCTGTATTAAATTATTTAGTATTCCTTAATTGAATTAATTACGCTTCCGCTATGTTTTGAGAAAATATTTTATAATGATTTTCATAACTAGTCTAAAGAAAGGGTTTTTAACAGTTCGGCTTTTTAGAAAAGAACTCTGATTTTAATTTAAAAAGGTTTTTCGTTGTTTACAAAAGAAAAGTCTTAAATTTCACGCATTTTCAAAGTAAATATAAACTAGGTTGTTACAGTTTGTATCAGAGCAACTATGTTTTAAAACCGATTCTGTAAAACTATCTGCCAGCACAAGCTTCGACGTAGATAATACTTCATCAACTATAAGTATACTACTTACTATTTTAATTAGCTTATGATTCCTTATTCTATTTTGGTAAATAGTTGTTAGGAAATAACATGGAAGGAGAAGCGAAGGACGAGAATGAGATCGTCAATCAATTGATGGAATATATGGAGAGTTAGTTCGAAGTCATCAAAATATTGGTGGGAGGATTGAGTGCCTTCAATAAGAAATTTGTTGAAGACATGTAGGCACCACCAAGGGAAGGTGGAGAGCCAAGCACAGAGGGAAGTAAGAGGCCCTTGGTGGACGGCATTCAGCTCGGAGGCCGAAAACGTCTCTGAGGTAACACTGCTGTTATGGGGCCCTTAGTGGAGACACCACGAATGAAGTTATGCCCCCGGTGTACCAAGAATCATGACGATGCATGCATGGCGGGGTCGAGGCAATGTTTCAAATGCAAAAGGTCTTGACACATCGCCCGGCATTGCCTCACCTTGTCCGAGGAAAGGAAGAAAGAGCTGGATGAAGTTTTCATCTTGTAGGAATGAAGAGGAAGGACTAGTGGACTTTTAGCAACTAAGTATTTTGTTTTTTGTAATGATGAAGGACATATGACTGAACTATGTTTTGTAATGGTAGGCTCGAAAGGGTACCATGGTGTATTTTGGAATGTGTCCATTGTACTAGTTCGGGAAAGATAACTGGATGGTTTCCTTCGAAACTTGTAATTAAATAATGAACCTCTCTAGAACTATTTGGGTTGCTTGTAGGATGAATAAAATGTAACTTTATGAGAATTGTTTCGTGTAAGATAAATAGAAATGAACACAAAACAAAAATGTGAAAGATAAATGGAAAAGAACACAAGTAAATATGCTACAAGATGTGGCTGTAATAACTTGAGCAGAAATTCTCGAAGGAGTAGTGGTGTCGAGAATTAAAGACGTGACTTACTCTATAATGGTATTAAAAGTTCTTGTCATTGAAGAAGTAAAGGATTGAAGCTCGAAATATAGTAGTTTTGTCATAAGTTTTCAGCCATATACATGGGATGACGCAGAAACGGGTACAGATACGGAAACAAAAATGGGTACAGAAACAGAAATGGAAATTGATACGGATACGAATATGGATACAGATATCAATACCGATACGGATATGAAAACATAAACGAAGACGAGTATGGACACGAAAACAGAGATAGACACAGATACAGATTCAGATACAGACACGAATAAAAAAATGGAAATAGATTTAGAGACGGATACGAAAATGGAAACAAAAATAGAGACAGATACGGATATAGATACGGCTACGAAAATAGAAACGAAGATGGATACAGATACGAACATGGATACAGAAACGAAAACGAAAACAAAAACGAATTTGCAATAACGAATTTTTGGAAATGGATATGGATACAGATACGGATTCAAAGACGAAAACAGGAACGACAACAAAAATGGACACGGATATAGGAACAGATACGGAAACAGAAATTGAAATGGAAATAGATATGGATACAAATATTGATACGGAAACAGGAACAGATACAGAAATGAAAACTGAAACAGAAACCGATACGAAAATAGATACGGATACGGGAACATATACAAAAACGAAAATAGATACAAAAACAGATACGGATACGGACACAGAAATGGATATGAAAACAAATATAGAGACGGAAACAAATACGGATACAGATACAGAAATAGCAACATAATGGAAATGGAAGCGGGTACAAATATGAATAAAGAAACAGGACAGAATAAGGATCTAAGAGACAAAATGAATGGTAGATTGATGGAGTGTGAAAGTGTCCAACTCGAACTATGGAGCATAGTAGCGACTTACAAGAATGAAGAAAACAAATAGCTAACATTGTCTACGAAGAAACCGATGTTAGAAATACTGTTAAAGTGAAAATTTTAAATAAAATTGATGTAGCTAATATAAAGTTGAATGAAATGAAGCATAAGTACAACAAGTAACTATTGAAGTATGAAATAGAAGTGAAGTTTAGCGTTTATTAAGTCATAAAACCTTGCGGAGGTAGAAGTAATGAGATAAGACAGTACTGAAACCAATGGAAGATTGAGGACAATCAAGGACTACTTTGGATTGTTCAGTCAAAGGGGTATTTCGCTGAGCAAATTTGAAGAACGAAATTTTTATAAGGAGGGAGAAATGTAATACTCCGATAATATTTTTCCCGTGTATGTGATGTAATTAATTCGTATGTTACGTTGCATGACAGTACGTGTTAGTTTATGCCATGTATGTATGGAGTAAATAATATGGAGTAATTGAAGTATGAAAAATTGGTAGATTAATGTGTAAATTGAGATTTCGGACACAGTGAATATCATGTGTGTTTGAGTTTTCGGACGCACGCGAACTACGAGCTACGTCTGAAAATGCATTGCACATCGTCCCCGCATTTTAGGACGATGTAGGACGAAGCTTCGCGTCCCAATTTGTCCTTCAACGCTAGAATTCGGATGAGCCAGGACGAGCGCAACTGACGCTGAATGTTTGAATTTGTCCAATTTTGGACAGTTTTGGACGCACGCGGATGAAGGCGAGGATGACTTCCTTCGTCCAAAAATCAAAATCTGCCTGGGAAATGTTGATTTCAGACAAATGCGGATAAGGCAAGGACGCACTCCCTTGTACAAAAACTCTCAGTTTTGCAAATAAATAGGGTTTAAATAATAGACTTCCTTGTCGTTTTGTCATTAAAAACCCACTAATTCGACATGGAGTACCACTCACCATGCCTAGACCTCGCCTGCTCCCACGTGAAGGTAAGCTCCTCCATCTCGTTAGTTTTGCGGCCGTTCCTTCCATGTATGATTCATCTATTAATTGCCCAAATAAAATCATTCTCTGCATTTCACTCTCCTTTCCGTGTGTGGAAGAAACCCTGGGTGTGTTCTGTGTGGGCTGGGTGGAGTGAAAGGGATATCCTTTGCAGTGATACGTTGTGCATTGGAATTTAACTCCCTGCTCTCGGGTATCCTAGTTCGTGCCGGTTCTTCCACTAGGTAACTCAATTTTGCTCTACTAATCGTTAATCTGAGGCATGTGAAGGATAAGTTTTATGGCTAAATTGTTTGACGTAGAAAATATTAAATTGATGCTCTGAATCAAATTATTGGATGATAGAATTGTGTATTAAATGCTCTGTTGTTGGATTAAGGTACGATAAACTCCTTGAAATAGATATCATAGACCAATTGTTTGGATATAGTCACTATCTTTATTGTTCTATGCGAAGCATCAAATGTTGGATTTTTGCTTTGATATGTTAATGCCTCTATTGATGATTAAGGATAATCATATTGACTTAGTGAAGCATAATGTTCACTGTTGAAATTACTAGATGTTGTTAAATGGCTGAGGAAATTTTTGGATGTATGTCCTTGGGATGTATAATCTACCGATAGTTTAAGTTGAGATAGGTTATGTTCTATTTAGACGTCAAAGAAGTTCTTAACATTATTGTGAAGTTATAATACGAAAAGGAAATGAAAGTTATAGGTTGTAATTATTAATGGTAGATGTTTTGATTATGAAGGTGTTGAAAAGAGAAGAAAGATAACTATTAAGTGCCAAACGCAATAACGATTTGAGGTAAGAAATTGAGATAGAGTCGTTGGTCTGTGGAGGCCCTACACCATTTGTAGTGTCTTTCCTGTAATGGTTGTTTGCATTTCTACTATACTGCCATATTATGCCTATGTTGTTCGCATATTATTAATTTAATCTCTAAGCATGTTAAGATGTTCGCATATCGTTTTGTTTCTTTTAGTTTCCTTTAAATTACTAAGCATGTGCATATTGTTATCGCTTTCCTTTAAACTATCGAGCATGTATACATTGTTATTATTTCCTTTAACTTACCAAGCATGCCTTTGTTATAATTGTTTCCTTGAATTGCTAAGCATGTCTATATTGTTGTTGTTCCCTTTAAATAGCCAAGTATGTTTACATTGTTAACGCTTTTTTTAAATTGCCAAGCATGCCTAGATATTATTGTTTCCTTTAAATTGCCAAGTATATCCATCTTGTTATTGTTTCCTTTAAATTGTTGAGCACTCCAATATCGTTATTGCTTCCTCTTTTCCTATTGTTTCCTTGATGAATGAATTGAATGACTTATAGTTGTAATGTTAGTTATTGCATTGACATGCATCATGATAATAGAAACAAGTAACACATATTTATACCCTCTCACGGGTCACTCTTTCATGGGTTACGAGAAGAAAAGAACGTTACCTTTCCCTTGTTGGGACTGCGAGACTGTCTACACTAGGTGGCTAGATACCAGAAATGAGACGCTCTCTCCATAACGACTGTTTACGTTTATTCAATATTTTGTCTTTCTTAAATGAATTCATGAAACACACACATAACGCAAAGATAAAATCTAGCATGCACGACCCTAGCAATAGCATATCCTCAACATGACACATCATAATGGTAACAAAAATAGTAAATAAATCCTCAACAATATATTTCAACATAAATAGCAAACAATTAACATACATCATATTCTCGAAATTAGCCATAGGCATCACATAAAATTTCATCATAACTATCTTACTCTAGCACTTTGTGAAGCAGGTCAAAGACCAAACACAAACAACATCACTTACCAGAAATCTTTAATGAAAGTTTGACTGTCCCAACTCTTCTCCAATACGCTGTATTTTCCTTAACGTAAACGAAGAGTGGGTTACTTAAAGAATAAACTCTAAACACTATTTACAGTCTAAAATAACTTCACAATTCTTATAGTGGAGAACTTACCTTGAGAAGCTTGAAAAAATGTATACTCGAGAGCTTGACACAAAGATCCTCTTGTCCTCGCTACTCTAGGGAAATTAGGGTTTTGACCCAACCCTTCAATTTATAAAACTAAATTATGAGAACTTCACGGGAGAAAATCTCATGAAAATCATATCTTAATTTTATCTTTTCTTAATAAGTCTAAAATCGAATCGTAGCTTGCAAGTATCTAGAAATAATCTTATTTGAAATCTGCTCAAGCTACAGTGGACGCGCAAATAGTTGTAGGGGACGTCCGCTATAACTTGGCCATCCAATGGCCAATAGTCACGTTAGCCATAACTCTTGTATTTTGTTGTCACCAAAGCAAGCGTGGACGCCAACACTTTCGTAGAAACTCTAATTTGCAGGTTTGCCCGTCAATCGCCTTCTACCACATGTGCTTATCTATTGCAAAAAAATCTCTTCCGCAGAAGCCAACACTTACGCAGACACCAGCATCTCCGCAAATACCATTAAATCAAACGATGACATTTCACTTTGTCCAAAGCATCTCGCAGATACCTTCCTTTTCACGGAAGCAAAGGCTTCGTCTCTAACACTGTTAACTGAGGCTCAATAATCCAAACAACACCATTTTCTTCTTAATAATACGCTACCGCAGAAATGTGCAATAACCTAAATGACGACGTCCATTTACTAAATTCTTTTCAAACGACATCTTTTCCTTCAATAGAAGAATCTTTTTCTAATATAATGATTCACGTTCCATCCTTGAATCCAAATCCAATGGTCCATCATCCTTCTGCATCCTAACTGTATTAAACATTCCCACAGAAGCATCTTTTTCCAATCCAACAATTCATCTTCCTTCCGCTAAACCAATCTAACGGTTTAATGACCTCCCACATCCAAACGACATCAAACACTCCTGTATAAGCATCTTTTTCCATCTAAATTTATCTCAGCCGTTCCTAGAACTCATCCTATGGTTCAACTAGCATCCAGTCCTTCCTTACACAATATTTCATTAATCTCAAAATGTAAAATATTAAACTAACACTTAAAACTTTCCTTATCGAGGATTATTACACATTATTTTTTACTAATTCTAATACACTCGGCTTTCCTAATTCCTCAATAAGTCCTATTAAAATTCTATATTCTAATTTTCTTAATTTCTTAACTTCTTTAATAATTCTAATATTTTAAATTATTCATTAGAATTCATAACTCGCAAAGCTAATTGTTCCCTTTAAATTCTAAATGGATGTATTAATTAAAATTGTTCATATAAGATTTTCGGGTATTACATGTTTTGCGATGAGCAGAAAAGGAATTTCACACTAAAGAACTATAAAAGGGTTATGGTCCCATATCATAAGCACATTTTTACACTCTTAAGAGAATCCATCAACTCTAGGGAGATTTGTAGTGAGATGCTTAGCGAAATGGAAGATCTTCCTACCCAATTTGCCACTCTTTGGATTTCTCATGCATTCGGGAACATCATTCTTTCATATGTCACCCCACACGAGCAAACATTGTTCATCTTACAATTATAATTTCAAGATTTATTACTGAGTCATGTGAAATTAATTATTCCACATCAAAAATATATGTAACATATTTTATATAATACAAAAATGTTTAGATCCTAAACATAATAAATATTATCTTGCTAAGAGAGAGAACATAATAAATATTATCTTGCTGAGAGAGAGAGAGAGAGAGAGAGAGAGAGAGAGAGAGAGAGAGAGAGAG
>CM039480.1:2782272-2928373 GCA_022433065.1 Begonia loranthoides | reverse complement strand
GAGAGAGAGAGAGAGAGAGAGAGAGAGAGAGAGAGAGAGAGAGAGAGCCATCATGTTAATTTAGAAAAGGCTCTTGAGTAAAGCCAAATGGAATCGCAGAAAAATTGTGGAGGGAATCTTGATGAATTTCGAAGCAATGTTGGAGGGTCCTATCAAATTAAAAGTCAAAATTTATAAAAATTGCTCCAAAGACTTTCCAAGGCATCTCCATTCGTTGGCTTTTTAGCAGCCGAAAATGTTATAAACAATTAAACATTGTATACAAACGAGTCCTAGTGAAATCTATTTTACAAAATTTACCACACACACATATATCGCATGATACGCAACTCATCCTGTCTTTCATGACCCATCAATGTTCATACTCCTTTCATCTCCTCTAATTTTTAAAGTCACACACTACAATGGAATTAGGTAAAAAAAAAATTAATGAATTTGAAAGAAATTATATTATTCTAAAACATTTTGTATTGTCGCAAAGCAAATCACTTTTATTTTGAATTGTCGCAAAGCAAATTACAACAAAATAAACTACAATTTCATATGTAGTTTCAATATTCAATATATATTGCACAAAGTGTACATACTATCAAATATTTAAAAGGGAAAATGACAAATCAACCATCGTGATTTGCGGTCAACGACAAGTCAACCACTATGGTATTTTTTCAAACAAGTTAACTACTAAAGTTTAAAAAAATAACAAAGAAAACATCGAGCGGCGTTAATCGCAGTCTCTGAAATCTGGTCTCACTCCATTTCACGGTCTCTGTGACTACCAGAGATTGCGAATGGATATCTCAGTCCAACAATGGCGACTCCGTCTCCACCACTAGCCCACTCAAAATTGCACTGGATAGGTTAACTTTATGTAACTCATGTCGTCGGAGGATACAATGTACTTCATTGTAAAAAAAAATATCATGGAGAAATAAAGGTTTCTTTTTTTTTTTTTAAAGCTTTTTATTAATTAAAATTTATGATAATTATCAATATTCAGCCTAAAATTTATGAATTTTTATTTTTATTATCTAACACCTCAAAGTTTCATGCATTAGTAATAAACACGCTTACCGTTCGAGATTTGTTAAATGACAGATATTATTTGTGGAAATTATCTTTTTCGGTATGAAAAATACATTTTCTATGACAGATACTTTTTTTTCACTATAGAAAAAAAATCCTTGCAATAGAACTTACTTTCCACAGCTGAATGCATGTTTCCGCTGCAAAAAATACATTTTTCGTAGCGGATAATTGTTTTTTGCTGCAGAAAAAAAACCATTGAAATAGAACTTACTTTACATAATAGAAGGCAAGTATCCACTGTAGAAAGGGTGAAGATTACCTATTTCGCTACGAAAAATACCCTTTTCGCAGTGTTCTTTGACTGCAATTACTTTATATATGGGTCTGCTACCGAAAGATGACTTATTCACTGCGGTAAAAAAATTTACCTCAAAACAGATATTTTTTTTTTTATTTTCAATATCCGCACAATTTAGGGCACTGCTTTGTCGTCGAAGTGTGGATATTTAATTTCAGAAAGGCATGTGAACGCAGAAGTGTTGGTGTCCGTAAAAATGTTGGTTTCCGCCATTTAACGTATCCTTTAATGGTGAGGGTGTCCGTTGCTAACGCCTTAAATGTTGAAATATTTGATAACAAAAATAAAAGTATTAAGGTACTAGTTAAAAATACTCTTATAAGGTTAATATTAATAATTACCTTAAAGTTTATCATCTAAAAAAATTATTTTAAAAAATAAAGAAAAATTTTGGGAGGAGACATTACTAATGTTTGCGCAAAAGAAAAGCATAAAGAGATCTTCCGTCCTTCAACTGATTCTAATGTGGGAAGTTCTTCCAACGCTATTCAATTATTCATTGGAAGAATTCAACAGATACATGATTATTTTTAATTATTTTCAGAATAAAATAATAAAAAAGACAACAATACTAGAAAGAAAAAACATACTGATTTTGTTTGTCTCAGATCACTGATTATTGTATGTTCTCGTTTGAGGAGGGAAAGCTTGAAAAGAAAATAATATAATTATTTTTACAAATATATATATTTAATTTACAATTAAATGTCTATTTATTATTTTTAAATTTTTTAATGTACTAGTATTATAAGTAACAAAAATGTGAAGTTAGATCAACTCTTAAAAAAGTTATTTACTTTTTTATTAATTTACGTTTATAATTATTTTTCAAGAGTATATTACATCATTTTAGATTAAATCCAATAAACGGTGTATAATTTTGATTATGCAACAAGTAAATTCATTTCCTCTCTTTATTTGATTAAATTAGATTATTTATGTCAATTAAAAGTAGGCCATAAAATTATAACGGAACACATAATACAATATGCCTATATCTACCGAACTAAAATCTAAAATGATCTTCTACTATAAAATAATAATTACCTAATAATTCTTTTTGGAATAAACTAGAAGAAATAACATCAATACTAATAGATCTCGAGAATTAATATTCTCAAAAAATTAGAGAATATTAGAGCAATTTCTTCAAATCCACTAGTGTATGACTCAAGGCTATTCAAAAATAAAAATTATAAATTATAGATTCTGTTAACACGAAAAATTCTCTAAAATCTTGATTTTGACTGCAAAATCGATCATTTGATCTTTCACAAAAAGTTTGAAAACACTAATAAGAAAACCTTCTTGTTTTTTTCCTCACCATACCCACTTTCAAACTCTTTATCTATTTTTCTTACTCTTGAATCTCTTTTAAATCAACTCTATTATTTCTATTTATATTTTATATTTTATTTTATATTTTTTACTTTTTATTTATTTAAATAAGTGATGTGATGGGTCAAACTCAAATATGAGGTGGAACCCACCATCGAATCCCCCCCTCGTACTCACGGGAAGGAAACCGTTATTCCCTCTTTTTGGTATTTGGTATTGCAACTCTTAAACTTCTCCTTAAACAATATTTTGTCATCATATCAAATTGATTCTCATCGATGTGAAACTTCTCAAAAATACAACTCTAGCACTCGGACTATATCTAGCATCCAATGATATGAACATTAATATGTATAGAATTACATGGGATTTTAGATTTTTGTAAAAATGAATAGCACTCTAATTATCACAATAGAGAACATATTTGTCTTGTGAAAGCCTCTCTCCTGTAAGAACCTCTTCATCTAAAGATGCAATAGTCTGCCCTATGAAGGCTAAGATAACCCATGTGAGGGTTCGACCCATATCAGTGGATTGCTTAGGTGAGTGAAAAATGCACAGTTTATAAGTAGAGTTCTCATTCCTACCTTGTACAATGCGTTTTCGGCTAACTACAAGAACAAAACCTTGAGGGATTTGACCCAAAGCGGACAATAATATACTGAAAGAACTAGAGAATGTTAAAAATGGTATTAGAGTCAAAGTTCAACTAGAAGTGTAGTTGACGAGGACGTCAGGTTCCAATGGAGGGAGATGGCGGCAGCTCGCCCCTGTGAAGTCTAAGATGACCCATATGAGGGTCCAAACCATATCAATGAGGGTGCACAATCCTACATCGCTTGGGTGAGTAGAAAATGCATGGTTTATATGTTGGGTTCTCTTCCCTACCTAATACAATGCGTTTCGGGCTAGCCCCAATAACAAAATCGTGCGAGTTTTGGCGCAAAGCGGACAATATTGTACTAGAAGAATTGTGGGATGTTACAATAGAACTTTCTTGCAAGCTTCAGTAATAGCTAAATATTCTATTTCTGTAGTTGATAGAGCAACAAATTTGTGCAATTTTGACTACCAATATACAACTTACCTTGCAAAAGTAATCATATGCTTAAAAGTAGATTTTCTCAAATAAATGTCGCCCCAAATCATAATCTGTATAACCATACATCCCATGCTCACCATTACCATAACACAAACATGCTTCATAGTATCTTTGAGATATATGAGAATTTATTTAACTAATACCCAATGTTCTTTCTTTGAATCAAAGAGGAATCAATTAACTGCTCCAACATAATGAGTAGTATCTGGTTGAGTGCACACTATAGCACACATCATACTTTTCTCATAGCTTCTTTTTCGTTATCACTTGTAGGATTGTGCTTCGAATTCAACTTATGGTGATGTGCAAGTAGAAAAGAAATTGGATTTGCCTTGCTCATATTAAATCTCTCAAGTACTTTTTTCAATGTACTTTTCCTACGATAACCATAGTTTTTTATTTTGTCTATCGTGAGTAATTTTCATGCCCAAAATTTGTTTTGCGAGTTTTAAGTGTTTAATCACGAAAGACTTGTTGAGCTCCTTCTTCAACATGTCAATTTTCTTGACTTCTTGACCAACAGTTAACATATTATCTACATACAATAGTAGAATGATCAAATCATGTCTCTTTTCATTAATACATAGTGGTTAGAATTAGTCTTATCGAACCCTTCATTCGTCATGAAAGAGTTAAATTTCTTATACCACTGTCTCGATATTTTCTTCAAGTTGTATCAACTTTTCTTTAGCATACAAACTACATGTCCTTTGTCTTTAACTTTGACTCTCTCTAGTAGTTTCATGTAAAGTTCCTTTTACAAATCTTCATGGAGGAATGCAGTCTTCACATCAAGTTCTTGAATCTTTAGATTCAAACAAGCACCTACACCAAGAACTATTCTGATAGATGTCATCTTCACAACTTAGAGAAAATTTCATTAAAATCAACATATTTCTTCATCTATATCATTTCACAATCAATCTAGCTTTATAGCTCAGCTATGAGCAACTATTGTCAGGCTTCGACTTGTAGACCCCTTTATTTTTCAAAATTTTCTTACCCTTAGACAACTTTACAAATACATATATATGATTCTCATGCATAGAATTTATTTCCTCTTGCATGACTTTTTGCCATTATGTCTTATGTTCATGACACATCTTCCTGGTAAGTTTCTAGTTCAAACAAGCACCTAAACCAAGATCTATTATGATAGTTGTTATCTTCAAAATTTGAGAGAAACTTTCATCAGCACATTTCTTCATACTGTATCCTTTCACAATCAATCTAGCTTTATAGCTCAGCTATGAGCAACTGTCGCCAGACTTGGAATTGTATACCCATTTATTTTTCAGAATTTGCTTTCCCTCAAACAACTTTACAAATTCATATGTATTATATTCATGTAAATAATTTATTTCCTATTGCATGGCTTTTTGCCACTATGTCTTATGTTCATGACACATCTTCTTGGTAAGTTTCTAGTTCCCTCTCATCTATAAGCATCACATACTCATGAGGAGAATGTCTCTCAGAATGCTCTCTATCTCTTTTTGGTCTTTTTTGGCACCGATGTTGAAGAATTTTCTTTAATCTCAATCAATTGAAATCCTTCATCTGTAGAAATTCCTTGATCAACAATATCATCATGGTCTTCCTATTTAGTTCCCCCATAACTCCCAATTACTAGAGGTGTGTTAACTAAATCCAAACTAGTAGGAAATTCAAGAATTGAGTGAGTTCTCTCTGTCTTATCAGTTTCAATTAATCGATTTTCCTAGAAGACAACATCTCTGCTTCTGACTATCTTTTCAATAATTGGATCCCAAAATTTGTACCCAAATTCATCATGTGAATTACCCAAAAAATACACTTTTTGGCATTATCTTCTTGCTTGGATCATTCATTTTTTGAAATGTGAACATAGGCTTTACACCAAAACACTCTTAAGTACTTGTAAGAAACATCTTTTCTTATCCAGACTCTCTTAAGAACATCACTATCCAACAGAGCTGATGAAGAAATGTTAATCAAGTCTGCTGCAATCCTCAAAGCTTCACCCAAAAAAATGTTTAGATAACTTGGCATCAAAGAGCATACATTGATCATTTCTTGAATTTCCATATTCATTCTCTCTACCACTCCATTATGATGAGGATTTTTAAGCACAATCTTTACAAGTTTAAAGTCATGGCCTTTATAATATTTTTCAAATGGCTCTCTATACTCATCACCAATATCAGATCTGACACATTTAAGTTTTCTTCCAATTTCTCTCAACCCTAGCATGACATTCTTGGAAAACTTCTAATACTTGATATTTTGTTTTTAAAGCAAAAGAAAACATCTTTGGCGAGTGATCGTCAATGAATGTGAGAAAATAGTATGTACCACTGAATGTCTTATCTTGCATGCTACAAACATACGTATGCATCAAATCATGAATTTAATGTTTCATGGAGGGGTAGATACTTTGAAATGCAACCTTGTGGAATTTATCAGACAAACAATGCACACGACCTCCTAAGACCAGGAAAAAACTACTTCTTTACAAGTGTATGAAGTCTCTTTTCACTAATGTGACCAAACCTTTTATTCCAAATCTCAATATCATTTGACTTCTAGGTGACATTTATTTTTTCTTTACGTAACTTTGTTTGTATGTAGTAAAGAGTATTGATTTTTATTACCTCTACCTATAACTAGGGAACCCTTGGTGAATTTCCATTTACATTCACCAAAATAATTGACAAAACCATCATCATCTAGCTTAGCAGTAATTATCAAATTTAGTCTTAATATGTGAAATGTGTCTCTCAATGTCAACTTGCAGGCTAAATTGGTTTCCAAATTAATATCACAAATTCTCATTATCTCTGATACACCATCATTTCTCATTTTTACCTAATTATAATCATCACTAGTGTATGATGTGAAGTAGTCAACATAATACAAAGCATCAAAATCAACAATTCAAGTACACGTTTGAAGTGTTAAATTCACACAATCTTTATCATAGGCGGCAATCACATCACCATCAACAACAACTGTAGTAATTTATGTGTCATTGTCATGCTCACTATCTTTTCTTTTGGATTGTTATTTCTTCCATATTTTGCAGTTTCTTTTCAAATGTCCCAACTTCCCAGACTGAAAATATTTCATTGTCATTCTATATTGACTTGGTTTTTCTTTCTTTTAAAACGTGTAATTTGAAAACATTTTTCCTTTAAAACTCATAAAATTAAAACTTTTCTTTTCACAGCGGAAGACTTATCATTTGAATACAAAATATCATTCTTACAAAATATTTTTCTTTAAATCCCTTTGCAAGTCACAAAATCTGCGCATGCAAATCCTTTATCAACTGCTCATTAACATGTTCATCATCTTGATCTTAAACGTATACCTACATCACAAGACTTAACTGATAAGCCTAGTGCTCTGTAAGTGATATAAAATAAAACATGCAATGCACATGATATGTAGCTTTTAAAATCCATATGTAGTTTTTGTTTTCATTTTCGTTTGTTTTCCGTTTTTCTTTACCATTATCCATTTTGCTTTTTTTGTTATCCTTTATCTTAACTTTACTTTTGTTTTTGTGCCGAGCTTTATCAACCGGTCCATAAAAACACGTTTCATTACATTTCATGTCCATTTCTGTTTCCTTTATCGTGATCTTGATCTTAATTTGACTTTATCTTGATAGGCATTGGAGATGTCAAAACTTGATGAGGGTGCACAAGACGGCCAATCATGGCACACACCAGAGGCGTTATCATTTGGCACACACCTCAAGGGGCTATCACATGGCACCCACCCATGTGACCAACTCAAGAGCTCACACCTCCAAACGTCTATTTACGTTTCTTTTATATTTAATTTCCATTTCAATTCCCTTTTCAAAACCATGCATGAAAATCATTTTCGTATCATTTTGAAAACCATGATGCTTGCAATGCTCGTGAATGCATACAGTTCTATATCCTCAAAGCATGATCAGTATAAATCCTATAATCCTCAAACATGATCCATATCAAATCCTTAACTTAAATCTATAAACACATCATTTAAAGAACCTAATTCTAATAAACACAACATCAAGCAGTAATACATTCTTAGGATATGATCACAACCTTACTTAATATTCTAGTAAATACAGTAAATGTGGGCATCATACAAATCCTAATTCCTGTGATGTGGGCCCCAAAGACCAAAACATATGCAGTATCATTTACTTGATATCTTTACGGAGTTTGAGCACTTAAGTCCTTCTTCCATCCAATAACTTCAAAATAAAAAAAAATTAATAATTAATTAATAGTTTATAACCATTCAGCTCTAACCAAGACATATTCCTCTAATTTCTCAATCACCCATACCATCCATATTTATCTTAAAATCTTTCTCTAACTTATAACTTAACATAAGTAGAATATTAATATCCGATAATAACCATTAAACTGTAAACACCACATAGAGCAAAATCCCACATGGTCCACTCCAAGACAAACTAGTCCCAATCACCAAAGGGTAATTCCAGAACACACTCGACACTACCATATATATATATATCCTTCGGTAACCAACAAACAGAGCACTACATTCTTCATTCTCTTATCTCATATTAAATATCCTTTAGTAAAACACAACAGTACAGGATACAAAAGCAGAACACAACATCCATAAATCTTTATCTTTTACTGTATATTCCAAAAAATCCATAAAAGCCATGCAAGAATTTTTCGTTACTTAAAGCACAACCACGAGGAACCAGAGGAAACTCCACCTCTAAAGTCTACCAACTCACGGCTCCCACTTCCGCTTCCTTCACTGCTCACTCTCTCTCTTTCCTCTCCTTTCCCTCTGCCATTCTCTTCCCTGTTTATTCCAAAGAAGCCCTCAGCTCCTTTCCTATCTCTGCTTCTTTCTATTTCTTCCAAAAAGCAGAAAGCTTCCTCCATACACCTTCCTCAATTCCCATAATATCTCACCTAACTCCCCTATTATTTTGCCATTTATAAAGGGGACGTGTGGAGAAACCCTACAAAACATAGCCACTTGGGATTCACGCCTCAAACACAAACCAGGAAATAGTCTAAAAACCCAAATTGCCAACAATTTCAATGGAACCGGTCTATCTAGTGATCGACTGATCCGCTGTAAAAATTCCAATAAAATTACACAATTCCACGTTGATGGACTAGGAGTCCATGCTATAATTAATCAAACTTCCAAGTTTATCATGGAGTCATTCAAGGTCAGGCATAAGTGGAAGTTCAAGAGCAATGGAAGAAAAATGGAAAGACTTTTCAAAATTGTCTCTCTTTTGACCTCTGATGAGTGTTTGACTATTTTGACATTTACAACGATGTCACTTCAAAAAGTGTGCTTCATGAAGATGGTAGTTGACTTCCTACACTTTGCCATCCACCTGCGAGCTTCCCCTTTGCCATCGCTCCCTCCCTGTCACTCTCTCTCCCCCTCTCGTTTTCGTCGGCTTTTCATTCGCATAATGGCCTTTCGACCATTCTATTTTCTCCCTTTAATTGGTTCGCCCAACGAACCAATTTTAAGGGTGTGAACTGGTTCTGCGTGAACTGGTTTTTCCCCCCTCCCCTAATTATATTTTTTTTCAATTTAATTAATCTTATTTTACTAATTCCATTTTAAACCCCCAATAATCCAATTCAAGCCTTAATATTCTCTTTTCTCATTTCGTCAAATAGCCGAGGGCCAGACAAAATGAGGAGTGCTGAACCGGTCCCTTAATAGAATCGGTTCAGTTAATCGAAAATACACCTCCACTTATAAATATTAATCCTAATGAATCACTTATGTTATAATTTAATTTAATTAACCCCAAATGATCACATACATTATAATTTAATTAATTGAATTAATATTTATTTTAATTACATTAATTCTCATAAATTATAATCTAACGAATACATCACTGGTAATACCCCGATAATTACCCAATGAATCTAAAATCTCCAGATTATACTCTAATTATGTTTATTAAATTCTAATAAAAAGTCGGGGTATTACAGCCCTACTCTTTGAGAAAAGATTGTGAGAAGTGGTGTCCAACTATCAAGAGGCATCATTATAATATCCAGAATTTTCATTGAGCTAAGCACAAGGCTTATGTGATAAATTGGAATGATAGGAGTGGAATTGGACTGTTTGGAAATATTGGTCAAGAGAAATATATTTTGAATAAGTGAATTACGATGCTCGAATTATATCCATATTTAATTTTGGAAGTGATCAAAGTTATGGATAATTACATGATGATAACTGGAGTTAAATAGGACAATATAAATTAGAATTATAGTTAGTGGAATTCGTAAGAGAAAATATACTTGGACGTATTTGGATATTGTATGAACTGGAAGTTTTGATATAATTGGATATGGAAATGTGGAGGTAGATAATATAAATTTTCATATGTATAAATATATGGTTTTGGTGCATATTGGTTTGGAGAAAATTAAGTGGTATGAAGGATATTACATTTTTAATTAAGACCTTAGATTATGGTTGCAATATATTAATATATATTGATATATATATATATATAAGGTTGACTTATGCATATAATTGTCAGGTTAAGGAAATAACGTGTGTATTTACATAATCTGGAGAATTAAGCTAAAATCGACGTTTGGTGATAGCGGTTGATCTCGACGGTCAATCGACTGACATGAAGACAGAAGTTTTTCTAAAGAATATTGGTGAACGATCTGTGTACTAGTGGTCGATCATCCAAATGCAAATCAATCAACTGCCATTTATGTTGGTCATCTGGAAGGTTCGACCAACACTTGGAATCATGAAGGACGTTGTCAAACACGTTTGAAGATGAAGTGGTTAGACGTTGAATGCATCTGGTCATTAAAGGGATGCTAATGTTTGGCCTTTTGTCTTCATGCAGACCATGAAGAGGCGTAGAATGTTGCCTATAAATGGTGATGATGGCAGTAAAGTTTTAACTGAGAGAAAGCATGAGGAACCTCTGCCAAAATTTGGAGAGAGTTGGCGTGAGGAGCTGCTGTGGATATGTTGAGTGTTCTGGTGTTTATGATGGAGAGTGAGAGTTTGAGAAAGAGTTGTGAGAGTCTGTTGATGTTATGTTTGGAAGATACATAGCTGTGATGGAATTAATTGTAAAGGAAAGTGAGGATGTGTGAGTGAGGAGCTGCTGTGATGATCATGGAAATTAGAGAGAGATGGTGTAGTACAAATTGTGAGCCGAGAGGATAGTAAGGTGGTTTGAAGAAAGATGAAGTTGTGACCTTGAACGAGTTGAAGGGTGTCTGAGAAGGTTCTGTGATTTTGGACAAAAGTGTCCCAAAGTTAGAAATGAAAGGGAATTCGATAAGCAACTATAAAAGGAGTACAAAGGTTTCATGAAGGACGATTTAAATGCTAACTTGGTAAAGCTAAGGACTCTAGGTAAGGAATAATGCTTGTGTTTGTTCAAAAGGACCTACATCACAGGAGTAAGATTTTTGTGTAATTTGTTATGTTATTCTTTAGTGATGATTATCTGGTTAGGTTATTTTCCTATGATTAGTTTACTAATAGTTGGGATGAAAGTGATTTTCTATGATGATGGTCAGTGATAAAGAAACAAATGAGCTTGCCTGAGGATAGTCTCTATAGTGTTTTTACGACGATCTTTCTTAGTTATTCCATGTTAGTAGATCAAGGATGTAGACGTAAGAATTTCCCTATTATTGGCTGATAAATTGTATTAATATTTCAGGACAAGCCTAGAAGTGAAATAGGTTAGTTATTTTATTGATAAGTCATCAATAAATATTTTGTTTAGATGGATATTCCGAACAGGAAGTAAAATAAATGGGAATATAATTAGTTAGATTAGACTATGAATATTGATGTTCGGATGCATAATATGGATACAGAAAGTTCAGGATAATGGCATGATAAAGGAAAATTAGATTAATAATAATAGAGTTAATTAGTATAGGTCCTCAATTTATATTCAAGTGGTGGATACCATAGGATAGTACTTATACTGTTCAAGACTAAGTTAGAAATAATACGTCAAGGATAGATGATTAGATGTATGACTTTATAGTGTAATAGGAATGTGTTAAGCATTAATGTCATAGTTGCATGTTTAGTATTAATGTCATAGTTGAACCATAGTTATTGTTTGTAATACTGTTTGTGATATATGAACTGCTATGTATGACATTCATGTACACATGTTATAGGATTGCACGTTATGCATTGCAGAAGCTAATAATAAAGATAATAAATGGTGTTTCCTATGTGGGTTCGAAAACTGAAGAGGTTGCTCACACTTAGGAAGCAGCTTGTTTGAGTAAGTTCGGAAACTGAAGAGGTTGCTCTTACTCAATGGGGGGGTGAGTTCAAAGACTGCGGAGGTTGCTCTCACCCAAGAGTAAATGAATGTAAACGTAAGTGGGTCCATTTTTAGTGAGTTCAAAAATAGAAGAGGTTGCTCTCACATAAAAGCAAATCTAGGTAGTGAGTTCGAAACTGAAGAGGTTGCTCTCACTCACCTTACGGATATATAAGGCTAAAACATGTAGAGTTGTCATAGAGGTTACAGTTGCATTTCATGATTATATTCCTTACTGGCAATAGGCTCGTTAATCCTCCAGTGATGTAGGTATGTAAGAGATCAAGGATAGAAGCAGTTGATGAGGCATTTGTACGTTGTGGGCTTGGCGGTTGGTTTGGCTAAAAGATTAAAGAAGAGATGTAATGTTTGGTAATAACATTTTTTTAGGAAAGTAAACCTTCATTATAGTATTTCGTTTTTATCAAGAAGGTTTTCAAATTTTGTTTAATTCTTTTATTATTGTAAATACAAGTCTTCCGCTGTTGTAAATGTTTTAAGGCTTTACAGTATGACATGTTTCAAGTGATAAATGGTTTAACAGAAAGGAGTTTATTTATGCATTTCTTGTTTAAGCTAGTTTTCAAACGAAAAGTCTTCTGCTATGATTTAAAAAAAAAGTTTGCAAAAATCATTGAGTTTCAAATTGAAAGAATAACTGGAATGTTACAGTCATCATCAGCAAAGCATCTATTCGAAGGTTACAAGTTTCCATATTTGTTAAATCCAACGACCTGGAGTGCTTTCAGCAAATTTCCTCATTCTTAATGGATATTTTCAAAGTTATTGAGGAATTCATTTCCTTATTCATTCAAAAAAGTGTGGTAAAAATTTCACCTCAAAAGATTCTAAAATGAAGAAGTTACAATTTGCCAAAGTTGGACTTTGAATATTTGAATTTGCAGCTAAATAAGGAAATTTCCGCTCAACTACTAGCTCGACCATTTTTTCAATGGGCGCTTATGGTCCGCTTCTTCAAGGGACATCCATTTCTCCAAAGGGACGTCTATTCCTTCAAGAAAGATGTTTGTCGTTCTCTTATTTGTCACGCTTATCTTCAATTGAAGTCTGTTTATTCCATACATCATCAAGGACGCCCACCCCTTTACAAAGAGACGTCTGTTCTTTCTCTCTAGTTTAACATGTAACGACCCGGCTATTTATTTCCTTTTAAAAATACATGAAATTTAAGACTTTTATAAAATGACTAAAATCTTTATTAAAATCTCTTATTATGCAATAAGAGTTCTTTCCTTTTTATAACCAAACCGTTAAAATCTTTTTACTTTGATTCGTTACCAAAAATAGTTATAAATAGTAGAAAACTATTGTTATAAAATCTTTTCTTAAAACATAGCGAAAGCGTAAATAACTCAGTTAAAAAATACTAAACAGTGTAAGACTAATTGAAAAAATCCTTTTTCTTTAAAAATGTAGCGGACGCGTAATTAATTCATTTAAAGACAATTAATAAAATATTACTGTATATTTTACAAAACTCATCACTCTTCACATTAGTTAGCCTAATCAGCCACCAGTCTCGCTGTGCAAATCCTTTATTAGCTGCTCATAAATCTATTCGTCATTTTCTCTTGTATTTGTAACTACATCACAAGTCATAAACTATGAGCCCAAGGCTCAGTAAGTGATAATACCTAATATACTACATGCTCATGTTGTGCCCTTTAAAAATTATTATGCAGTTTCTGTTCTCATCTTTTTTTTATCTTCTTATCTTTTATGTTTTAATCATAATTATATTTCTATTTTCTGTTATGACCTCCGGTATAGCAACAATAGCATAATCTGAAAGCTAGCTAACCATTGGCCATTCTTTTCGTCTTTTACCATTGATATAGTAGCAATGACATAGTCCAAAAGTCTGCTAATCATTGGTGTCCCAGCATAATCCAGGGACATGAAAACGATATAAGCAGCAATGACATAATTTGAAAGCAAGCTAGCGGCAATGACATAATCTGAAAGATTGCTAGCGACTGTGCCCACGAATGACTTAAACGGCCTCACATCATATCGTTGGCTTTTTCTTTTCTTTACTTTACTTTTCATTATTTATTATTTCTTTTTCTTTACTTTTTATTGCTTATTATTCGTTTATTATCCATTTCAAAACCGTGCATAAAATCCATTTTCGTATGCTTTTGAAAATCATGATGCATGATTCTCGTGAATGCATACAAGTTCTAACAGTTAATATGGAAACATAAATAAACATTCAACGTGCGATTCACAGAATGTGCTATAAAACTGTAGACATGTTGAAAAATTGTAAACAACAAAACATGCTATTAACAATTGTAGACGTGCTCTAAAATAGTAAACTACGAAATATGTTATTAAAAACTATAGATATGCTTGGAAAGCGGTAAGCAACGAAACATGCATATCCTATTCTTGCGATATAGGGCGCAAAGATGAAAGCACAAATGTACCACTTACCTCGATTGCTTAAGGCATTCATAATTAATTACTATCTTTTTTCTTTTTAGTACCTTCACAATTAGAAACATTTATTCATTAATAAAATCAATTAATCTACTTATTAGTCTTAACGTCTTTTCTATTCTAATTCCTTGTTCTTACTAAAATTTCCTAAGGGGAACCGTTTTCTTAATTACTAGTTAGCTTAATAATTAATCTCAATATTCATTTCTAATTATCGTCATACCTTTGTGCACTTAATGACTCAAATTTAAACTAACATAGCATATTGCCAGCATCGTAACTAAACAAGTTTATTTCCAATAATATAACACTTCTATACTTATCACCATCCATTGACAGATTAACCATTCCACTCAAAGAATCAAGAAGCAAATCATTCATACGACAAGGCTCAATCCAATATACTCATGCTTCACAAAACAATAAAGGTAGTAGCTAAACAGATGATCACAGGCATCCAACACAGAGAGTTCATAGAACACTTAATCAAATCAACAGAGGATTGATTTTCTCAGAACATACATTCAACGTATTCACAATTGTAGAATCAGACCAAAGATTATCACCACCAACAAAGAACAATCATTTAACATGTTGATTCAAAACATCAGTTTAACAAATTCCTACATCCAACAATATGTCCATAATAACTATCCTAACAAGCTTCAAACTAATTAACAGGGAAGGAATTTGATTACCTAAAGGAGCTAGGAAGCTCAAGCTCAATCGGTAGAAATTCGAATGCAGGGAGTTCACGCAGGACACTATACGAATTCACACCTACTTCTCACTTGAAGGTAACACACGAAATCCCATGGATTCACAGAACAATCACCATTTTTCTCCAGAGGGCTCTCTCTTGCACTAGAAGTTGGAATGATGGAGAGCAGTAGGGAATGGCACTTAAAACATGGAGCTTACCTGGAAAGGATGGTCGCTTCACCAAACGGAGAGGGAGATGCATGGTACAGGCGTGGGGTTCATTCTCCATGTCATCTGAGTGGGAGTTAAATGACGAAACGACAAGAAAGCGTATTATTTAAATTTTTTCATAATTCTGAGACTTTTCGGACTAGGGACTGCATCTTGGCATCATTCGCGATTGTCTGAAATCCTACATTTCACAGACAAAATTGTGTTTTCGGACGAAGGGAGTCGTCCTTACCTTCATTTGTGATCTTCCAAAACTGTCTAGAAATTGGACAAATTAAAAGCTTCGTCGTCCGCCACCATCCACGTGCGTCCGACAATGTCTAGAAATTGGACAGATTCAAGGCTTCATCGTCTGCCACCGTCTGCTTTCGTCCGAGCTTGTCTGAATTCTTGAGAAGGATGAATTTGGACGTGGAGTCCTCATCATGCATCGTCCAAAACTCAGGGACGGCGTACAATGTGTTTTCAAACACGGCTCGTCATCTGCATGCATCTAAAATCCCAATTGCACATGATTTTTGCTGTGTCTGAAATCTCCCATTACACACTTTTTCATCAAATTTCCCTAATTTACTTATCCCATAATATTTATCCCACATAAGCATGTCCTAATTTAACACGTACCTTCATGCAACATAAAATATGAATTATTCCAACAATTAATTACATCTCATACGCAGGGAAAATATTACCGAGGTATTACATTCCTCCCTTCTTATATAAATTTTGTCCTCGAAATTTGCCTAGTGTAAACATCTCTTTCATTTATTATCCAAAGGATTTCTTTCCCTTAATCCAATAATATTACTAATTACATTAACTTATCCATCTTAATTGCACCAAAAATCTATTTATGTATCAAAATACTAATTCAACACACCAAAAACCCATCATAATTGCATCATCCTCATAGGAAAACACCGTTGATGCAATCACTTTCCTGTTCCTTAAGCTAGATTCATATCACCCAATGGTTAACTCTTTACCTAAATCATCATTTATCTCATAAAGATCTAGTATTTTCACTTTTTCTCCAAGAATTAACGTGTCACTTTAGTAGATTTTCATAATTCCTTGTGAAAAATCCTTTATAGAGAAAACTCATTTATTTTCTTTTCTCTAGTTTAGCTATCCCACAGCTAAGGATACCAAAATTTTTAAACTCTATACCTTATTATTCAACCTTAATTCTAAAACTAGATGCTCGCCAATCATAACTTCCTCATAACATTATCTTATTCTTGTCCTTAGTATACACAAAATTCTTATATCCGATTGTAGATAAACAACTTTTTATTCAATTACATCCTTCAAAGTTTGTTGATCCTAAATGTCTTCTTCGAAATATGATGGCTTGAGTCATCGTTGTAACCTTTAAATCTTTAGGAACCATTATCCATTAATTTCCTAAACCAAAACTGGATAGTTCTCAATTGCTTCGTCACATAAGTATCTAACATCCTCCTACCCCATACATATTCTCAATCTTCCAATGGGTTTCAAGGCTTCTACATCCGCTACCTTTCTTGACTTAACAAATGTTATACTACTCATCCAGTTCATAACTTAGTTTTTCTTGTTCTTCAAAGATTACTAGAGAAGCTACTACATCACTCATTTTGCCTCTTAGATCCTTGTTTCTATTTCCATATCTGTATTCATATATGTTCCCATCTTTGTTTTCGTTTCTGTGTTATTTCTATTTATGTTTCCATTTTTGTTTCTATTTCTGTATCCATTTCGGTATCCGTGATCGTACGTGTTTTTGTATCCATTCCCGTGTCTATTTCTGTATCCGTATCTGAATTTGTTTTCATTTCTGGAAACACATTTCCATTTTCGTTTTGTTTCTGTTTCTGTTTCTGTATCTGTAACCGTATCTGTTTTCATATCCGTATTTATATCCGTATCTGTTTCTGTTTCCGTTTATGTTTCTGAGTAAGTTCAACCAAGCTCTTGGTCCTTAAGGTTCTTCCTACTTCAACAATTCTATCCTCAAAAGGAACACAATACTCATATCAAGTACGGTCAATCAAATACAACACTATTTAATTTGGATTACATTTCCACATTCATTACAATCACTACCAACCAAACGCAAACATTACAAATAGTACACCATCCCTTCATCCCTTACATCCTCGGACAGTTTCTGGCAAAATGGTCCGTCTTCCCACATTTAAAGCATTGACGTGACTTAGCCCAACATTTTCCTTCATGACTTTGCCTCTACTTTGCGCACCGATCCTCCTGTTTGTTTCCTTCATCAAAGGACTGCTTTATTCCCTTGGACATGCACCTCTCTTCCTGTGAATGTGGCTAAAACATTACCACAGACTTGTTTTGTTTTGAGATCTGATTCTTTACTTCTTCAATGTCAAGAGCTCTTAATACAATCCCTAAGTAGGCTACATCTTGCGTTACCAATACCACTACGCCTTCTTGAATTTCGTCTTAAGTCCTTGTATAAAGTGGTGTACCTTGTGCTCATAACTACTAACCATATGCGGGGCAAATCGCATAACACCTCTAACTTGTGTCGTAGCTGAACAAATTCTACCAACTTCTTTGTCATTGTTGTGCGGTTGAAATATTTCCCATAGAAGATTTTCTTGAATTTTGTCCAAGTCATTGCAGTCACATCTTTGGCTATCTTGACTGAGTTCCACCAAAATCTTGCGTCCTTGACTAGCATAAATGTGGCAGATGCTACCATTTCCTCTTCCTTTATCTTAGCATAGGCCAACATGTCTTAGATGGTCCTTATCCATTCCTCAGCACTGTCTGCATCAGTAATATTCCCATCAAACTGAGGTGGTCATAACCGCAGCTTCTCCCAACTTACATTCGGCTGCTCAGGCACACGTTGTTCCGCGACTCGTTCATTTCGATGCGCAATAATTTTCGTCAACTTCTCCAAGTTTTTAGACTGCCGATCCAATTGAGCGATTGTCGTTCCACTAACGTAGTCATCCGATGGATCATTTCATCTGCACCACTCGTATCTCTTTCTTGTCCAATATTTCGTTGTCCTCTAACCATGATACCTTACGTCACAAAATAAAATAATTGTACGTTAGGAAAAGTAAATTTAGTAACTTACTTGCAGTTGATGGAGTATTTACACGTCGAAGCTTGTCTTGGTAGGCATTTACAAAATCGGTTTTAACACAGTTAATTGTAGGTAACTGTATCAGAGCAATTTTCAGAATCGTTTTTAAAACACACTTGCTCTGATACAACTGTAACGACCCAGTTATTTATTTCCTTTTAAAAATACGTGAAATTGAAAAATTTTATAAAATGACTAAAATCTTTATTAAAATCTCTTATTAGGAAATCAGAGTTCATTCATTTTTATAACTGAACCGTTAAAATCCTTTTACTTTGACTCGTTACCAAAACCATTATAAATAGTAGAAAACTATTATAAATAGTAGAAAACTATAGTTATAAAATCTTTTCTCAAAACATAATGGAAGCGTCCATAACTCAATTAAGAAATACTAAACAACGTAAGACTGATTGATTAGCAGAAACATAATTGATTCATTTAAAGACAGTTAATAAAGTATTACTGTATATTTTACAAAACTCGTCACTTTTTACATTAGTTAGCTTAACTAGCCACAAGTCTCGCTGAACAAATCCTTCATCAACTGCTCCTAAGGCTCAGTAAATGATAATACCTAATATGCTACATGTTCAAGTTGTGCCCCTTTAAAATCATTATGCAATTTCTATTCTCATTTTTTCTTATCTTTTTATCTTTTACGTTTTAAACATTATTATATTTCTATTTTATGTTATGACCTCCGGTATAGCACTAATGGCATAATCTGAAAGCTAGCTAACCATTGGCCATTCTTTTCGTCTTTTACCTTTGATATAGTAGCAATGACATAGTCCAAAAGTCGGCTAATCATTGATCATTATGTCCCAACATAATCCAAGGACTATCCCGGCATAATCCAGGGACATGAAAATGATATGAGCAGCAATGACATAATTTGAAAGCTAGCTAGCGGCAATGACATAATCTGAAAAATTGCTAGCGACTGTGCCCACGAAGGACTTAAACGGCCCCACATCATATCGTTGTCTTTTTCTTTTCTTTACTTTACTTTTAATTATTTATTATTTCTTTTTCTTTACTTTTTATTCTTTTATTATCCATTTCAAAACTGTGCATAAAATCCATTTTTGTATGCTTTTGAAAATCGTGATGCATGATGCTCGTGAATGCATACAAGTTCTAACAGTTAATATGAAAACATAAATAAATATTCAACGTGCGATTCACAAAACGTGATATACAACTGTAGAGATGCTAAAAAATAGTAAACATTGAAACGTGCTATTAATAACTGTAGACATGCTCTAAAATAGTAAACAATGAAACATGTTATTAAAAACTGTAGACATGCTTGTAAAGTGTAAGCAACAAAACATGCATATCCTATTCTTGCGATGTAGGGCTCGAAGACCAAAGCACACATGTATCACTTACCTCGATTGCTTAAGGCATTCACACTTAATTGCTATCTTTCTTCTTTTTAGTACCTTCACAATTCGAAACATTTATTCATTAATAAAATAAATTAATCTATTTATTAGTTTTAACGTCTTTTATATTGTAATTTCTCATTACTTACTAAAATTTCCTAAAGGGAACCGTTTTCTCAATTGCTACTTAGCTTAATAATTAATCCCAATATTCATTTCCAATTATCATCACACCTTTGTCCATTTAATGGTTCAAATCTAAACCAACATAGCATATTGCCAACATCATAACTAAAAACGTTTATTTCCAACAACATAACACTTCTGTATTTATCGCCGTCCATTGACAGATTAACCAATCCACTCATAGAATCAAGAAGCAAATTATTCATATGGCAAGGCTCAATCCAATATATTCATGCTTCACAAAACAATAAAGGTAGTAGCTAAACATATGATCATAGGCATCCAACATAGAGAGTTCATAGAACACTTAATCAAATCAACAAAGCATTGATTTTCCCAAAACATACATCCAATGTATTCACAGTTGTAGAATCAGACGAAAGATTATCACCACCAACAAAGAACAATCATCCAACATGTTGATTCAAAACATTAGTTTAACAAATTCCTACGTCCAGCAATATGTCCATAATAACTATTCTTAACATGCTTCAGACTAATTAACAGGGAAGGATTTTGATTACCTAAAGGTGCTAGGGAGCTCAAGTTCAACTGGGAGAAATTCAAAGGTAGGGAGTTCATGCAGGACACTTCACTAATTCACACCCATTTCTCACTTGAAGGAAACACACGAAGTCCAATGGATTCATAAAACACTCACCGTTTTTCTCCAGAGAGCTCTCTCTTGCACTGGAAGCTGGAATGATGGAGACCAGCAGGGAATGACACTTAAAACGTGGAGCTTACCTAGAAGGGATGGCTGCTTCACCAAACGGAGAGGGAGATGCATGTTCCAGGTGTGGGGTTTGTCCTCCATGTCGACTGAGTGGGATTTAAATGTCAAAATGACAAGAAAGCGTATTATTTAAACCCTATTTTTTCTTAATTTTGTGACTTTTCGGACGAGGGAGTGTGTCCTGGCATCGTCCATGATCATAAAAAATCCTACATTTCACAGACAGAATATCATTTTAGAATGAAGGGAGTCGTCCTTGCCTTTGTCCGCGATTGTCCGAAACTGTATAGAAATTGGACAGATTCAAAGCTTCGTCGTCTGCCACCGTCCACATTCGTTCGAGCTCGTTTGAATTCTCGTGAAGGACAAATTTTGACGCAAAGTCGTCATCTTGCATCGTCCAAAACACTAGGACGGCGTACAATGTGTTTTTGGACGCGTCTCCTTGTCTGCAGGCGTCTGAAATCCTAATTACACATGATTTTCACTGCGTCAAAATCTCCCATTACACACTTTTTCATCAAAATTTCCCTACTTTACTTATCTTATAATATTTATCCCACATAAGCATGTCCTAATTTAACACGTACCTTCACGTAACGTAATATATGAATTATTCCAACAATTAATTACACCGAACAGACGGGAAAAATATTACAGGGGTATTATATAACGCCCGTCTACTTTACGCTACAAGTGACGTCCGTCTGTCCACAAGGGATGTCTGTCGTCCACAATACTTTGACGCCATTCTTTTATGAAAGCGTCTACTCTTCAACACACATACAACCAATTATCCTCCATATTCCTACAACATATATACAGGTTATTTCTACACTCCTTCTAGTGGTACATCATTTGGTATCAAGGCTAAAACGTCCTACTAATTCATGCTATATTTTTTACATAATGATGATGGGACCAAACTACTCATGGAGTTATACTTCAGACAAGGAAGATTTAGAGTCCTTTATCCGCACTTTTAGCGGTTCAGACTATACCAAAGATTATTGGGAATGGGAAGACGAAATCGAGAAAATTATTCAAAAAATATACTTTTCAGAAGAGGCTAAGGTAAATTTTATATCTTCAAAGCTTAAAGGGAGAGCTTCGAGGGGGTGGAACGACGTGATAAATTACCGAATGATGGATGGGAAAAAAGACGTCAACATGTGGCACTTGATGAAGAAAGTTTTGAGATGGGAGTATGCTGCACCACCACTCACAAGGTATGAAATAGATCGACAAGCCCAACTCGATAAGATTTACACCTTGTTTAACAAAATATTCCAACAACTTGAGGCGAGAATATTGAGCACTCCGATTTTACAAACACAAAGCCACCTTGAGGCATTAGAAGATGAGGAAGAATGTCAAGAGGAACAAGTGGCCGAAACCATAGAAGATCAAGTTGACTACTTGGCAACAACAAAACAAGAGGAGCAAACTTTCCATATCCAATGCTCCAATGGAACAAGGTTTGTTCTTTAATCATTGACGAAAGGATTTACACTAACATGGCTCATTTGGTCTAGGTCAAAGGAAATTTTTTGGAAATATTAAGGTCTGGCATCCATAAAAAATTTTGGTGGCACGTTGACAAAGAACACAAGGTTCATGGCCGAAATTTCCACAAGACAAGGGTATGCCCTCAAATCAAAGATGGAAAGAGTGACGACACTTTTCCTTCCATGGATTTTAAAGAAAGTTTAAGTTGGTTGAGTGCCAAAGAAGATATCAAGGTAAAAAGAACTTGAACTAAAATTTCTTATGGAAGTTTTACTAAAATAGTGATATGTGATATGGCAAGTACAAGTGATCCTTTTGGAAGTTACCATAGCATGAACAAGATGAATATTCAAATTACCATTCTTCAGTCAAAGGTGGTGAAAGGTTAGTCAATCTAGCTCCGATTCAACCAAAGCAAATTATTATGGATTATGATGCCTTAAAGAAAACTCGGTTGAAAATTCTTATGCTCATGACAAAGAGGTATGCTCCGACAGATAAATTGATTACTTGGATTTTGAGAGTTGGATGGATTAAAGCCTTCTATGTTAATGATATGATATTTGTTTATGGCAGTATGAAAATTGTTGATTTGGTTGAACATGTTTACTATTTTTGGATTACGGGAACCTATTGCATCTTACATGAGGATATTAAATGGTTTTATGATTTCAAAAACTCCTTATCCATTTGTGCGTCACTGTCCAAAAATAAATTGCTGGATTATTTCTCTTATATGATCAAATGCAAAAGGGGAAAGACAAAATAAATAGCCAATACTTCAAGTCAAAGATTTTGTTTCGAAAGATGGCAAGATTGGTATGACAACTCATGGAATTCGAAAATCACTCCTAAGGAAGGTATTTGTGAGGTTCCTAATAAGTCAAGTCAAGGAATAGACAGCTCAAGACTTTGTGATGACATTATTCTTTGGCCACACATACTCAAAGGTATTCTCAAAACTATTTTTTATGGAAATCATGAAATTACAAAGGGATATCCACAACATTCCTAAGCTATTATTCAATTATGGGAAGTGGTTTATGAATATCTTACTATTATTGGCCTACCACATCATACAAGAATTATTTCCTTATTACATTCATAGACATTTATTAGCCCGTGCAACTCTCAAGGTCAATGACACATCTCCTTCTTTGATTAAGAAATATTATAAAGAAACTATTCTTTGGCCACACTTGCTAAAACGGGTTCTCAAGATTATGTTCATGGCAATCCTTATTGTGGCCTACATTATTTCTAACTCAAAGGCCAAAAATGGAAATCGTATATCTGAGTTATTTTTCAAATATGGGAAGAGGTTTATGAAAATATTGTTAGCCTACTGCAAAAAACATTATTTGTTTCCTTATTACAACCATGGAGATATTGAACATATTGTTAAGTTGATGGCCCAAGATGATTCCTCTTTTTATGGTAATAAGGAATATGGTGACACGAGATATGATTCGAGGTCTAATCCTTTTCAACCTCGAAAGGATGATGGACTATGGATCCATTCTATCATTAATCAAACTTTGAAGTTTATCATGGAGTCATTGAAGGTCAAGCATAAATGGAAGTTCAAGAGCAATGGAAGAAAAATGGAAAGACTTTCCAAAACTGTCTTCCTTTTGACTTTCGATGAGTCTTTGACTATTTCGTCATTTAAAACGACGTCATTTCAAAATATGTGCTTTATAAAGATTGTAGTTGACTTCCTAAGCTTTTTAGAATAGGTTTGACAACTAAATTAAAAGTTTATTGGCTATGTTAAAGGCCCACATAACAGAGAGCAAAAAATAAGGAAAGTCCAAATGTCCAAGTTTGGAGACCAAGGAAATCTCTACATGGAAACCATCCAGGTGGTCAAGCACCAATATGGATTAGTAGCCAAACACATCTAGACTTGGAGAGGAAGAAAGAAAGATATTCATTTAGTTGATTAATCTAGTTTCTACTAAGTAGAAAATCGGACAACTTATTCTATGAGCCGATTAGGGTTATTATTTCTTAATTAGTTTATTATTATTTTATGCTTTGTAATTGACTATAAAGCAACCTAATGCTTATGTTTTAGAAACTTGAATTTGAATACAAAAGGGCTTTGCTTATTTCAAAATTGGAGTGATTTCTTTTTCAAACATTTTGGTGAGTTACATGCAAAGTATTCTTGTGTGAGTATATCACAAGATTGAGCTCACTTGGAGTTGAGTGAGTTCTCTTATTGGCATCCGTAGCCCTACTCGTTGAGAAAAGATTGTGAGAAGTGGTGTCCAACCATCAAGGGGCATCATCATCAGTAAAGCATCCATTCGAAGGTTACAAGTTTCTATATTTGATAAATCCGACCACCTGGAAAATCTTTAGCATATTTCCTAATTCTTAATGGATATTTCCAAAGTTCTTGAAGAATTCATTTTCTTATTCATTCAAGAAAGTGTGGTCAAAAGCTCTAAAACAACGGAGTTACAATCTGCCGAATTTGGAATTTCCAATTTTGAATTTTGAGGCTAACTACGGAAATTCCCACTCAACCGCTAGCTCAACCATTTTTCCAAGGAGTGCTTCTATCTGTATCTCCAAGGGACATCCATTCCTCCAAAGGGACGTCTTTTCCTTCACGAAAGACGTCCGTCCTTTTCCTATTTGTCACGCCTGTCTTCAATTGAAGTACTCTTATTCCGTACGCCATAAGGGATGCCCACCCCTTTACAAAGAGACGTCCATTCTGTCTCTCTGGTTTAACGCCCATCTACTTTATGCTACAAGGGACGTCCATCCATCCACAAGGGACGTCCATTGTCCACAATACTTTGATGCCATTCTTTTCTAAAAGCCCCTGCTCTTCAACACACATATAGCCAATTATCCTCAATATTTCTCCAACATATTTACAGGTTATTTCTACACTCCTTCCACTGGTCGATCACACGTTGTCTCGACCAACTCCTTCGCTGGCAGGAGTGTTGTTGCCTCTGTTATTTTCGACATGTACCATTTCTTCTTTGCATCTGTAACATTTTCACGCCATGTAATTTCCTTCATGTTTCACACTCTAAATGTTCTACTTTGCCACTGCCTTATTTTCACTCAAAAATTCCTTCATTGCCTTTTTTACTCCTAAACCTTCTCCACACAACCGGTTGATCTCTTGATCAATAGAACCTTCACTGCCACCACACAAAATGCCACTGCCATTTTGTTAATTCAATCCTTCCTTTCCTTCACTAATTAAATCATCCTTAAACAATAATACCTCAATTAACTCCAAAATCATTTAATAAATCCTTCACAATTTTCACTAATCATACAAAACTTATTTTCGGGGTATTACACTCCTTTGATATTGGTCTTATTTTGGCTTCGACCTTGTCTTATTTTGGCTTGGTGGCTTTAAACGTCTAAACTTTTTCCATCCGGCTTCTTCTCGTGCCACCCATGGGCAAAGATTTTTATTCTCCTCCCTTTCCATAAGACGTTCAATATAGTGAAACTGACGTTCCACCATACCAGTCAAGTGACTTATTGTGTCTCATTGCACATTCTGATTCTCCTCAACTTATTAACTAGCAGGTCCATTAATTCCTTGATCAGCAGGTCCATCATTATTTTCTCGATCAATAGGTTCAACACCCCCAACATTATTAGCAGGTCCATTATTTTCTGGATTTATATGTACATCCTTTTCCCGACTAGTAGGTTCATTCCTTCCAACATTATTACTACGGGTACGTCCCCTTCTTCCTTTACCATTATATTTGCCTACAATTTAATTCTAGGAATTTAAAACAATATTCTTAGTAAAGCTATATACTTAATACTTACAATTGATGAAGTATCCCCACATTGAGTTTTGCACTGTTGGTAGTCTACAAAAATGATTTTGACCCAGTTATGCTCTGATACCATTTATAACATCCCATAACCTTTTCCGTATAAAAATTTTCTTTCTTATAAAGACTCTTGTGAGGGAAAATGAGAGTAAACACACAGCGGAAGTGTTAACTGTATAAAACTCAATGTAAACATACAGCGAAAGCCTTTTACATTTAAATACCACAAATCAGTAGTTTAAAAGCTATTTAAACAAGTATCATTAAAACATTTATTTAAAACCATTTAAAGCCAATAGCACTTGAATACTTTTAAAGCATTTAAATATATTTATTCTATTTCTGTGAGCCATAACCCCAAGGTCAATGTTGCCAACAGGACAAATGCTCAACCCGACAATACTCTACCAGCTACGTTCTTTTATCAGCTTTATCCAATTATCAGCTCCTTACCTACATCAACGAGACTTAACTATGAGCCTAAAGCTCAATAAGAAGTATAAACGTAAAACATAAAATACACATATAACTTTTGTAACATTGTATACAGTTTTCAGTTTTGCTTACCTGTTATTGTTTCTATCTTTTACTGTCATTTATTTTGTTTCTGTGCCGAGCATATACAACTGAACCACAGAAACTGTTATTTAATCTGTTTATGTGTCGGGCGTATCCAATTGGACCACACAAACACCTATTTACTTATCTTTGATTTATGTGTCGGGCGTAACCAACTGGACCACAGCTATTTACTTATCTTTGGTTTCTGTGTCGGGCGTAACCAACCAAACCATAACTATTTAGTTATCTTTGATTTCTGTGCCGAGCGTAACCAATTGGACCACAAAAATAACTATTTACATATATTCTATTTTCTTGTACTTTAGGATTCCAAGTCTTATTGTTGCCGTGCACATAAAATCCTATGTAAGATGTTCCTTAATCGTATCCTTCATAAATGATCCGTCCTATCTAAGGAACTGAACTTAACTCTAATAAACATACAATTCATAATAAGTAATTAAACCAACAATAAACACTCCCTAAATCCCGTGATGTATGTCCTTTTAGACACAACACAAGCAATACAACTTATCTAGAGTCCTTAGCTTTAAAGAGTTAGCACTTAGAATTACCCTTCACCAAAAACCACAAAACTCACGATTTCAGGCCACTTCTCGAACCTTTCCTTCTGAATTCCAGAAACCCTCACTACTTCTTCACGACCTCACACTCTCTTTTATTTCTTCAATCCATCTTCTCAATAACCTTTCTCTCTCACTCACTTTCGAACTCTTACGCATTGCTTTTTCACTCTCAAAATCACAGTAGTGTTGGGAGTAATGTGCCTAACAAGCAAATGTAATAGAACAATTTTATAATATATGAATAAATTTATATTGATTGATATTATGTTAATATTTTAGATTATGTTTTATAAAATTCATAGAAAATTCCTTGATTATTTATCCTAACTTTATATTAATAAATATATTATATATATGTAGGATAAAATATAAAGAGTAATAACCAAAATATTTTCATGACTTATATTTGAAGTATGGAATCTTCAAATAGTTCATAGTCATAAACATAGTTATCTCATTAAGAATATATAGTCATATCCCGACTATATATGTAGTGACATAAGATAAATATATTTTATATAATATGATTATATAGGACTGTACTAAATAAAATTATATTGTTCTGATAATTTTCGTTAAATATAGAACAATTAATTTTATTATAATGATGGTCATATATGCATGATCTTAATTCGTTGTATTTAACAAACTCCTATTTTATTTTAATTTATTCTTTGATTTACTCGGTAAAGTTTTGTACGAGTTACGATTCGTATACCTTGTATATTGGGAGTGAATTAAAATGAATAGTTAAAAATGTTAATATTGATACAATGAAATATATTTCTATAGATTCACCTGTTTGTTAGTTCAAGAATCGAATAATTAACGCGCAATTCATAATCGTTATGAATTAATTATTTAATCAAGAACTAATGGTAGTCAAGAATAAAGATGCAATATGAGAGGTTAACGGATTATAAACATAGCTCTATTGCGAATCTAAATGGAGGGTTAATACATATGTAATGACTATATCAATGGACATTAATTAGAGTAAATATACTATATAGTTTTCGAGAGTGCAACTCTAAGTATTTAGTGGAATTACTTTAGAGTTAATAATTATATTAATTAATATAAAGAGTTTATATTAATTAACGAAATATTATTGGAGCTTAAAACTATAGGTCCATTGGTCCTTTCGTCACCTTCTATCATTTTTCGAATAATAGAAAAATGAACAAAGAAGATTAAATAATTAATTGTGAATTAATTATTTAATACTCTCAATAATAAGTTTATTATTTTTCATTAGATGAAATAATTGAATTATTGATTATTCAATTAATTAAGAAAAAATGACAAAAGTTGTCATAGTTAATATATTTGTTATATTTCATTAAATGAAATAATTGAACTATTGATTATTCAATTAATTAACAAATATAAAATAACTTTTGAAAATTATTTTTAAAATGGATTTTGTCAAATTTGAGTTAATGTCATAGTGCCAAGTGTTGAGCTATGGTGTATGAAATCAATTATAACTTAAATAAAAGATTAATAAGTTTATGTCATAGTGCCAAGTGTTGAGCTATGGTGACAAGATCTTTTGATTTCCATAACATTTTTATAAATGTATGAAATCAATTGTAACTTTAATAAGGAATTTGTAGTGTTTTTCTCTAAATGCCATAATGGCCATTATAGAGCAATACCACTATAAATAGAGATCCAATCTCATTAGGTTAAGAGGTTGAAATCTTTGATATTAAGGAATCCATTTTGAGAGCAAAATTTGTGTCTTCCGTGTTGGCTTTAGAGAAGTGTTTTCTAAATCCAAATAGATCGTCTCATGTGTTGAGAATACGATCTATCATAAATTGATTGTGATCTTGTTTTGTTCATCACGCCCATACGTGCTTATTTGATGTGAGGAGGATTGGCAGAAAAGATCGAAGGTTGATTTTGTACCTATTTGAAGTAAGCTACAAAGGTAATATTCTTCATCTTTTAGATTAGATCTAAATAAAGATTTTTGAATACATATTATTATTAACATATTATAACAATGATCCATTTTATGTTCATGTTAAAATTATTTTTCGTGATACATAGGTTATGCACGCTACCATTTTATAAACATTGGTAATTCTGCCATGCGAGGGAACCTAAAAACCAACAATTGGTATCAGAGTTTCATTGTAGTTATGATATATTTACTAATGTGATTTTATGAAAATCATGATATGTGATGATAAGTAGGCTTATGCATTTTTTTTAATTTATATATATATTTGGAATGTTAAATGTATGGATATATGCATGATTGAAATAATGATCATAATTTTATGTGGCCGATTTCAGTTAGGAATATTTTTTTAAAATTTCTTATTTTTAATTTTGATGTAAATTCAATTTTTCTTGGGTAAATACACTTTATGTAATATTGATGGAGATAAAAAAAGGAGGACAAGACAAATTTTAGAGCGAAACTATGGTGTGTAATTGTCGTCACTACGACATATGACGCAAAAAATTGTGGAGGCCACCAAGACTTTAAATAATTTTTTTTATGGGTTTATATGTAATTTTAGAAATACCCAAATCGACCCGGTCATTATTTCATTTACTTTTATGATTGATATAAGCTGTTTTATTGTTGTCATACATTCACATGTCATATAGTACTTACATATAGAGCCTACTTATCATTTAGTTTTCTCACATTGACATGCATTCTTAGCATATATTTTATTTATTTAATTTTAATAAATTAGTTTGTTAAAAATTAAATAGTTTTAATTAAATTAAAAACTATTAATTCATATTTATGAATTATGTGAGAAAATAAAATAATGCAAAATTTTAATTGTTGAAATTTTTACATTATTTTGTAAGTGCAAAATAAGTTGTTTATTTAGTATCATTAATTTTATAATATGATTATAAAATTAATAATCTATATATAAAATAAATTTATTTTGATTAAATATTTTTTAATATAGATTTAATAGAAGAAGTGATATTCTTTAAAATCACTATAATTTAAAATAATAAGTGGGAGCAGAGAGTTAAACATAACTTTCCATGGTCTCCATCGTTGATACAACAATGTGAGATTTAAGCGGGGCTCTGAAACAGCTTTGTTATTGTCCTCCCTAAAGAGAGTGTTCACTTAGATCAATACAATAATTGATCTCTTAGAGATAGGTTTTATAAAATGTATTTCATAGTTGACTGTTCTTAAGACGGCAATTATAAGTGAAGTTTTATAAACCTGAAGCGATGGTATACACTCATAAAACTGTAATATAATGTGTTAATCACATTTTGACCAAAAATAATCGATAGTTAATAAATTTTGAAAATATAAGATATTTTGAATAAATTTATTAATAGATAATATTTTTATCCTAAGAAAAAATATTATGTATTGAGGCAATAATAGCATTTGCATTTTATTTAGTGATTTATCATGCTCATGCATCATTTTACTTGCCATATTTCTTATGAATTTTATGCATAATATTAATATTTATTTATTTATTTATTCTATACAGCATAATATCTTCTTTTATGATTAATTTACTCGAGACTGAAAAATTGACTAACGATAATTTTGTCAACTGGAAAAGGAACATGAATATGATTCTTGTGTACGACAATTTGAAGTTTGTCCTGACCGAGGAATGTCCTCCGATCCCTACTGAAAATGCAACAAAAGAGAAGAGAAACTGTAAAAAGTATCTCGAGGAGCTAAAACAAAAGAAGACAAGTAAATCTGATTTACTTGTTATTGAATCTTGTTTACTTGAGAATGATTTATCACCTTGGATAGTTGATTCAGGTGCGACTAATCATGTTTGTTGTTCATTACAGATGCTTAGTTCCTATTGGAAGCTACCAGATGGGGAGTTCACTATGAGAGTGGGCAATGGAGCACTAGTTTCAGCTTCAGCAGTGGGAGAAACAAAATTACATTTTCAGAATAAATTTTTATTGTTAAATAATGTTTATTTTGTACCGAGGTTTACTAGAAATCTCATTTCTGTTTTTTATTTATTTGAACAATGTTATTTAATTTCTTTTAATAATAATATTGTTATTATTTCTAGAAATGGACCAGATATTTATTCTAGTTTTATGGAAAATGGACTTTATGTGATAAGACCCAATAATAAATCACTGTTGAATACTAGAATTTTTAAAGTAGAATTGCTAAGTCCAAGAAACTTAAAATTTCTCATGATGATAACACATATCTTTGGCATCTTCATCTAGGTCATATTAATCTAGATAGAATTGGATAGACTTGTGAAGGACGATCTTTTAAAAAATTTAAATGTTGGATCTTTACCAATCTATGAATCTTGTCTAGAGGGAAAAATGACCAAGAGACCTTTTTCTACAAAGGGTTGAAGGGCTCAAGAGCCACTTGAACTCATACATTCAGATGTATGTGGCCCTATGACTACTCGTGCTAGAGGTGGTTATGTGTAGTTCATCACTTTTATTGATGATTACTCAAGATATGGTTATACTTATCTAATTCAGTTTAAATCAAAAACTTTTAGAAAGTTTAAAAAAATTTAAGCTAAAGTTGAAAAAAAAATTAGATAAGTCAATCAAGTGCCTTCAATTAGATCGAGGAGGTGAATACCTTGATAGTGAATTCAATGAATACGTGTTAGGACATGAGATCATATCTCAGCTAACTACACCTAGTACTCCTCAGCAAAATGGTGTTGCTGAGAGGAGAAATAAGACTTTACTTAACATGGTACGATCTATGATGAGTTACTCTACACTCCTAAAATCATTTTGGGGATACACCATACAGACATCGACTTACATTTTGAATGTGGTCCCATCTAAGTCTATTCCTAAGACACCTTTAGAGTTGTGGAATGGTCATAAACCTAGTTTGAGACACTTTCGCATATGGGGGTGTCTTGCACATGTGCTAGTAGGAAAGACTAGAAAATTAGAATCTCGATCTGAAGTTTGCATGTTTGTTGGTTATGCAAAAGGCACAATAGGAGGTTTATTCTATAGTCCTTAAGATAACAAGGTATTTGTATCGACAAATGCCACATTTCTTGAATATGACTATATGGCAAACTTCAAACCTCAAAGCAAGATTGTCTTGGAGGAAATTCATGTTGATGAGATCAGATCGAAAACAACAAAAGTTTTTGTTCCACATGGTACTCAGAAGACGACTACTTCTAGTCAGACCATCACGCTACCTAGACGTAGCAAGAGGTAGGACTACAACTAGCTCGATACGGATAGGTAGGTGAAGCACAAGTTGCTATCACTGATGATGGAAAAGATGATCCATTATCATTTAGATGTGCAATGGAAGATGCTGACAAAGAAGCACGGCTTGAAGATATGAAACATGAGATGAAATCAATGTATTCCAACTCCGTCTGAGATCTTGTAGATCTACCTAAAGGGGTGAAATCTATAGGGTGTAAATGGATCTATAAGAAATAAAGAGGAATGGACGGGAATGTAGAGACATTCAAAGCTAGACTTGTAGCTAAGGGTTATACCCAAAGGGAAGGAGTTGATTATGAAGAGGCTTTCTCTCCTGTACCTATGCTTAAGTCCATTCGTATATTGCTCTCTATTGCAGCTCATTATGATTATGAGATTTGGCGAATAGATGTCAAGACGGCTTCTCTAAATGGTCATCTTGAAGAAAGCATTTATATGGAGCAACCAGAGGGTTTCATATATAAAGATGCACAACAAAAGATTTGTAAGTTAAATAGGTCTATTTATGGATTTAAGCAAGCATCTAGGTCATGATATATGAGATTTGATGAAGCAATCAAATCTTATGGGTTCACATAGTGCCTTGATGAGTCTTGTTCATACAAGGTCATCAATGACAAGTGTGTGGTCTTCTTAGTTCTGTATGTTGATGATATCCTATTTATTGGGAATAATGTAGAATTATTATCAGATATAAAAGCATGGCTAGCTAAGCAATTCCAAATTAAAGATTTAGGAAATGCAAGCTACATTGTTAGGATTCGTCTAATAAGAGATCGTAAAAATAGAATGTTAGATTTGTCTCAAGCATTGTATATTGACAAAATGGTTGTAAAATATTCAATGCAAAACTCTAAGAAAGGTTATTTATCTTCTAGACATGGAGTTATTCTTTCTAAAAAGCAGTATCCTGATACACCTCAAAAGGAAGAAAATATGAGACATTACCCCTGCACATCAACTGTTGGGAGCTTGATGTATACTATGTTGTGCACGAGGCCCGACATATGTTATGAATAGGGATAGTTAGCCGGTTCAAGTCAAATCCAAGATTAGATCATTGGATAACAATGAAACATATTCTCAAGTATTTAAGGAGAACGAGAAACTATATGCTAGTATATTCTGGCAGCGATTTGATTCCAACTAGATACATAGATTCTAATTTTCAAACTGATACAGATGATCGAAAGTCGATATCTAGATCAATTTTCACCCTTGGAGGTGGGCCCATAGTTTTGAGAAGTGTAAAACAAGGTGGTGTTTCATACTCTACTATGGTAATAGAATACATTGCTGCTTGTGAAGCACCAAAAGAAGCTGTGTGGCTTAGAAAATTCTTTAGTGATTTGGAAGTAGTTTCAAATATGGATAAGCTATTGTCTTTGTACTGTGACAATAGTGGTGTAGTGGTGAATGTTAAAGAACCTAGAAGTCACAAACAAATAAAGCATATAGAGAGAAAATATCATGTGATAAGAGATATAGTGCAGCGTGGAGACGTGACTGTTCTGAAGACTCCAACAGATGAGAATCTTGCTGATCCCTTCACCAAGACGTTACCTGCAAAATGTTTTGAGAAATATCTAGAGGGCTTAGAGATTAAAGGGCAAGTGGGAGATTGTTGTGAATAATGTGCCCAACAAGCAAATGTAATAGAACAATTTTATAATATATGAATAAATTTATATTGATTGATATTATGTTAATATTTTAGATTGTGGTTTATAAAATTCATAGAAAATTCCTTGGTTATTTATGCTAACTTTATATTAACATATATATTGTATATATGTGGGATAAAATATAAAGAGTAATAACCAAAATATGTCTATAACTTATATTTGAAGTATGGAATCTTCAAATAGTTCAGAGTCATAAACATAGTTTATTTCATTAAGAATATATAGTCATATCCTGACTATATATGTAGTGACATAAGATAAATATTTTTTATATAATATGATTATATAGGATTGGACTAGATAAAATTATATTATTTTTCATGATACATAGGTTACACACGTTATCCTTGTTTTGAACATTGGTAATTCCGCCGTGCGAGGGAACCTAAAAACCAACAAGTAGTAGGAGACTAGCCTCCTCACAGACTCAGAAACCTCATGCCAACTCCCACAAAAACTTAGCATAGTTTCCCCTGTAGTTCGTTCTCTGTGAAAACATATTATTAATATGAAGGGGAGTAAAAAAAAGTAGATTTCTCTATTTGATTGACAATGACAAAGGGTACTTACTTATATTCGGATGATGTGAGAATTTATGTAGCCGAGTCACGAGGACTTCTTCTACTCCATTCCCGGAAGATTGAAGGAACTTTGCCTCCTTCCCTCTCTATTTATAGACCATTCCCCATGACCTTCCAACGTCCGCGTGAAGACAGAAGGCCAAGAATGGCAACTCATCAATGTCCAGCAACTCTTCAACGTCCAAACATTACAGATGATGAAACCTTTCCTCTTCAACATCATTTAAACCTCTCCAGATGACCCTCATAAATGGCGGTTGATTGAATTCTTTAGTAGACGATTGACCACCATGCAATCGATTGACCACGGAAATTCTTCATTAAAATTCAGTAGTTGATCACGCTGGTCAATCGACACCTCACCAATCGACCGCCCCGAACGACCGCAAGTTCCCTTCTTCATACATACGTATTTCCTTCAAATTACTTCCTTAACGTGATATTTATATTCATATGTGTATTCTATATATATGAATATCCTCATGAAACTTTATACATTTATATGACCTTATAACCTTACTATTAACTACTTCAAATATTACTTCTCTTAACTCTAACTATCATCTTATAACCCTCCAATTCATTCTTGCATCACTTAAACAAGCCTTATATCCAAGACCAATATGCACTAAATCTGTAAATATATATTTGAACATCGATATTAATTAAACCAACTTATAGTATATGTTCGATCATTCTTTCTTCACCTTTGCCCAAGTCAAATTCCCATAACTGATAAAAACTTTATTATTCTTAAGCTTTCATTCCTTACAATATCTATAGAATATCCAAATATGTCAAAATATATTTTCTCTTACTAATTCCACTGACTTTCATTCTAGTTGATTTCATTCAATTTAACTCCAAATAGTATCAAACAATTCTTTAATTAACTTCAATCCTTCCCATAAGCTAAATAATTCAGGTATCAAGGTTCACTTTATCCAAATTTGTTTCACTTGACTAATACCTTTATAGTCCATTTTAGCTAAAATAACCCCAGAATTATTACTTAAGCTATGTCTTCAGCTCAACTAAAATTTGATATATTACAACTTCTTCTAACTTTGTCATTGAGTAAACGATCTTTAACCATACAAGACTTAATTTAACTTCTAGTGCTAAGTTTCTAATTGTAACAATAAGTGTTTCCCCACTATATGGCATAGAACTTAACAAGTTTCTAATAGTAACTACAAGTGTTTCCTAACTATTTAGCATAGAACTAAGCAATAGCAAAGTATGTAAGTGTGACACCCCAGAAGAAAGGGTGTGCAATCCCACATCGACTTGGTGGAAGTAAAGAAAGCAAAATATAAGTGGGTAGCTCTCCTACCCCAACACACCGGTTTTGGGTGGGTAAGCCATACCAAGAACAAATTCGTGCGGGCTGCGGCCCAAAGCAGACAATATCTGTTAGGCCCAGGTTGGGTGGGCTATCTCTTATACTTATGGTATCAGAGCCAAGCCCAGTTCGTTGTGGCCACAAGGACGTGGGCCCTCAAAGTAGGGGTGATTGTGACATCCCATATGGAAGGGTGTACAATCTCACATCAACTTGGGGGAAAGGAAGAAAGCAGAATATAAGTGTCTAGCTCGCCTTCCCCAGTAGACTGGTTTTGGGCTGAACAAAGGGTATTAGTACCAAGAACAAACTCGTGCGGGCTGCAGCCCAAAGTGGACAATATCTATTGGGCGGGAGCTATTTCTTATACTTATGGTATCAGAGCCAAGCCCAGCTCGATGGTAGCACGGTCCCACAAGGACGTGGGCCCCCCAAGGGGGGGGGGGGGTGATTGTGACACCCCAGAAGAAAGGGTGTGCAATTCCACATCGACTTGGGGGAAGTAAAGAGAGCAAAAAATAAGTGGGTAGCTCTCCTACCCCAACAGACAAGTTTTGGGTGGGTAGGCCACACCAAGAACAAATTCGTGCGGGCTGCGGCCCAAAGCGGACAGTATCTATTGGGCCAAGGTTGGGTGGGAGCTGTCTCTTATACTTATGCTCTTAAGTATAAGAGACAGCTCCCGCCCAGTAGATATTGTCCGCTTTGGCCCGCAGCCCGCAAGGGTTTGTTCTTGGTACTGACACCCTTTGTTCAGCCCAAAACCGGTCTACTGGGCTTAGCTCTAATACCATAAGTATAAGAGATAGCCCGCCCTAACTTGGCCCAATAGACATTGTCAGCTTTGGGCCGCATCCCGCATGGATATGTTCTTGGTGTGGCTTACCCACCCAAAACAGGTCTGTTGGGGTAGGAGAGCTACCCACTCTGATTCTGCTTTCTTTACTTCCCCCAAGTCGATGTGGTATTGCACACTCTTTCTTCTGGGGTGTCATAGTAACTCATCGTATAACATGATACTCATACTCAACATCTGATTCACTAAACCCTAAAACTCATTCATGTGCTCATTGATACTACATCTATCTATGTATTTCAAATTCACAAGTCTCTTCATCGTAAGGGCTTTATTCTGAGCCTCTAACTTTCAAACTATGATTCTTCTTTCTTCCATTGCTAATCGACTCGAATTTCTATAGCACTATTGTGAAACACACATGTATTGACCTATCATATGATATAAACGACACATTTTTGATGAATCAATTCCTAAACTTTACATTTCTTGCTCTCGGTTTCGTTGCATCTCTATTGGTTGGCTCATGAAGATCCTTACAGTATAACATATCTTCTATAACACCTTAACTTTTCTACCATTCTTTTCTACATTTTTTAAAAATTGAACACATTTATTAATTAAGTTCATTTTAATTTCATAACAATGAGAAGAAGCCTTAATAAAATTATCTTAATCCATTCATAACATTATGTTACACAATTGATATTGTTATATGAGCCTACATAAAATTACATGGAGGTCACAACACGTTAGCTTCATTAACATTCATACATACATCTAAAATACATATATAATTAAATTCTCTATCACAAACTATCATTAAATATTATATTCAAACAATGATTAAACCTCTATTTTCAAAATCCATATATCTTTCACATAAATCCCATGAGTCAAAATCGCATAATGTCACCAAGCTCTCATCCATGGAAATGCTCAATCATCTGCTGGTGCTCACCACTATATTCTTCACATACATTACAAAATTCAAACTGTGAGCCTATTACTCAATAAGTAATGCTTAATGAGAAGAAAATGAGATGTCATACATACAATATGTGCTTTCATAAAATCATGCAATTTCAATCTTTCTTTGTTTCTTTCAATTTAAAATCAAATAATTGGGGGTATTAGTCTAGGGGAGAGTAGACATGACTCTGGGATTCACACTACTTATGTCTCTTGAACTTTGGTAAGACTGTCTTAGAACTTTAGTGGGACCTCTATTAGTTGTCACATGAACTTCGTGCATGACGACCTTGTAATTTCAGCAAGTCCCCTACATTACCAGACTCATACGCTTATCCCCTATAGGTCCAATGTGATGATCTAGTTTAAGGATTAATACTAATAATCATACTTAGTGTAATTAAACTTGATTAAGTGACAATAAGCGATGAGATGACTTTGAGAAAACAATTAACCAACCAATTGAGGGTATTTTTCCAAACTAAAAATACGTATAATATTATATACCTTAGTCTAGGGAATGGTGATGAGATTGGATCAATTGGAAATATGCTTATTAAGATATGAATTTTGTACCAAAGTGATAAATGCGTTATAAATTAGTATAGTCACTGTTTGAGGTTAATTGAAGAGGTTATGGTAATTATTAATTCAAACCATTTTAAGCTCATAAAGTACACACATAAATGAAGTATATGGCTTTAGACTGAAAGGATTTGGAAGTATGCAATAGAAGTTATGCATGTTTGAAGTTGGATAAGTAAAAAACTACACCGTTTTGGGATATGTCTTTAAGTTGGACTTTAGAGTGGGACTTTTGAGAAGTGTATAAAAGAAGAAATGTTACTACTAAATTAATGTATGTGGCCATGTAATTAAATTGGACAACCAATGATGTATTGACATGTGTCACTTGTGGATTGTTGATTAAGGCATATTTAGTTCATGATTAAGTTAATTAATCATGATTAATTATGTTAATCATGGGGATTAGTTTAGGACTAAGCTAAAGTAATTATTTTAAGTTAAGAGTGGTTAAGGATAATTAACCATTGTATTTGTGTAATTACCCATGGAATTAAAGGTAAAATGGTAAAAATCAAAAGACAAATGGGATAAAATGGTCTTTTTACCCTATGAACACTCTAGAAATGTGTGGGATGACTAAGAATTCAGCCATTTTTGTGCTGAAATAGAGAGGGTAAGAGAGGAAAAGAAAAGGGAGAAGAGAGGATGGGGAAGAAGAAAAAGAAAAGGAAGGAGGAAGAATTGGTCCTCCATTCTTCAAGGAAAGATGCTCGTCTCTCCAAGAGGATTATTTTGAGCCAAAAACAAAGAGGATAAAGTAAAGAAACAAGTTTTCTTCAAGAGGTAAGAACCCTAATCTAGGTGGTTTTTATAAACTATACTTTATTACATAGATTTTGGTGAAGAAAATGGTGGGTTGAAAAGTACACTTGATGCTTATGGAATTGCATGTTGATATCTATAGTTTAAGTGGATATTGGTTGATGTTGAGATTCTTAATTGAATTGATTAAAGGAAAATGATATAGATGGAGATTTATATGTGAAGAAATTCATGTATTAATTTGAGATATTTTAATGATTAAAAGAATGGTTTAGACATGCATTCAATTAGTGTGCTATTGAGGAAATAATGGTTGAATGCCATGATTTAAATTTTCAATTGGTAAGAGTATGAATTATTGTATACTCATAATGGGTTAGTTTGATATTGGTTAAATTTGATAGTAGTGCTTAAGTGAAAGCATGAATCTTTGTTGATGTTTTGGGAATAAAAAGGGTTATAGTATGAAAAGTATGCTTGAAATTATATGGAAAGGAGATTAGTTTTTAAAAGAAAAGTGGTTTTGACAGTTTATTAAAAGCATGAATTGAGGATGATGAATCATATCATAAATAGTATGGTTTGATTGAATTATCGTATTCAATATTGTTTTGGATTAGTGTAATAGATTAAAATTTCTATTTAGAGGATTATGTAAATGATTATAATATGAGGATGGTTTGGCATGGAATTAGTAAGGAATTTATGTGTTAAATAATGGGAAATTGAGAAGTGGAAACGGGAGTAGACGACTAACCTTTGGGGTTGGACGACCGAGAGTGAGAAAAATGTAAAAGAGGGTTGAATCTGTATGATTTGAGGTCAACCTATATTGGGACGCGGCCGACTGGAACATGGAATTTTGTAGCGGAAAAAGGGTATCTACAAATGGGTAACATCCACGGAAGAGTGAGTAGCTGTGGATAAGCGTGAATAGCCAAAGATATTTATGAGCGATCGACTGGTTTAGGGTGCTGTCGAAAGAAAAATGGATAGAGTTTGGGGTTGTTAGACCTTAGTCATGAGTGGTTGACTATTGCTGAGGGGGCTGTCGACCAAACATTGTATTTTTTGAAGTTTTTCTTATATTTTTTAACCATTTATTACCCATTGTATAAACTATTTTGGGAGATGATTGAGATATAGATAGAACTTGTCTAGATAGATATATGAGATTATTTCATGCATCATTATTGTGTGTTTAATAAAGATTTGAATAGTTCATATTACATGTATTATTAGTATGTATTATATGCATTCAATGTATACATAGTGAGGATGTCAAATCAGGCATCATGAAATATTTATATGTGCAAAACATATTATTTTGGTGGTATTTTTGGTCATAGAGGAACCTAATATATCTCGTCAAACTTTGTATTGTATGTGCATATGTAAAGTGGAAAAATAGAAAGTGATTGACTGTGAGTCCCCCTTGGGTTGAGAGTCTCTATCCTTCTTGAGGTTTTGTTATTCATGGACACACCTATTAGAGACAGTAGCTAGTATAGTGAGGTTTCATAGTCATGTGCAACTTTACATATGATGGTGTAACATCCCGTAACCTTTTTCGTATAATTTTTTTTATTTAAATCATTCGTATAATTGAAAATCGGAGTCATAAACATACAGTAGATGTCTTTTACATTTAAATACCACAAACTAATTACTTAATTAAACACTTAGATAAACTTAAAACATTTATTTGAAGTCATAAAACATTTATTTCATTTTTGTGAGCTATAACCACAGGTCAATGTCGCCAATAGCACAAATACCCACACAGTGATACTCCATCAGCAACGTCCATTAACAGCTTTATCCAATCATCAGCTCCTTACCTACATCAACAAGACCTAACTATGAGTCTAACGCTCAATACGTTATATAAACATAAAACATGGAATTCATATATAATTTCTATAGCATCGCATACGGTTTTTTGTTTGGTTTCTTTATTACTATTCATGTTTTTTATCGTCTTTTCATCTGTTTATTTGTTGGGCGTATCAAACAAGTACACACAAACATCCGTTTACTGTTTCTGTCTTTTACTGTTTATATGTCGGGTGTATCAAACCGGACCATACAAACATCTGTACTGTGCGTAACTAACCGGACCACAGTTGACTTACTTATCTTTGGTCTCTGTGCAAGCCATATCTAACCGGTCCACAAAAATAGCTATTTATGTATCTTACTGTTTCATTATGTTGTCTGATTCTATTTTAGTGTTTTACTGTTTATGTGTCAGGCGTGACGAACCGGACCACAGTTATTACTTATCTTTGGTTCCAGTGCCGGACGTAACTAACCGATCCACAAAAATGACTAATTTTGTTCATTTTATTTTCGTACACTTTGATTTCTATGTCGGGCATAACTAACCAGACCACAGCTGTTTACGTATTTTCTGTTTTTGTGTACTTTAGGATTCCAAGTCTTAACATTGTCGTGCTCATACAATTCTATCTAATGTGTTCCTTGATCATATCCTTAAAACGTGATCCTTCTTTGATCGTATACTTAAAACGTGATCCGTCCTAAGTAAGAAACTAAACTTAAATCTATAAACCTACAATCAATAACACAAATAGTAAACACCCCCTAATTCCTGTGATATAGTCCATTTCGGACAAAACACATGCAGTAATATGTACGTGAAGTTCTTAGCTTTAATGAGCTATCACTTAGAGTTGTCCTTTTTCTAAAAACCTATTCAGATCATATACATATTTACTTATTAGATTTCTAAAACAAATAATCTATTCATCGGGTTACATATCCTCAATGCCTCAAGGAATATCATCCTAACACTCAACAATAACCAAGACAATCATAGGACTTGCTTATTCCATCCCACTATTACCAAAACTATTATTATCTTACAAACCACCTCAACAACTAATACTACATGATAATAACCAACTTCATGAATCAATTCTAGCTATTAAACATGCTTAATGGCTTAATCCATTTCTAACTAATAGCTAACCCTAATCCATAATATATTCATTATAACTTAAACGTCAACGGCAACAATCACTATCCAAATTCCAGCATTCCTTTATCCAATAATAACCAACAGAGAGAGTACACATGAATAAATAATCCCCAACAAAATGTGAGTGATTGCTTACCCGCATCCACGAATCGTAAATCCAAGGGAACTCCACAACTTTCTTCTCCTACGGAACTCTTTTCTTTTTCCTTTACTGAATCTCACAAAAACCACATAATCTTCTCCTTCAAACACAAGTTTTCCTTGCTCATAAATCTTTAGAATTTATCTCTCAGCATTCAACAAATCCAGAACACCCTCACTATCACTCTCTCTGAACCAACTCCCTTTCTCTCAAACCAAACTCTAGAAGCTTATGGTTCCCATGAAAATTTAGTAGAGTAACATTATCTTTTCCTCGCTCTCAACTCACACTGCTACTCTCTCCTACTTATAGGCAACAAAGATGACTCTTCAGCATCCATTCGCATGAAGATAGAAAGCCAAGAGTGTAATGACCCAGATTTTCGTTTTTGAAATTTCTTTTAAAAAAAAACGTATCAGAGTGCGTCTAACAGGATCGTTACTGACTCTTTCTTTAAACTCGTTATGAAAACCAATTGATAAAATGTGTAGAAGCGTCATAAAATAAATCCTTGTAAAATGTGGCGGAAGCGTATTTAAATCATTTGAAAGGAATCTAAACAATGGAGTACAACATAATAAAACTTAATGTGATTACAACCGTTTCTCAATTTACTCCTAGCCTGGCCAGCTCCGAATCTCGTCCATGCAAATCCTTCACCTCTGCTTTATTATTTGTTCGTTGTTCTCGTATATGAGCCTATTATTATCTGTTCGTCGTTTGTACCCACACCATAAGTAATTCGTGAGCCTAATGCCTCAGTAAGGAAAAGGGTTCTATGCAAACATGAATGCCTCTCTTTAGTCCATCTTGGAATGAGGGCCACCCAAACCAATCCTTCCATTAAGTAGTTTACCATTTTATTACTTTATTTTAAGTCATTCGTTCGTTACTCGTACTTCGAGCTGGAGGTTGGAGGAATCCGTGGCGGTGGGTAGATCTTTGTCGGCTTCAACCACCTAGAGTAGACAGTCTCGCAGTCCCGACAAGGGAAAGGTAACGTTCTCTTTTAAATCTTGTCTACCTGGCTGATCTGTACTTACCCTACCATCACCCAACTCCATTTTCTTCTTTTCTTCATTTTCTTAACGTTTTACCTCACTCATGCATGTGCGAGCACCACCCCGACGTGGCACTCCCTATGGGTTTCTATTTACATGATACATGACCATACATTTTAAACCTAACGTGATGCATGATGCGCTATAACATTAACATTCATAATAATTAAAGTGCACATAAAAGGGAAGTAATTGAATCGTAGAAATTGAAAACGCATATACAAGGAAGTAAGGGAAAATAATTGAATGGTACGCATAAGGGAAGTAAATAATGGCATGTGACAGAGAACCAACATAATAACGAATTGAAACAGCGAATGAACAATAAAGGCGATGAAGTGAACATGCAATGAATTACAATTAACTAAACGTGCTCATTAAACTAAACAATCCTAAACATGCTTAGGCACTTAGTATGATTAAACTAAACATGTTCACAATTAGTAGTTTGAATGGATACATGCTTTAGACAATAGATAACAGAAACATGCTTGTACAATTGTTATCCTAATTAACTGCACGCATTCAATTTATGAAACAAGAATGATAGAACGATATATGCATAGAACAATAGGGATGCAATAACCACATGGGGACTTAAGATAAACAGCAAGTAATTTAATAAAGAACATAACCATTAAGGGAATTCTTGCTCATTTATGCTTCTTTCCTTAGTTCATCATTCTATGCCCATCATTCACTCACTAAGCATTCATGACATTTAATTGCTATCAAGTAAAACATTTGCAATAAGAAGAACAAACTAACAGTAAAGGAAGTATCTAAAGAATATCAATAAGGTAAGGCATTTGAGCATGGAACCAACAATAAGTGAATTAATATCAAACAATTCTAATAGTTAACTGACATATACGAAGAATTATTGTAAACATGTTCGGATCGATTTATAATTTAGTCAAACAATCTAGTTGATTAACATGCTGCTAATATCATAAACATGCTAACTAGTAATTAACGATAAGATAGTTAATTAGCATGCTCGCCTAGTTAATTGTTCTAATTAGTTAATTGCGCTATTTAATTGAAATGCATCAAGAAATAATCAAGTTAAGTAATCATACTCTAACTAGTTTATTAACATGCTCACTAGTTAGTTAATTAACATGCTCAACGATTAGTTATTAATTAAAGAACTAATTAAACATGCTCGAGCTAGTTATTTAACGACTAGTTAATTAATTAGTTAACTAAATACGCTCAAATCTAATTAGTTACTTGAACATGCTCGGGACTGATTGATTACTCTAGTTGAGTTGTTTAACATGCTCGAGTCTAGTTGATTAAGTTAATTAGCACATCTAGTTAGTTAAATAAATTAACATGTTCAAGTCTATTTAGTTAAGTTAATTAACATGCTTAGTTAAATATGTCTAACCCATTTTTATTATCTTAGTTTGTCATTAAAAATATCTATTCAAAGGTATTAACCCGTAGAATAGCTTGCAGCATAGTAGTATAAGCATAAGGAAATAATAACAAAGGTATTTAACTAACAGCAAGTAAAATAGACAGTCAATAACTCAAGAAAACTAGCCCATTCTCAATGAGTTCTCAACTCATTCATACTTTCAGACTTAACTCATCTATCTAAGCAGCAACATTCATTCGCATAAGGAATTATAGAACATTCTCACAAGTAAAGTGCAGAATTTAGCAAAGGGAATTACGGGAAACTAAACACCCAAAACTCACGCACACTACTTGTGGGTAGGGCCTCCAAATGGCCAAGACTCATCCATTTTCCTTTCCTCGTAGCGATAACGCATATTAGCACTTAATCTTCATTCTTCTTCTCTTCTTTGTACCTTCACAATTTAATAACGTTTAATAATAACTTAGTTTCATAGTCTAATCCCACCTATCCTCTTAATAGTTTACGAAACCCATTAACGTCCAAAATGGAATGTAACTGTCCCAATAAATTAATCTCAATAACAATATTCTTAAATATAGAACAATCAGCCAAACCTAATAGGATAAAGGACAACCCATGACCATCAAACCAACCCCAACAAGTTATTCTAATAAAATAACAGCCCATAGAAATTAACAGAACCTCACTAAAACCAACTACATATCTATAGACAATATATACACCAAAACAGATGCTTTATAACATCCTTCAAGGAAGCAGTTCACCAAGCATCAATCTAAACAACTGAGCACAATATCTTAGTAGTCACATTAACCAAGGAAGTTCACAAGGCAGCTCATATTGTCCATAACAACACTTATATTTTCCACAAACCAACAAACAACAGAAATCCACGTTTAACGTTTTTCACCCAACCCATAACAGAACAAAAAGCAAACCCAAAATCCATATTATTCAGGTAGTCCAAGCCTAAGCCTTAACAGAAATCATAAATCCATAAATAGAGACCAAGACATTTCCAGAAGGGAACCTTACTAGCAACCCAAGGATCTCTCGGCCAAGCTCTAGAGAATTCTAGCTCTACCTCCAACTCTCCCTGCCTCTCTTATGCATATTGAACCAAAGGGCTCTCTGATTCCAGCTCTATCTTTATCCCCCAGCCACCGATAGCCACTCTAGCAACTTTACTGATGTGCCCCAAAATGCACAAAAAACAATTTCCCCAAATGAGCACAATCAGCTATCTCAAAACAAGGCAGCAATTTCGAATGAGTATAACTTTTAGGGCATTAAGCCAAATGCCACCAAATTTACAGGGTCTTAAGGAATACCAAAGAATAAGGTCAAGTTAAAATTTCACATTCAAAAATGTGACAGAACGGAAGTTACCAACAAAACATTCACCTGCCCTAAAACAGTTTTTGTAGAGTTAATTCTGGCGACCTCCAAAGAATGACGTTCAACGTCGCCAATTTCAATCCACATTTCACCAAATCTATCTTCAATTAACCACAACCCACGGGGCTTCAATCCCTCAAAAATCTAGAATAAAATTTGAAACAAAAACAGAGTTATAACTGAAACAAAATGCTACTCCGAAATCGGACTGCAGAAAACAGATTGCAAGCTTTTAACAAATTGAGCACCCCTCCAATATTTCGAATCCATAACCCAACAAAACGCATCCAAAACTTTAAAGAACATTTAATAATACCCAAATCCAGAGTTTCATTCACCAAATAACTCAACAACAAGAGGAACAAAATAGAAAATACCAACAAGGTCAACAGCACCTCAAACGCCCAAGATGTGTGACTAGTTCGGACCTATCAAAGAAAGGTCATTCCTTCTTGGCTTTTGCTCGGTGTTCTAGCTCCACACCCCACTAACATTTCCCTGAAGAAATGCTAGAAGAACTAGCTAGAACCTCCTCTCCAAGATTGAGCAAGAAATGGAGAGAGGAGGAGCTTTGGTGAAGGAGTCTGTGGGTGACACAAATCCAAGCACCGAGGATGGTTTGGAGAGACACAAATTGCAGCAGGAAAATTGGGTTTCAAAAACTGGTTCAAAATAGCCCTAAGAGAGGCTTATAAACTCCACACAAAAATTAGGGCAATTGAGTTATAAAATTACAAAAACAACCTTAGTAATAAACACACAAAGAAAAGGGGTCCGAGGCTGGGATTTGCTCTCTGTAAATGCAGTGTTTGACATAGCAAACAAGTTCCAAATTTCTCAAAAAAGTATACTTTGGAAAGTGTAGACTGTTGGCAACAATCTTCATGAAGAACAAAATTTGATATAAAGCCTTCTAGAATGTCAAAAATTCCCTTGAATACTCGGAGGTCAGATTCTCTATGGAAATGGAAAGCCCACCATTTCTTCTATGTTTGCATGACATCCAATTGTCCAAATGCACGGACACCTCTTTGTGTAATTGACAAAAACTCTCCTCTATGCTAGCTAGAGAAGAAACACCTACAAAATAAATAAAAAGTGTTAGAAAACAAAGGAACCCTTGGCTCAGGCTCAGGTGAACGATCCTTGGGGCACATCATACTCCCGGGGTTGAAAAAGATTTGTCCTCAAATCTAGGGAGTATACTTTATTATCTTCCACAAATCTTCCTCCTGGATCAAATGGACAAACTTCCTTGATATCCAGAGTCAGCTCCATCATATCAGGTTGTGCATATCTCTTTTCATTCATGACCTTGAAACTCATGATCTTACAACTCTCATGTCCGAGAGCCATATCAACATCAATAGTAATAAAACTCATAGATACACTCAAATTAAAATTTGTTCTTCTATCAAAAAAATATCTTCCGAGGTCATCACTAAGAATCTTCTAGATTAAAATTTTTCTATCTCCAGAACTAGGTATCCATAAGTTGTTAACCACAAATGAACTACCATCATAATAATAGAGAAGTTCCATACCCACAATATGGAATCTCCCATCCAACCAATTTTAAAGAACCATGTAAGTAAGGAATTTAACACCATGTTCCTTTGTTCTAGTGCATGCCAATGGGATTGGATCCACAACAATCAGAAACAAGATAATGCGATAATAGTAAAACAGAGTCAACATAATTGTCATCCCACATATTCAGATAGCCCATCAACTCGTTTTCCATTGTACCACTAGGTATGCTGAGGTTATCAACTCCATTTGAGATTCCTGTATTAAAAGAGTGATCAACTACAGTAGCCACAACATTAACATCCAACAGTGGCATAACAGATTCAGTAACAACAATATTTCTTAACCATGCAATTTTAAAGAACCAATCAATTAAGGAAATTGATGGAGTGTACCTTTTTTGGTTTATACCTCGGTGAAGAAAAGTTTGCTTCCTTGGAAATTTATTTTGCACTGATTTACTTCTGTACGTATCAATCTCACTTTGAAACCTCTTCAACACTAATGGTTCTCTTTTTACCATCACTAGCGCAGTGTTGCATGTTGTATACCTTGATTCTGGAACAATGCATGAAGATGAGTGGCTAAAGTCTAAGTCTACTCTCTGATTGGGTGAAACACCCTTTTCTTTATGTTCTTCTTCTTTTTCTTTGGTTGTCTGTAACTCCGAACTCATTTCGAATAGTGGACCACCATTCGGGAGAACAATCTCAATGACCAACACTTCTTCTTTCTCAGTAGTGGTTGCCAAAGAGATATCCTTACATTCCTCTTTACGAAATGGCCCTTTAATTTTTCTTAAAATAGGAAGAGTTTGGTTGGAACAACTCAGGCTATGCAACTCTTCATAATTGTCTTCCTTTTTCATGCGAGATTCAGTTTCAAGAAGTAGACCTTCATGTGGAGATACATCTTCTTCTTCAAAGTCTTCCTTAACATTAGCCATTACAACAAGAGTTATCATTCTTCTTTTCTTCAACCTTCAAACGTTCTTAAACTAGTTCACTAAGATCAATTGGTTGCATGGGTTGAGAATTTGCAGATATTATTGAGGATGAGAGTTTGTCCAGTTGTTCAGCTATATGTTGCAATGAGCCCACGAAGTTCAACTCTTAGGCTTGCTGCCTTTTTGAATCACTCTTCTTTGATCGAAATGGTCGTGGGGAAGACGAGACTACCTTCGTAAGGTTCGTAGCATATATGCTTCTCAAAAATCTCTTCATCCATTTCCATGAACTTATAACTTCTTTGCCCTCTCCTCTTCTCTCAGAATTTATTCTTCTCCACCAAAGGCTAACTTTTCCTTTAAGTCTCAAAGAAGCAATTTTAACTTTTGTATGATCTGAAAATTCATGAATTAAAAAAATTTCTTCCAACTCCTCTTCCCAATCTAAATAGTCTTCAATCCATTCTGAACCACTGAAGGAAGGAATAGAAGCTAGAAACTCTTCTTCTTTTGTAAGGTAACTTCTAGAAACAATTTGGCCTCTGGTCATCATAATGTTGGATACAAATTACCAAATAATAGAGTATATGTAAGCCAAATTGGCTCTGAGACCAAATGATGTGCCTTAAAATGCACAAGAAACAATTTTCCCAAATGAGCATAATCAGCTATCTCAAAACAGGGCAGAAATTTCGAATGAGTATAACTTTTAGGGCATTAAGCCAAATGCCACCAAAGTTACAGGGTCTCAAGGAAAACCAAAGAATAAGGTCCAGTTAAAATTTCACATTCAAAAACGTGACGGAATGGAAGTTATCAACGAAACATTAACCTGCCCTAAAACAGTTTATTTAGAGTTAATTCTGGCGACCTCCAAAGAACGACGTACAACGTCACCAATTTCAATCCACCTTTCACCAAATCTATCTTCAATTAACCATAAACCACGGGGCTTTAATCCCTCAAAAATCAAAACAAAAACAGAGTTATAACTGAAACAAAATGCTACTCGAAAATCGGACTACAGAAAACAGATTGCAAGCTTTTAACAAATTGAGCACACCTCCAATATTTCGAATCCAAAACCCAACAAAACGCATCCAAAACTTTAAAGAACATTGAAGAATACCAAAATCCAGAGTTTCATTCACCAAATAACTCAACAACAAGAGGAACAAAATAGAAAATACCAACAAGGTCTACAGCACCTCAAATGCCCAAGATGTGCGACTAGTTTGGACCTCTCAAAGAAAGGTTACTCCTTCTTGGCTTTTGCTCGGTGTTCTAGCTCCAAACCCCACTAACATTTCCCTAAAGAAATATTGGAAGAACTAGCTAGAACCTCCTCTCTAAGATCGAGTAAGAAATAGAGAGAGGAGGAGCTTTGGTGAAGGAGTCCGTGGGTGACACAAATCCAAGCACCGAGGATGGTGTGGAGAGAACTCCTCACATGAATTGTAGTAGCAAAATTGGGTTTCTAAAATTGGTTCAAAAGAGCCATAAGGGAGGCTTATAAACTCCACACAAAAATTAGGGCAATTGGTTTGTTAAATTACAAAAAATAACTTTAGTAATAAACAAAACAAACAGTCCTCCTCATAAATTGGCAGTTGCCTGATTTACCTTCAAGCCAATCGACCACCCTTCACACTATTGACCACAATTTTTCATCAGAAAACTGTCCTTTAGCACACTGGTCGATCGACCGCCCTGATCAACCGCAGTCTCCAATGTTTGTTTTCGTTTAAAATCTTCAGATTACTTCTCTAGCATGACACCTATCTATGTAAAATCCCATATAAATATATATTACCCTTAATAAATCATAATTCACTCTTCCAAATTATCCAAACCTTCAACATCTATCATATATTTCACCATTCCTTCTTCACATATCCTTCATTAAATCTAATATGTTCTACAATATTATAAATCCTTTATCTTCAATATTATAGTATCCAACTGCGTGCAAATATGTTTTCTCTTACTATTTATCATTGACTATCAATTCAATTGATATCGCCCAATATAACTTCAAGTATTATCATACAATTCTCCAATTAACTTCAACCCTTCTCATAATCTAACTATGAACATAACGGGGTATAATAATTCACTTATTCCAAATGCATTTCTCTTAACCAATATATTTACTCGTCCAACTCAGTTCTTATCGTTCCCAAAATTATCGCTTAAGCTATGCCTTTTGCTCAATGAAGATTCGGGATATTACAGATGGTGTATGACCATTTATGTTGGTAGTTACATAAATGTTGACATTTAGGGAAATGTTGACATATAATGACCATTTAATAATAAATGAAGCATTGCTCTGGTTCACTTTATCACTACATCATTGTGAAAGGAGAGTGTGATATGCATTTCATATTTATTGCATAATTGTGAATCATTGGGATGGCATAGTTGGATAGATTGTCCTAGTATCTAGGCAATGATCATAGAATCATGTATCTAGGTAATGACTTTTATGTATGTTGAGAAAATTTTTTCATATAGAGGGATCAATTGTGATAGACATTAAATATAAATGTCTAGATAGTTTGTGATAGACATACAATGTAGATAGTTTGAGATTAGACATACATGAGAGATGTCTAGTTTTTGTATTAAATAAACCATAGAAGTATATAAGAGATGGTTTGGGAATTAAACATTAATTGGAAATTGTCTAAATGGTGATGGTGTTAGATGGACTAGAATAGAATGTGATCTATAATAAGGGGAAATCACATTGAAAAGTAGAAAGAAATTATAGAAGAAGTATTCTATAGAGATTGGTGTGTTTATTTAGAATAGCACGTGAGATTTGTGTTGGGAGTATTTGATAATTAAATACATATAGAATAAATTGTACATGAAGAGAAATTGCACATGAGAATTGAAAAAGGTAGACTATGGTTATCTAAATCATAGGGCTAAACATTTCTACATATGCACTAAACACTTCTTATATAAAGAGGTGTCTCACATAGTTGAGATATTAATTAGAAATATCTAAAGATCTAGATGTAATATAGGTTTGGGATGTGTGATCATGATAGTTGATCAAAAGTTGAACGTTGGAAGTTAAGGATATGAGAACTAATTATGTTGGGCTTAAAATATGGTTAGTTGTCATATTGTTATCGTTTATTGGATCCTTATATTAGGATTCCTACTGAGCTCAAAAAAGCTCATAGTTCTTTATCATGTTTTTTTTTCAAGAACAAGTGGTAGCAGCTTAAGGACTAAAAAGTAAAGATCAGTTGGTCAGAGGTCCAGAGTGTGATTTTGGGTTTTTATTTTGATTTTTTTTTAGTTCGGCTTATGTTTGTAAAATAAATTTGCATATAGTTTTGTAAAATAAAATAGTGTACAACTTTTCTACTTTTGTGGATTTTTATATTTATGTGGCCCAATTGCGTGAGTGCATGTGTATTATGTGAGCTTCCACTATGAATTGTGAGTTGCATGATCGTTCTCTGGGTGGAAAATCTAGTTCGTAGTGTGATTCTCGAAGGGATCGGGGCTCTACTCATGACATCAAACCTCATATGGGACAATCTTTCCTCAAACACTACACACACAATGATTCATTACATATATTCATTTCATTTTCAAACTTTCAATATGAAAACATATAAATAAAATTATTTTCTATTCTTTCTTATAAAATAGTTTGCATGATGCATGATATGTAATTCAAGTGTTCATGCATATAACGTTCATTCCTCTATATACAATTCATGACTAAGTGACAAATAATATGAACATAAAATAGAAGAACATCCAAATCATTTTACTGAAAGGATTGATGAATATAAAAATATCATGTATTTTCATTTTAGAACGTACTAAATATAAACTCATTACCAATAACTTTTCCTTCAGTTTTCTTATTTGACCAACACCTTCATCTTTCAAAATAAATGTACAACCATCCCTAAAAGTCATATAATAATGCAACATTTATCCAAACAATCCACAACAAACAACATAGTTTCTAACAAGAATCCATTCATTGAACTATTTCAAGTATCACATAAAGCATAGCATGTCAACAACCAATATCACACTATCATCTTGTAGTGTAGGCTAACAAGGCAAAAACATATATGCATTACTTACCTTGAGGTCTTAGCACATCTTACAACGACTTATTCAATTACCTCTTTGATTGACAAACCAAAAACATATCAAATTGCACCATTAGCTTTTGACAATGGACATATATTTTCAAACATGCATAACTCCTAGTGTACATATTCAAATCAAGTGATTCTTGAATCTATGGTTTCCTAAGAGAGCATAGTGTAATATATATAATCGGATTGTACATTTAAGCATAGATTCTTAGAATACAATGCACTAAACCAATCCTTGAACTAGATTTTAGGTCATCCTTCACTATTTTTCATCAACTTCAAATAAGCATAACTCCAAGTATGTGTATCCCAATGATCCAATTCCAAAGCCTATAGTTCCCTTAATATGTCTAATATAACATAGTAAAACAATGTACCAATTCAAACATTAAGATAGGTTATTAACTTCAAACCTGAAACTGTCTAGATTTGCACAGTTTTTGACATATTTTACATGCATAACATACCTAAAATGACAAAACATTTCATTTACAACCATGTATGTGGTTTTGAACATAAACATATACCTTTTAACAGCAAATACCGAACTTATTACCTGAACTTTATAGGCTTTTTACAGCAACTCATGACACAATCTAAAAGTGCCTAATTTCAATATCTTCTCTAAGAAATCATACAATTAAACGGAAAACTTTTTTCCAATTAATAGGAGATAAACCTAACCTCAAAATTGAAGGAAATTACTCATAAAGAAGGTTAACTAGGAGGTGGCAATTAGCATGAAGTGACATAAGGTGAAGTGAAGTGAGGTGGCATACGGTGGAGTTGAGTTGACATCCTTCATATAAACTCCTTTATAATTTATCCAGCTTTTTTTTATTAGTTTAACCAACACTTATTCAATAATTAATCTAACTCCAATGACTATAGTCAAATCCATTCAAAGATCTATCTTAATTAGAGTAGGTAAACAAAGTTTAAGAATCAATTAGCAAACAACTTCCATAGTAAGCACCTTATCATGTGTACATTTCTATTTATGACAAAATTAAACTTCATAAATGTGATTAACATTTTAATTGAGTGCTAATTTATGGGCTTTATAATAAGCAAATTCAACCTCATAATCCGTATACTGACCTACTCAATGTAAAAACTTTAATTTCTCTTAATAGTTTCAATAAGACCACTTGAATTTTAGCAATTGTAATTTTCTCTAATATTATAATATTATCTCATGCAATGTAAATAAACTCTATCCTTACAAACCAATGTAATATCCTAACTTTTTACACTGAAATTAAATAAGGATAACTAAAAAGTAATTAGGAGTATTTGGATTAATTAGATATTCATCGGGGTATTACAAATGACGTAACCGTTAGAGGTTATAATTTAATGAAATTTTAGAGGAGGATTAATTGATGGAAATCAATTTAGGAAATGATATTAGGGTATTTAAATTGGATTCCTAATAATCTTTAAACAATATTTGGAATAAGTTGCGAGTTAGAATTTGGGTTGGTTAATATTCGATACGAATATTTAACCCACAATATATATATATTTAAACTGAATAAATGGAAGTAATGGATTATAAAATAAGAAAGGAAATTGATTAAAGGGAAGGAGGAAGGGAACTTGGCGGAAGGAAATAGGGAGGGGTTGGTTCGGTTTTTCCATCATCGGTTCGGTTCGGTTCGGGTGTGGCTTTGATTTGGCCCGATTCAAGAGACAATTGCAAAAAAAAAAAAAAAGGGGGGGGGGGGTCGCTTTGGCCATTCGCAGGTGGGACCAGACTCGAGAAGAAGAGAGGACGAATGAGAGAGATGGAGAGGGGAAAGAATCGGGAGGCTCCTTTGTGATAGCAGTGAGCTTGGACAGTGGAACATGACGTTGTCCGTCGTCCGGTGATGGGTGAACAGTTGGCGTCGGGCAATTCCAAGTTGTGGCTCGCAGGTCTGAACGGCGAAGTACCATGTCGTGCGACGGAGGCTCGGCGACGGCCGACTGGTGACGATGAAGGCGCAGCAACGGCGGGATGGCAACAATGAGGTGGATTGATGCCAGTGTGGCATTTGGTAGAGGAGAAATGGTCATGGCATTAGGGAGGCAGGGGCGTTGGTCTGGGCGGTTCATGCTGGACCGGCCGAAGGGCATGGTCCAGCCTGTCGGTTCTTCAAAGCTAAACTGGTGCTTTCTCCAGGTGAAGTGGACAACATGTTGGGTGTGGGGGACACTTCGTACAGGCTGGGCAGTGGTGGTCGGGCATGCCAGAGGATGTCACTCTTTGCCCCTAGGTAATGGCAGAGAATGCCCTCTCTGGTTCAATATACATAGGAGAGACAAAGGGAGATGGGAGGCAGTGAAGGGGAGACAGAGCTGAGGGAGCTTCGAGTGAGCGGGAGAATATGGAGGCAAGACCGGTCTAATCTCCTTCGCCTGGTGGAACCGAGGGTCTGCCCTCGGGTGTCTGCGATCCTCTCTAGTATTTGGGTAAGATATCCCTTCACTTTCTTTGTGGATTTTGGAGATAATACGTAAGTGATTGATGTGTGAAGGATGTGTTGGTTGTTGGTCTGGTTATTGAATTACTGCCATGTTTGAATAATATTTCTCTGTTAGTCATTGGTCTGAAACATGTTTATAATAGATATCATGGATGAATTGCCGGATGTAGGGAAAATGTTAAAACTGATGCTCTGATATTGGATTGTACTCTGAACTCTTTTTCTCTCTCTGTTGAACATCATGGATTATTTACTTGGTTTTATGAAGGATAATGTTGACTGTATGCTTTTGTAGGATAATTAGCTGCTATTGGTTGGATTCGTGCCTTGAATGTGTCATGTGATGGTTTGAAGAAAATAAATGAGAAATTGTTTGGTGATAGTTGTTGGAGATAAATTATTAACTTGTTTAGGTTGATAATTTAATGTTTAGATAAAGAATAAGGTTATTGCCTAGAATGTGAATATGTTGGATTTAGTGTGGTTGCGGATTTATACTTTGTTGTGGTTGTGGAAGTCTGTAAGTGGTCATTGGAGGGATTGTTATTGATAAGTAAAATGTTGTAATTATGAAGGTATTGAGAAAAAGGAAAGAGCAGGATAGTGACAAAGTGCCAAACGCAGTAAAGAATTGAGGTAAGGAAGTAGGGGTGTCTTGGTTAGTGGAGGCCCTACACCACAAGTACTGTGTGTGAGTTGAGTTTATTCTTGGTTGATTTTACTGCTCTTAGTTCCTTAGTTTTCCTGTAGTTTATTTACTACAATATTCTTGGTTTTGCTGTTAGTTTCCTTAGTTCTCGTAATTTATTTATTGCAATTATAGGAATGAAAATGATTAGTGAATGCTTAGGTAAATGAAATGTTTAGACGTGATGAATGCTTACTAAAGGCTTAAGGAAAGAATAAACCAGTTGTTGTGATATTCTGTTACATTTAGTTTATAGTTTTATTTGCTATTTAGTTGAATTATTCCTGTGTTAGTTACAAGCTATCATTTCCTTTATTATATTGTCCTGCTATATATAGTTGAGTCTATTGCTAATCAAATAAAATCCAAAGTTTGTTAATTAATTCATCGTAGTTTAACTAATCAAATGATTAACCTAAGCATGCGAACTAATTAGTTAATCTAAACATGTGAACTAATTAATCGGTGTTTATAATCCTCTTTGAGCATGTTTAGTGATTAGCATGTTTAACTAGTGGACATTAATTAACATGTTTAATCAATTATTCGCAGGTTACTTAATTAGAGTAATTAACTAGATATTGAGAATGTTAATTTACTAGAGTAATTAACTAACTAGTTGAGCATGTAAACTAATTAGTGAGCATGTAAACTATCCGACTAAGCATGTTTAGATTATAAGATTTTGCCTTGATGCATGTCAATTGACTAACTAATTAAGTAGTTGTAAAGGGACTAATCAAGCATGTTAATAACCAGTAGAGCATGTTAATCTATCTAGAGATATCAACTAGTTGATAATCATAGCATATTGAACTTAGCTTGCATGTTTAATTATCTAGGACAATGATTGTAACTCTTCCTAGAGTATGTAATGAATTAGGATAATTAGATTAATATTAGTATGATTAATTCTTCCTTTGTTGATGTTCTCTTTATTATCTTTTACTGCAATCTCATTTATTGTAACTTCTTTATGATGCTTTACATTATCAGATAATAATAGAGAAGACGAAAGAAGAAGGAACTAAGAGAAGACGAAAGAAGAAGGAACTAAGTATGAACGAACTATTGATTATGTGAATGGATGTTTTTATATTTCCTTTGTCATTGCCTTCTTGGTATTACTTATAATCCGGCTTAGAATTAATTGTTTTTAGCATGTTATCATCTACTAAACCCGAGCATGATCGTTTAACTTGGATAAAAGCATGTAATCAACCCTTGAGCACATAATTAACTAATGGTAATCGATAAATCTTTTCATTAAGCATGTAACTCACCTAGGATAACTGAACAAGATAATCACTTTGAATAATAAATGTAGGAAGCATGTAAATGGACAGCAAAATTAACTAGGATAATCAACATATTAATTAATAGTATCGTGTTCTATTAAATCAAGCATGTTTTCCTTGTTTTAATTCATTATATATTGTTTTTTCTTTCTGTATTCCCTTTATGATTCGCTATGTGAGCTCTTAATATTCATTGCGTGAATTCCTCATGTGTTTCGTTGTGTTCAGTTCAACATCATAATTGCTTTCATGTGTGCTTTCAATTTCCATTATTTCAATTACAGTTGCTTTCAATTATAGTTATTTTTATTTCAATGCCCACTTCAATTATTATGAATGTTATGTCCTTATGCATCACGCATCATGTTAGGTTGAGAATGTATAAGCATCCATCATGTTAATAGAGACTAATAAGGAGTGCCACGGGGTGGTATGCACACATGCATGAGTGAGGATAAATGACGAAAATAGGTCAAAACATTAAGATAATAAAGGTTTCTGTGGTACCTGTAGCTTAGCCCGGCATAGGAACTGGATAAGAAAACGATAACAATGGGAGTTGGAGGGCGGATGGGTAGCAGGTATAGTTGGCAACTTGCTGAAGCCCCTCCTTGATCGATTACGGTAGTTCTAGTTGCGAGTAAAAGGGTAGATCCGAGCACTATTCTATCACAAAAGAAATCCTCCAATCTCCAACTCGAAGTACAAGTAATGAACGAATGGCTTAAACTAAAACAATAAACTGGTAAACGGCTTAATGAAATGATTGGTTTGGGTGGCCCCCATTCCAAAAAGGACTAAAGAGAGGTATTCACGATGCATTTAATCTTTTTCCCTACTAAGCCATTAGACTCACGTATTACTTGTGGTGGGAGGCAGGGGCGTCGGTCTTGGTGGTTCGTGCTGGACCGGCAGAAGGCTATGGTCCAGCTTGTCGGTTCTTCAATGCTGAACCGGTTCTTTCTCTAGGTGAAGTGGACAGTATGTCGAGCATGGGGGACACTTCATACAGGCTAGGCAGTGATGGTCGGGCATGTTGGAGGATGTCGCTCTCTACCCCTGGGTAATGGCAGAGAGTGCCCTCTCTGGTTCGATATACATAAGAGAGACAAAGGGAGATGGGAGGCAATGAAGAGAAGACAGAGCTGAGGGAGCTTCGGGTGAGCAGGAGAAAATGGAGGTAGGACCGGTGTGCTCTTCTTCGCGTGGTGGAATTGAGGGTCTGCCCTCGGGTGTCTGCGATCCTCTCTAGTGTTTGGGTAAGACATCCCTTCTTTTCCTTTGTGGATTTTGGAGATAATACGTGAGTGATTGATGTGTGAGGGATGTGTTGGTTGTTGGTCTGGTTATTGAATTACTGCCATTGTCTGAATAATATTTCTCTGTTAGTCATTGGTCTAGAACTTGTTTATAATAGATATCATGGATGAATTGTCGGATGTAAGGAAGATGTTAAAACCGATGGTCTGATATTAGATTGTACTCTGGAACTCTTTTTCTCTCTCTTTTGAACATCATGGATTATTTACTTGGTTTTGTGAAGGATAATGTTGAGTGTATGCTATTGTAGGATAATTAGCTGTTGTTGGTTGGATTAATGCCTTGAATGTGTCATGTGATTATCTAAAGCTAATAAATGAGAAATTGTTTGGTGCTAGTTGCTGGAGATAAATTATTAACTTGTTTAGGTTTATAATTTAATGTTTGGATAAAGAATAAGGTTATTGCTTTGAATGCGAATATGTTGGATTTAGTATGGTTGCGGATTTATACTTTGCTATGGTTGTGGAAGTTTGCAATTGGGGTCATTGGAGGGATTGTTATTGATAAGTAAAATGTTTTAATTATGAAGTTATTGAGAAAAATGAAAGAACATGATAACGATTAAGTGCCAAATGCAGTAAAGAATTGAGGTAAGGAATTAGGGGTGTCTTGGCCAATTGAGTCCCTACACCACAAGTAGTGTGCATGAGTTGAGTTTATTCTTGGTTGATTTTACTGCTCTTAGTTCCTTAGTTTTCATGTAGTTTATTTACTGCAATATTCTTGGTTCTGCTGTTAGTTTCCTTAGTTCTCGTAATTTATTTACTGCAATTATAGGAATGAAAATGCTTAGGTAAATGAAATGTTTAGACGTGGTGAATGCTTATTGAAGGCTTAAGGAAAGAATGAATTACTTGCTGTGATATTCTGCTAGATTTAGTTTATAGTTTTATTTGCTTTTTAGTTTAATTATTCCTGTGTTACATACAAGCTGTCATTTTCTTTATTATATTGTCCTGCTATATATAGTTGAGTCTATTGCTAATCAAATAAAATCTGGAGTATGTTAATTAATTCATCGTAGTTTAACTAATCAATTGATTAACCTAAGCATGCGAACTAATTAGTTAATCTAAACATGTGAACTAATTAATCGGTGTTTATAATCCTCTTTGAGCATGTTTAACTAGTGGACATTAATTAACATGTTTAATCAATTATTCGCAGGTTACTTAGTTAGAGTAATTAACTAGATATTGAGCATATTAATTTACTAGAGTAATTATCTAACTAGTTGAGCATGTAAACTAATTAATCGAACATGTAAACTATCTGGCTGAGCATGTTTAGATTATAAGATTTTGCCTTGATGCATGTCAATTAACTAATTAATTAACTAATCCTAAATGAACTAATGAAGCATGTTAATAACCAGTTGAGCATGTTAATCTATCTAGAGAAATCAACTATTTGATAATCATAGCATGTTTAACATAGCTTGCATGTTTAATTATCTAGGATAATGATTGTAACTCTTCCTTAAGTATGTAACGAATTAGGATAATTAGATTAATATTAGTATCATTAATTCTTCCTTTGTTGATGTTCTATATATTATTTTTTACTGAAATCTCATTTATTGTAACTTCTTTATGATGCTTTACCTTACCAGATAATAATAGAGAAGACGAAAAAAGAAGGAACTAAGTATAACAAACTAGGAATTTCATTGATTATGTGAATGGATGTTTTTATATTTCCTTTATCATTGCCTTCTTGGTATTACTTATAATCCGGCTTAGAATTACTTGTTTTTAGCATGTTATCGTCTACTAAACCCGAGTATGATCGTTTAACTAGGATAAAAACATGTAATCAACCCTTGAGCACGTAATTAACTAATGGTAATCGATAAATCTTTTCATTGAGCATGTAACTCACCTAGGATAACTGAACAGGATAATCACTTGGAATAATAAATGTAGGAAGCATGTAAATGGATAGCGAAATTAACTAGGATAATCAGCATATTAATTAATAGTATTGTGTTCTATTAAATCGAGCATGTTTTCCTTGTTTTAATTCATTATATATTGTTCCGACGTTTCTGTATTCCCATTATTATTCGCTATGTGAGTTCTTGATATTCGTTGCGTGAATTCCTCATGTGTTTCGTTGTGTTGAGTTCAACATCATAATTGCTTTCATGTGTGCTTTCAATTTCCATTATTCCTTATATGCGTTTTCAATTACAGTTGCTTTCAATTACAGTTGTTTTTGTTTCAATGCGCACTTCAATTATTATGAATGTTATGTCTTTACGCATCATGCATAATGTTAGGTTGAGAATGTATAAGCATGCATCATGTTAATAGAGACTAATAGGGAGTGCCGTGAGGTGGTACGCACACATGCATGAGTGAGGATAAATAACGAAAATAGGTAAAAACATGAAAATAATAAAGGTGTATGTGGTACTGGTAACTTAGCCTAGCACAGGAACTGGATAAGAAAACGATAATAACGGGAGTTAGAGGGAGGATGGGTAGCGGGTATAGTTTGCAACTAGCTGAAGCCCCTCCCTGATCGTGTACGGGAGTTCTAGCTGCGAGTAAAAGGTTAGATCCAAGCACTATTCCATCACAAAGAAAATCCTCCAATCTCCAGCTCGAAGTATGAGTAATGAACGAGTGACTTAAAGTAAAGTAATAAACTGGTAAATGGCTTAATGAAAGATTTTGTTTGGGTGGCCCCCATTCCAAAAATGACTAAAGAGAGGCATTCACGATGCATTTAACTATTTTCCTTACTAAGCCATTAGGCTCACATATTACTTGTGGTGTAGGTAAATAATGAACAGATAACAAACAAATAACAACAGAACATAGAGCCGGGATAAGGAACTTGCACGGGCGAGGTTGGGGCTGGCCAGGCTAATGGAGTAAGATAGGGAACAGTTGTAATTAAATTAAGTTTTATTAAATTGTATTTGAAGTTTAGTTTCTTTCATTAAGTTCTTTTATTAAATTATTTACGCTTCCGTTATGTTTTCAAACAAATAATTTTATAACGCTGCCGCATTTTATAAATTGGATTTTGATAACAAGTTTAACGAATGGTTAGTAGCGGTCCAGTTAGACGCACTCTAATATCGTTTTAAAAGCTATTTCAAAAGAGTTTTATAAAAGTTTTAAATTTCTTGTATTTTAAAGGATTTACGAAAAACTGGATCGTTACATCCAAGTTGTACACATTAAAAGTGCATGCAATTGTATGTTTCAAATTTTTTAATATTACATCTTCCATAATAGATTCTCACATATAACAATTGTCACGCATCAATTTTGTCATTGAACCCAAATCCTTAACCATTTTAATCCACACAAAAAAATAAAAACAAAATGATGAAGTCGCCAACTTTACTAGTTGTTGTAAAGCAGACAAATTTGATTATCTAGTAATATAACTCTAATACCATTTATGGAGAAAAAATAGTTTACAAATTCAATTATGAAGCAAATAAATTCTTTCTCCCTCTTTATGTGATTAAAATAGATTATTATGTCAATTAATAAATAAAAATAAAAAGATATTGATTTTTTAATGTGATTTGGCAATGTGCCTACGTCCAAGTCCACGGAAGATGTGATCTTTTATTATAAAGTAATTGATAGAGAATAATATTTTCTATAATACAATAGAAGAAAGAACAACAAGAGTAATGGATTTCGAGAATCAATATTCTCAAAAAACTAAAATAAATAGATCAATCTAACCAAATTGACTAGGTCACAATTCAAGTGATTTATGCTATTAAAAAATCAGAGCTAATAAAATTGTAGATTTCATTAACAAAAAAAAAATAATTCTTTGAAATTTTAGCTGAATTAGAGAAGAATCAATCATTCAGTTTTGCATGCAAATAAAAAAAATTTCTTTTTATGCAAATTGACACTCTGATTATTTTTCTCCCTCTTTCAATCGCTTTAAAAACACACTCATCTTTTTCTATTATATAGACAGTCATTTAATTATGTGATGTGATGGACACTTCAAACATGAGGTGGAACCCGCCTCATGTTTATAAATTAACCCGCCTCAATTAAGTGATGTTAATAAAAGAAGGTCAAATCGCTGTGGCTTCGTGTTTTTTCAAGAAAAGAAGGTCAAACTATGGCAGGGTTTTGAGACACCATCGCTGTTTGTTAGGAAACCACCGTGGCGATTTATCATGAAACCGCAGTGGTCTCATAACTGGAAAAAAATTTTATCATAAATTTGAGGGTGTAAACGAATGATTTTGGGGCTGAGAAAGAGGGGTCATGAGATGCCGCCGCGGCGTCTCAAAATACCGCAGTGGCATCTCAAGAGACTGCCGCAGTTTGCTGGACTCGGGTTCGAATTGTATAAGTACACAGTAAACTCCCCGTGATATTCCCAGACATTTTGTAATCAATTAGTGAACCCAAGAGAATTTAGAGAGCTGAAGAGAACGACATTTTGGAAAAGTTGAAGAATTTGTTAAAAAGCAAATGGCGTCTTTGAGTGTTGAAGAATCTGTTATTAACCGTCAACTTGAAGTGAGGCCCACAACCACATTTTTTGCCAATGAGAATGAGGTACGTGGAATTGGAAATGAAGCTACAATTGTGTTGCATTCTGTCTCAGCAACTCTACACAAGGAGGACGATGAGGACCTCCATTCATTATGTCAATCCACTAGTGACGAAAACATTGACATGGCCAAGAGTAGGCCTAGACACCCATCACAAGCACAATGCACCTTCACTAGTATGGCCTTGGCAAAAAGTATAGTTCATTGAATAAAATTATAGAAGAAATTGTCGATCATGCATTGAAGAATGGGTACGTGATCAAATTCACCCACAGTGATGCTCATCGGTTGAGAGCAGCTTGCCAAGAAGGATGCACGTGGTGGCTGCACACCTAAAAAATGTAAGGTGAAATGACGTTTCAAATAAAGTTCTACAACAACGTTCACACTTGCTCCAGAAAGATAGAAAGCCGTCATGCCACAGCTAAAATGGGTGGCAACGCATTACTTAGATATATTTAAAAGTCAGACTGACTAGGACATTTCTTCTATAATTGAGACAGTCAGGAAGGACTTCAACTTCAACATCACACCAAACCTTGTTAGAAGGGCAAGAAATGCAGCCAAAAAAATTAACGAATGGGATGACAATGAGCAATACAAGCTCATATGGTCCTATGTAGAGGAGATTCGGAGGTCTAATCCTGGAAGCTCAGTGCGCATTGACCTGGACATGAGTGCATTTAAAAGGATGTACATGTGTTTGGCTGCATGCAAGATGGCCGTGTGGAATTGTGGTAGACCTGTTATTTGTTTGGGCCACTTGAAGGGAGTGACTCTAGGCCAGCTACTCACAGTTGTCACCATCGACGAGAACGATGGAATGTATCTGATTGTTGTAACAGTGGTTGAAGCAGAAAATAAGGCTTTGTGGAGCTGGTTTCTGGAATTATTGCTTGACGATCTAAATACCCCATCTGGCAATGGATGGACAATCATTTTTGACTGACAAAAGGTGCAATTGATTGCTTTTGTCTTCTGCTTTTATGTTATGCATTTTGTACCAATATCTTACTCATATTATGAATCTTTGTAGGGGCTAGTGCTAGCTGTCAGAGAGGTGGTAGGGCAAGCGTACCATCTGTTTTGCATCCGACACCTGTATGGCCATTTTCAAAAATAATTTAAAGGCAGATTGTTAAAGGATGCAATGTAGGCCGCATTTACAGCCACAATAGTGAGGCAGTTTCAGAGAGAGATGGCCAAGTTATTTTTGCTTGACCAGGCGGTCCACAACTATTTACGAGGAATAGATGTGACATGTTGGACAAACATGCCTTCTACTCCATCCCAAAGTACGACATAAGCCTCAAATAGCGAGTCCTTCAACGCTTGCATCCTACCAGCCCGGGACAAACCGATTCTAAGTATGTTCGAGATCATTTGAAAGGGCATTATGGGTAGGGTCGTGAAAAAAAATGAAAAGATGGCTTGCTCAACGGACCTTTTGTGTCCAATGGTCAGCAACCGGCTCACCAAACTAGAACTTGCCTGTCGAAATTGGAGCCCTCAGTTTTCAGGAGTTGCCCAGTTTGAGGTCAGCAATGGTAACGAACAGTACTCTAGTCCATGCAGTCCCGTGCATTCACTTCACGAGGAGATCTCCTGAGGAATTTGTGCATGCGTGCTATCACCGGGAAACATACATGGCGATGTACTCCCACTTTGTCTGCCCCGTCAATGGACCAATCGAGTGGCCTTTTGTGACAAATCTTGATCCAATTATCCCACCGCCATTTAAAAAGCTTCTAGGAAGGCCGAACAAACATAGAATACGGGATGTGGACGAGGCCCCAAGCCAGACAGTGCTACCCAGAAGACATCTGAACATCACTTGTGGCCAGTGTGGGGGTGTGGGGCACAATTCCCGCATGTGCGAAGGTGGAGGCAAGTCCAGTGCAAGGGCCAGTAGAGGCGACAGAGGGAGAGGCAAGCCAGAGGTAGAGCCGACAGAGGAAGGTAAGAGGGTACATTTATGGGTTTCAGAGTCCCCAAGACAATTCCTTCCATAGTCCTTGAATAGTCCCTGAGCGAGTATTTGAGACAGTTCCCGATAGAGTTCCTGATATGCAGGTGAGCCCATTATCACGTTTACGTTTTCAAGTGTTATTTGAACTATGCTAATTTCATTTGCAATGTGTTCTGTAGGAGTATGATGCGCAAGGTCCACAAACACAAACATACACAAATGTGGACCTTAACCTTTCGTGATACATTCATTTGATAGTTTAAGTTTGATATATATGTGATTGTACTGAATGCTATATTTGTAAATTTTGAATTGATAAATATGAATTGGTTTCATAAATTTGAATTTGTTTCGTTTCAACAATTTCAATTCATATTTTGGTTCCATACATTTCATTGTGGAGTGTGCATGGTATTTGATTGCAGGTACCATGACAAGCCGCAACGGTTTATTATGCAAGTCACTGCGGCTTGCACACAAACAGCCGCGGTTTGTTATCCAAGCCACTGTGGCTTGCTCACAAACTACTGCGGCTTGTTGAAATTGTTGCCCTGAATTCACCCAAGTTTCTCCATACATTTTTCTTTAATTATGTACTTGATTTAGGTCATACAGGATTTACTTTTCACTTATCCTCACCCCAATTTATAAAAATTTGGCTAGAGTCTCCCTTGTTTCTTTACTCCCCCAAAGCTATTCTCATACATCCTGCACAAAATCCCAAGCAGTTCTAGTATTATCCAAACATATCATTCATCCAGTATATCATTTACTTTCGCAAAGTAAATGTAAACTACACATAAATTACAACGAAAATGTAAACAAATTGAACTAAACATTAATTACAACATAAATGTAAAAAAATTACAACAAAGTGTACATAAACATAATTCCTACGCCGCCTTTTTCCTGATCCGTTTTGACCGCAAATCCTTGACCGCAAAATATAAGTGCGGGTCAACGAATACTTTATCTGCTGTGTCGAACAACGGACCCTCATACTCAAAGGTTGCAGCGTCGTGCTCGTGGAATTGTTCCTTACTTGTGCAACGCCAGATCACCCTCATCCCCTCACTCGTACACTGCAAGATGTCGTACGGGCTGCAATGCAAAGGGAACAATTGCTGGTAAAATACACGGAAAGCAATATTAAGAATTTACACAAGGGAAAATACATACCACTCTTTGTTAGTGGGAGCTACAATGATGGAGATTGCTTCAGGCATCAATCACTGATAAGCGAATTGAGTGTGCAGGTCAAAGGAGGACATAAAACAATTATGCTTCGGGTGTGTTTGCAATGTAAACAACACATTAGATGATCTCAGTAAACATGAATAACAACTCGGAGAAGCGAGATGGTTACTTACGTGAATCCACCCTGATATGAGTAGACAGTTTTCCTGTTGATACGCGAATACGGCTTCGTCATCGACCCCATAACACTGCATATAAGTTCGGATGTGTACTAAAATAAAATCTTATACACTAACATATAAAGAAGGCTTCTCACCGTATCTAGCATCCCGACTTACTCTGGAAAGATGATATCAGTGACAACGTAATCATCACCGGTCAGCTTTCCCACAAGAACTGCGCAGATCTCTATATTCTTCCTAGTATTTGCTTAGACATACTTCTTGAACATGTCCATCAAATCCCGAGACTGTAACAAAAATGTCAAAACGCCGTCAGACTAATAATGCATGAACATGAACGAACACACATATATATAACCAAATGAAATACATACAACGCGCACAGTTCTAAGGGGCAGAGACTCGAATTAGCTGGCCCCCTACACCTCAATAGGCACGGCTGGAGGAGCAGGTTAGCGGCTTACGGCACTGGTGCTGCAAATCAATAACACGTCATTACATCAATCACAAATAAAGTAAAGACTAGACTTTTCATACAAAGTAAATAATTTACAAGCGATATGTGGCATCTGTTGCTTCAGAGGATGATGGTGAGGCTAATGTACGAGCTGATCGCCTCTCATGTCTCTGAAGTGCTGCCACCAGCTCACGGTTCCTCTCTTTTGCTCGCATATGCCACTCTTCTGCTCGCATATAACTTTAATGGCCTTTCAACACCTTCCCAATTTCAAAGTTCAATGACAAAATTCTCCAACTATATTCCATCATTAGATATCTTATAATATAATATATATTTTGCTGCTATAGTTGAAGACAATATAGGACCTTATTTAACTCTTTTCTTGAAAACCAATTCTTCAACTATTAGTTACATATATATTGATGTCAATCTTTAGCTATCTTGACATCTAACAAAATCAAAATCAAAACACCTGATAATCTTCAGATGATTCAATTTTTTGTATGCAAAAATATAAGTTTTTGCTCTCTATAAGTTCCATATAACCTTTGTGACTATAATGAATGATTTAGTCTAGGATTAATTAATTATTAGCCTTACATATCAACTATGCAAGAAATATCTAGACAAATACATAACAAAACACACATTGGACTTCCTACTGTTGATGCATAAGGTATTTTATGCATTTTCTTAATTTTCAGAAGAATTCTCTGGGCATTGATTTTCACTAAAATTGTTGCTTTTAGCAACAAGGGTAAATCTTGTATGCCAAATCACATAAGTATTGTTTTATTGTACCTCTTTTTGTGAAATCATAAGTGTACCTTGAGAGAATCTTGATGTAATGTATTCCTAATACAAAAAAGGTGTCGTCAAAACATTTCATCTCAATTTCTTTGGTAGAAAACTCTTGGTGTCATTTAATAAGTGTATATCTCTATTGGCTAGGAGTATTCTTTTGACATAACATCATAAAAATGTACTTATTCCCACTGAACTTGTGGTGCATATATTCATCAATTATATACATCTAATTACCAAAGTAGATTATTAACTTTATGAAAATCATAATACAACTTAAGAGAAGCTTACTCAAATCCAAAAATTGATTTCTTTAATTTGCAAATCACATTCCTTGTGTCTCACAATACAAGATTTTCTTATTCCATCATATAAATTATCTCTTCAATATTTTCCTTGAGAAAATGGTCTTTATATCCATTTGAAGAAGCTCAAGATTAAGGTATGCCACAAGTGCCATTATAGTTTTGAAAGCGTCTTTTTATGAAATTGGAGAAAAAGTCTCATTATAGTCAATGCATTCTTTATGAGTGAAGTTTTTAATGACTAGACGAGCTTTATATCTTTTCACAGTGTGTAACGCCCCGTTATTTGAAAACCATGTTTCCTTATTTTAAAATACGTATAAAATTTTTCACTTGATTTATTTACCCATTATTTGAAATTCATTTTTAAGAGAATGTAAAATCAGAATAATCTATTGCGGAAACATTACGAAATAAATATAGAAGGGTTCAAAACGGAGTTCAAGGTGTACCAAAAGTTCTAAAGTCCCTATTACATTATGAAAATGTTCAAAATACTGATAGTGAAATTTACCAAAATACCCTTCTCACAAAATATCAATATCCCTCATCCCATAAGAGTCACACCCAGCAGGTCAATTCGGTTGATAACACGAGGGGTCATCCTAGAACGCCTCCTCTTCCACTGGTACAAATTCTTCATTATAATCATTACCTACATTACGGGGAAAACAATGAGCCTAATGCCCAGCAAGAATCAGAATTAAATGCAATGCAAGTGATGCATGATCATGCGATGTATTACAGAAAAGAACTGTATCTTGTCTGTTGTTTGGGGCGATAGGTACATCTAGGTCTTGTGGCTTAACCGTATTTCTGACTAGAAAACACATCAATCGGGGTGTCACCACGAGCCATACCCATACACTTTTGTTGACGACATTGGGGATTTCAGAACAAGAGAATTAGGAATCTTACGATTCCCGTGGCTTAACCGTACGTCACCGCCCCCTAATTAGGAGTAGGCACTCGAATAGGGGTGTCACCACGAGAACCATTCATAATTTTCCCAAACCCCCACATGTCCATTTACATAAATTTTAAGATGACATAAAATATGCTAACAAATTCATAAGTCCTAGTATGAATGCATGAATGCCAAGAAAAGAATCAAACACAAAATTGGCAGAGTAAAGTATCCCTCACAATTATATACATATCACAGATATAATCATAAAGGAAAATGTCGCAAGTATTGTCGTCATATTTGAGTAACAGGTTTTAACAAAATAGAGGCAGACATTATTATTCTATGGTTATTCATTAATGATGTGAGAAGGGTAAATTACGTTCGATTCCAACCAGACAATTACGTTCGATTCCAACAAGACATAAATTCTAATTCCACTCTATTGAATTATCAGTATTGACATGCTTCAGAGATTACTTCGTGCAAAACGACAGGTAATGACATATGCAACTCAACAATATCAACAATGGATACAAGTGCAGTTCACAACGTTCGATCTATACTAATGACAGTAACAAATTCATTTCACAGCTTAGTCCAAGCATACAAGTCTTTATCCAAAAATATATAGAGTACCAAAAAAAGAATGATCTCTAGAATTTAACAGCACAACCAATTAGGCATTTCACTAGGTTCGGTTCAATAACTTCTAAAGATCATATTTTTACTCAGAATCCAAATTCACTTCATGCTTTTCATCCATCTCAATGTTCACCGTGAGAACAGATTTCATTCTTCCAAAATTTCACAACAATGGTAGAGTTAAACTATAATCTACACATCACACTTCAACACTAAACAATACATTACAACAAACAAACAAGGACCCGTAATGTAGGGCCATTCTTTGGCCAACCAAATTCTAATCCTTACCTTTAGTTTCCAGTAGCACAATCGCCTTGGTTTCCAACATGTAAGTTGTTTCCTAATTCCTCAACTTCCAAAATCCCTTCGCAAATATGACATTTGATATCAACACACTAACCAACCTAGTTCAATCTCAAAAATCAAGTCATCACTTACCTTAATTTCCCAAAAGTCTAAACGAGCAATCAAACAACCACAGCAACCACAAATCTTCCAACTCCCAACTTCGTTGCCCTTGCTCACGGACGAACTATAGGGAATCCTTCACACACCATTTCCAGTTTCCTCACCACACCCAGAGCACAATTGTTACTACAACACTCACGTTCACAACTAAGGCATAATGAGAGAGAGACTTACTCCTTATAGACGAGCTGGAGAGAGAAAAGCTACAGGGAAAAGACAAGCTGTTGGGATAAGAGCTACCAGTTGCTCCAATCAAGAAGGAGATGGTCCAATAGGATGACTCCATGTGGAAAAGCCTCCACAGCCCTAGAGACGAGCTAGACTTCGCAGGTGGTAGACTAGAGTGGATTTCTTGTTGATTTCAACAAGAAATCGAAAGAAAGGTAAAACTTTTAAAATGGGTTTCTCGGAATTTCCCGATGTTGTAAACGAGTCGAGTCGTCCGCAGTCATCGTTTGCATCGCCCGAAAGTGTCCAGAATTTAGAACAGATCCATTCGGACGCCATTTTGTTCCCGTCTGCAGTCGTCTGCATCGTCCGAAATGTCCAGAATTCAGGACAAATTCATTCGGACGCTGCCCTGTGTCGTCTGCACTGTCCGGCGGCATCCGCAATTCTACACTTAAGTATTTTTCTTAATTTTTTCATACTTAGGTCATTTTTCAACATTAACCCTCTACTTTTCGTGCATAACTTACGCTCACCGTTGTATAATTTAACATAATATTCATATATTAGATTATCCAGAATCATTACATCATTAAAAAAGACAATACATTTTTAGGGTATTACACAGTGTCCTTCAAATCCCTCTTGGTTTTAAATATCCATTTGTAATTAATAAGCTTTGCACCTTTGTGCAACAAGATAAGATCCTAAACATCATTGTCATTTCATCTCTTCACTCATGGCATCAATCTACTTTTCAAATTTGGAATCTTGCATGGCTTGATGGAAGTTGGTTGAGTCATATTCCAACATATTCATTTCAACCTTATATTCTTGGAGAAAGATGACATAGTAATCTAATTTCTTTTCTCTATTAGATCTCCTTAATAGCCCTCGTTCTTGAGGTTTCTGAGTTTTCTCTTCAAGAGCAATCTATTGTCTTTGAATGAAGGATTCCATAGTATTGTTTTGTTCTAAATTTTTTATTGGATCAAAGAGAACCAATTCCTTGTCAATTAAAATTGAAAGAAGAGTAGCAAATTCTTCCTCAAAGATTTCCTTGACTGGCAAGGAGTATTCCATTGAGATAACATCATAAAGATGTATTTACTTTCACTGAACTTGTGATATAAATATATATATATTCATTGTCTATATGCATATCAGAACTAAAATAGATAATAACTTGATGAAATTCATAATACAACTTATGAGGACTTACTCAAATCCAAAGATTGATTTCTTTAATTTGCAAATCACGATTTTTTAATTCAACCATATCAATTATGTCTTCAATATTTTTGTTGAGAAATGTGCTCTTTATATCCATTTGAATAAACTCAAGATTAAGGTATGCCACTAGTGTAATTATAGTCCTAAAAACGTCTTTCCATGAAACTAGAGAGACAGTCTCTTTGTAGTCAATGCCTTTTTTTGAACTTTATATCTTTCCATCGTTCACTTCAAATCCCTCTTGGTCTTAAATGTCCATTTGCAATTAATAACTATTGCACCTTTGGGCAATAGGATAAGATCCTAAATGTCATTGTCATTTCATCTGTTCACTCATGGCATCAATCTACTTTTCGAACTTAGAATCTTGTATGGCTTGATGGAAGTTGATTGAGTCATCTTCCACCATATCTATTTCAACTTTATATTCTTGGAGAAAGGCTACATAGTCATATGAAATTGTACTCCTCTTTTCTCTAGTGAATCTCCTTAATGGCACTCGTTCTTGAGGTTGTTGAGTTTGCTCTTCAAGAGCAATCTATTGTCTTTTCATGGCGAATCCCATAGTATTTTTTTATTCTAAATTTATTATTGGATCAATGAGAACCGGATCCTTGTCCATAAAAATTGAAAGAAAAGTAACAAATTCTTCCTTCATTGGTCTTTTAGTGTACCCAATGAAATAGCAGTTAACTATTGGAGTCTAGATTCTTTTCATTTGGCGTGCAACATGTTGCCTCAACTAGACATCATCAAATATGAATGTGCTTGATACTTGGCTTTTGACCCGTTCAACATTCATAAATGTAGATGGTTGTTGACTTAGTTGGTATTTTATTGTTATAGTCTTTAGTTCTTCTCCCAAAATGGATTCTAGTAAGGTAGAGTAGCTGGTCATACTTCTTATCATATTTTTTAAGCGTTCAGTTACATCTCTCACATAGACCATTCATGCTAGGCATCCCAGGCATAGTGTCTAAATGTTGTTAAAAACTCACACTTAATCTTTAAAACTGAAAATCATTCAATCTACACAAGTTTTCCTTAGAAGTCACATAAAACTATAAAAGTTGTTGAAGCATAGAATGCCAATTTGTACGTGCAAATTCATCGTAGAGCTAAAAAAATTTTACTGTAATTGCTTATGTATAAAATCAAAACTAAAACTACAGTCTAGAATTATAAAAAAAAAATTAAAACTTGTACTGTAAATATCTATATGTGAAATCAAAATTTCTATTAGATATTACTATAACAACCTGCATTTTCAAAATCCTTTTTAAGTCCTTATATTTCCAGTCATAAAAAAATTTCTTTTTAAAACGTGTATAATAAAACTTTATCAGAGTAAATTAACAGAATAATTTTTAACACATTATTTAACGTATATGAAGAAAACTAACTTGGAATGATATCAAAGTTTTGATACTTAAAAACACAACAATCCATAGGTTCAAACAGCAGTCCAATTTGCAAAACGTTTATTGAATTTTAAAACATAATTAATCACAAAACCACCAGTGTTTTTCTCGAGCCATAATCCATCAAGTCGAGCCCAGTTGGTAATCCAAGAGCTCCACAGGCAATGGCTCCTCCTATACGTTGACATCATCAACATCCTCAAAATCACCTGCATCACGGGTAAGAAAATGAGTCTAACGCTCATTATGAAATATGATTAAATACAATGCTAATGCTCATGCTTATGCAATCATTCTACAGAAAATAACCTATCTTTTCTGTCTTTTTATATTCTTTACATTTTCTTTACATTTCATTAATAGAGAAAGGATACATCTGCTGGTCGGTATGGACTAATCGCCTCCAATCTCTACATGAGTGAAGTTTTCCATATGGGGTGTTCCCACCTACGACCGTCACCAATCTTTGTCTTTTTTTACGTTGAGGGCTAAGAGCAGGGATACATCTGTTGGTCGGTGTGGACTAACTGACTCCAATCTCTACATGAATGGAGTTTTCCATCTGGGGTGTTCCCACCTACGACCATCACCCAAACTCTCGAACCCTCACCTGTCCATTTACGTTTATTCGTTCATTTCATTTACCATGTCATGCATATGTCACATTTTCATAAGTCTTATCTTGATGCATGAATGTCCGTTCATATTCACTCTAACTGCTCACAGCAGTATATAACAATCATGCTTAAGCTAAAACAATTCATTTCTATAGTCTAGCATGTTACTGATAACATATAAGGCACCATTAAAAGGATTATCAATTATATCAAGCATTTGCTAATAGGGAGAATAATTAACAATTCAACAAGGGCAATTATACACTAATTAAGTAGGTCTAATTAACAATGTAATTATTTAACAGAGAATCACACTTTAAACCTAATTTCCATCATCCATTTCTTCAACGTTAACAACCAATCATAGGTCCCCTTTCCATTTCCCATAAGTTTACATTTAACATAAATTAAGGCCAGTGATAACACAATACTTCACAAAGAGGCAGTAAGGGAAAATGCTTCATACAATTATCCATGGCAACACTTAACCAACTAAATGACAGTAACTAATTTTCCAACAATTTGACAGTAAGCATCCAAGGCAGGATTCAACAACCCTCACAACCAACTTCACGAAATATTGACAATAGATTTCCTTTTTTAGTAGTATATTAATGATGGACAACAGATAATCAAAGCAGGACTCAACTTAGCAGCTTATTAACATTTGACAACAAGAACTCAAAGTAGTAATCGCATCCAATTATTGTTGACATTCTTAGTAAGTATTAACACCAAACAAGGTCATTAATCCACACCCACAAAGTAAGACTTATCAATGAGATTCACAACAGGTATTCCAACTTCGTTCATAAACTAGTTTCTCAAATCAATAGGACATGATAGTACTTATCAATCCAACTAACCAGAGCATATTGACATATAACAACAACTAATATAGTGTTCAAACAAACAAGACAGTCCCATGATGCAAGGTCTCCACTGGCCAACTTGCATCCAATTTCTTACCTCAAGGTGTTTCATTTCACACTTCGGCAGTCCACAGCAATAGCTGCACACACCTTCTTTCACGTTCCCAAGAAGAAGAGCAACAAATATGCTTCCCACTTTCTCACTCACTCAGCACTATGAAATTGTCAAAGTTTCCCTCTAGTTCATCCCCCTGCCTCAACTTAGACAGAGCGAGAGAGACCTACGCGGACGCTAGAGCTTGAAGGGACAATCTCCCAACTCAAGAGTGGGTGGTCCAATTTTCACTCACCACGTGGACGATTTGATGGTTTCAGGATAGCCAATGCAATCTCCTCGAGAGAGGAGGGAAAGTTATCAGGAAAAGAGTTTGCCAGAATGGCTGACTGAAGCAAATTTTTTGTTTAAAATAGAATTTTCAGTCTAGTAAGCAGACCGAACCCTCAACCGCATTGCATCCGAATACCCAATTTCACCTCCGATTTGTGTTTTTAGTCGAACCTTGCAACTGCATCCCGACGAATAACTCGATCGCAAAATCAACAAATTTGACAGATTCAAAAGCCTGTTGTTTTTCGGTCGCACATCACGTCAGCACTCCCAACCACGTTGCACCCGAAACTAAAAAATGTAATCCGAAATGTATTTCGAATTCTCCGAACCTGACTTCGACCACGAAACAACTGAAATGCAAAGAATAGTCCGTAATGCATTTTCAGTCGAGATATTCGACTGCAAACACCGACCGCAATGCGACCAAAAATGTAAAATACACATTCCGTAACAAATTTTCACTTTAAAAATTCTAAAAATATTTCTTCTCTCATTTACATTGCATCGAGTCCCAAATTAAGGATTACGAAACACATTTTCTTTTATTATCCCAAAAAATCGTTTACATCACAATTATAGAGAAATTATCCGGACATTACAATTACGATCCAAAATCTAAATCCAAATAAAAATTATAATCCAAAAAAATTCGTAGATTAAAAAGAATGATTTTTTTATCATAAATCATATCCACGTCAAAACCATAATCGAAAAAAATCCTTAGATTAAAAAATGATTTTTTTTATTTTAAATCCTAACTACTTAACATAACGGAGCTCTGATACGATTTATTAGAACTAACTCATTAATCTTTATTTTCTATAATAATGTATTCCCATAATCTTAAAAATTATGCAAATTGGAAAATTAATATGAATGTGGAAGTATACTTGAATCTATAAATTTCCTTAGAATCGGATAATTGAAATCGTTGTTGAGTTTGAAATAATGATTGTGATATTCTATATCAAAATAGTTTTTCTTAAGAGAAAACATCAACTCTTTGTATTCTCTAAGCTGATAGGAGACTAAGAGAACAAAAATGACTAATTGTCTAACTATTTGATCTAGGGACCATAACTCTGTAACTTGTGAGTCGAGCTTAAGTTTGACTCATCATCAAAGTTAAGCATAGACAACTTGTACTGCACATTAAAGTCTCACACTTCATTACATATTTAAAGCTCAATAACCTTGTGCCATATTTTATAACTTCAATGAGTTTCACTATATGATTCGCAATATACAATTATTATTAAATATGTAAACTTATTATAGAATTATTAAATTATATCCAACATAACTAAAGAAATACATAGTTTTCACCCTTAAGAAAGATGTCATGCCTCAAAGGGGATCCTGAGACAGAATGAGGAACGATCTAACCAGAAAACGAACCGAGGCATCAACCTTTTAACTTTAATTTTTTAGTGAGCAGTAGAAGACTTAAATATGAATACTATAGTGAGGGCCCAAAACAACTTACCAAAACTGTAGGTCCAATAGCAACATCAAAGATAGTGTAAAAATAAATGCCCAATAAATTGTGCAAAAGTAAAATAAACCAAGTTAAATAACAGTAAACCTCCAAAGATATCCTAATCTAAGAAAAACAAACTCTCGAGGGAAAAGATAAAACTAGGAAATAACTCAACGAATCCACACCTACTTACAACTGATGATGTCCCACCTTAAAGTCTAAAGGAAAATTTCATTAGGGTGAGTTGACTAAACTCAGTAGAGATAAAATTTCATATTCAGTGTAGAGATAATGAAATATACGAGCATGATAAGATAAAACATTTTATGCATATAGTATAAAAAGTACAGTAGGGTAAGTTTTTAAAGCATTCCATTATAGTGTGATACATAATAGAAAATAACCCACCATTGAAATTTTTTTTAGTAAAAATACAGTTATTTACAGGCTCTGAGCATACTTTTCCATCAGAAGTATCAATAATAATATCAAAACTTGGCGATTGCAACAGTCACAAATGACTCTGATCAAGTTTAAAGCTTTGCGTCCAGGGACACAACACATACATCTTTCCCATTACTCTAGTTAACATCAATCAAACACATCTTCCAACAGTCAAACAGGTGTAAATAAAATAGGACCCCCACATGGGTCGATCATATTTAGTTTTACAACAAAATTGATCAATGAAAATAATATGCATGCTCAAGATAAAAACATGTCTACTGAAAATACATATATAATATGAAAATCGATGATCCATAATGATCGTCACGCCTTTTCATATGAGAACACATGTCAAAATAGAATTTAAGGAAAACGATGTAATGCTGGATATGAAAGTAAACCCTTACCTCAACTGGTTTACTGAAACTAAGTCAAATGTCCATAACTTCAAGAATTCAATCATTTCGTCAAGTCTCAGAACCTATCAATGTTCATACTCATATCAATATGCATTTCCAAACTTTTAACAGCTTGTTGAGACCCATAATGGGGATAGGAATTGTCCCAGGGATTTTTATGTAACAATCCCATAAAATAACTTGGCATAAAATTCAACCTGAATGACCTAACAAATATTCTATTGATTGATCCGGTCAATCAAAATTACTACCACGGTAGCAAGTATGGATGCCCTCACCAACATGGGGTCATCTAGTCTTGAACACTTAAACAGGTTAGGACGTCTGCACCTATACTAGGAGATAACATGCGATATATCCAAAATATACTTCATTAGCATGGAATCATGAAACATGTTATGAATATAACTCAGTTGTGTCGGTACATCCAATTGACTGGTCACTGAATCAACTCGCTCAATAATACGAAAAGGGTCCTAAATACCTGGGAGCTAACTTGCTCTTTACACCAAATTGACTTATACAAAGATATGGTCAAACCTTAAAAAAAATACAAAGTCATTGGTCTCAAATTGCACCTCTCATCTCAGAAGGTTCGCATAAGTTTTCTATCTACTATGTATTGTTCTCAATCTATCCTTAATCATTCGAACCTTCCTAGTTGATTATCGTATATGGCCTCACATGACAAAATATTGAAACAATCAAGCAAGTATCATTATTAACAAATAAAACCAACTGCAAGCAATTTATCCAACAATCACAAATGTTTAAAATATAAGATCTTAACATGTCCTTGACAATTCGAATCGTACATTCAGGCTAAACATAAGTCTGAAGTGATGCATCACAACCAGATTTAATTTGGAGTCAAACACTACTAATATGGTTATCAAGAACTAAGATGTAACTTAGGAAACCTAACAATTACCATATTGATTAAAATATGAGTAAATAGATGATGTTCATTATACTAGGTTTATTCAACTTAAACCAAAAGTGATCCATCCTCAATGAGATAACACGTGCACATTGGTCGATCAAAGCAACATCAACCTAAACAATACCATATCACTACACTAACTCCAACAAATCAATTACAAAGTATACAATAACCATATTCCATTTATATTCTAGGTTAAATAAGGGAAACAATATTTTAACAAATCTCAAATATTTAGCTCATATTTAACGATTTTATAAAAATCTAATTACATGTTGGAACACATTCTTCTATGTTAGTCTGTTAACACTGAATTTTTAAACCATGACACATTTTAATACAACCTGAAAAAATATGAAACCTCTACTTATGTCTTTCGACTAAAACTTATTGCTTTAAATCTAGATTACTAGGTGTTGTTAACATTATCGATTGATGAAAATCCTTCAACAGTGACATCCCAATTGTCGCGATCTCATATTTTGGTAAGTTTTATCTGCAAGTTTTGCATTGAATCATATTAATCTTTAAACTCATCATATAACACTCATTTTCTTGCATGCAACTTAAGAATATTAGTCACCCTTGCTATATACATAACTATAAGATTTTTCACTTAATATTACATACCATATCACTTATAGACAAAGATATCTCCAAATCCTTTAAAACTTTTGCTATTACATCGGCCTACCAGAACAAAGTTCAATAAAAATTATAATCAAATCCATGTAATTTAACTCTCTATGCCAGAGACTTAAATCACACTACTAGAATTATATCTTTAACTTTGTGTTCTGAGAAACGTCAAATTTTTGCCTATACAATAACTTTGGAATAACCTTAACACAAGAAATTACAATTAATAATAAACCATATATGAGGTAACTTTAACTGTCAAAATGCAAATGCCTTATCTTTACATGACTTTATAACACATATCCAAGTCTAACATTTAGTATAACGACATATGGAAAACCACCATCAAATATGTCCAAAAAAAGGATAGTCAATTCGTTTCTTTGTTTCTTAAGAGCCGACTGACAACTTCATCCCTAGATAAATTAACATCCTCACTACTTAGTGGTGTCAGTAACTAACAATAGATGGAAAAAAAAATTTTGTGAAGTGACAAAATAATCAAGTCGTTCTAATGAACTATGAACTGCCATAACCTTCTTTAGTAGCACTTACTCAAAATAATCTCAATTTTGGTTAGATCCAATGGAATACCATCTCAAGTATAATTATATCAAGGACTTAACTTTTGCCATCCAAAGGTTGCATTCTTCTCTTGTAGCACATAAGTGATGACTTCATAAAGCTGAAACAAAGTTCTCACTTGTCTTAATTTCTCACAATGAGTTCTAGAATTAATAGGTATACCATTAACATTGAATTGATCTAAACAAAATCTATAAACCTAACTATTCAATCCATAAAAACAACTGGGCCATTAGTTAACTCAAACATAAGAACCTTGAAAATCAAATGCCCACGATTTGTTCAAAAGGTTGTTTTAGAAAATTGCACTCTCAAGTCTTTTAACTAACGATAGTCACACCAAACTTCAAACCTCAAACTCGAAATATCCATAACAAATTCAAAAAGATAATTGCATGAATATCCTCCTTTCAAATCATCAACTGATGACAATGTAATGTGAAATCATTTACTGTAAAATATATTATTCTATCCAACTGATAGAATATAACATGATTTCTTAACAATGAATAATTAATGTAGATCGTCACTTGATCGAACTTCTGGAAATTAATGAAATATCACAAACATACCATTCGTTCCCAAATGAGAACCAATGTTGATATCCCTCATATTGACATACAATGAAAAAAGATCATTACATAACAAATTATTCGACTATTTATCAAGACTCATCAACTCTGCCTAAACCATCCCGTACGAAGCAATAGAAACAAGAGTAGTGCTAGGACAAAATCAGTACATAACTCAAACTCAAAGTTGGATGGTAACTCTAACAGATATTCAAGAAAAATGTTAGGACATATAGTCACTACTGTCAAAACTATGTCCTACAGACTAATTCATAGTCACCATTAATAGCAAGCATACCCCTAATGGCTCTAGTCCCTATAGCTGCACTAACAAACCTTAAATGTGAGAACATCTTGTGAAGCCGCAAGTTGCTCACTCACAGCTAAAAAGTCGTACTTTTCATATAACAATTAAATATGGTCTTAAACTCACTCAACTAGTTCAAATCCGAAATTATACTAATCTAACTATAAGCAAAACTAAACGCTCAACTCTTATTCATGCCTAGAAATCTTATGGTATCATAATGCACTAAATGTGAAATATCTCATCATCATCTCTTACCGCATTCAACAGAGGTGGATGTTGAAATTTTCTTACTACTAATCTCAAAAGTATTGTCTTGCCAATATAATAACAGGCATTAAAAAATCCAACTAATGTACATATCCAAAAAAATTTTACCTGATCCTAGTCATTGTCCTTTGATTAGATTGCTCCTTCAAAAATGTACTCTACTTACTCAACACATAGTAGAACTTTCCTTAAAATAATAGAAAATAATTAACTTGTCAGACACAAAGTTGAACTCGTATAGCTAAAAAATATATGTGAACTCCTTCAATGCTTTCCAAAGTTACAACTCAATCAATCATGTCTAATTACCTTAGTATCATATGTTAATTCATAACTTGACATAATCTCTCACAAATTGAGAACTCCATATAAACCAAATCATAATTCCTACCAATCATGGTATATCTAAATCTCACGTTACACATCGAACTTTTTCTCCAATTCTATCAATTTCATTCTTTCAATCAACCAATCAACTCTTTAGAATTTTTCATCTTTACCTCAAAAGAAAATTTAGCGAAGCCAATCACGTTCCCACCCACTTAAATTTTTTTTAAAATTTATTTACAACAAGTTACGATCAAAGAAACCTCTATTGAAGTCGTCCTTCTAACAACTCCAGTTCTTGGTTCAAATATTTCCAACCATTTATGCATAAACTTACACTGACGCAAAAATGCACAAAATAATGCCTATTCAAAAACCTCTAACAGTAGTTTCCAAACAAAGGAAAACATACAAAATTCATCACCGAATTAAATTTCTACGATTGTAAGGTCTTAACTCGAACTTACGAATTCCAAACAAAACAAGACAAGTCCTCATTAGATAGATTTCTTAAATTCAAACTTCATAGGCCTATCTATACACAACCTAGAAGAGTCCACAAACTCATATTTCCATAAAGATTTTCTTCTAACGATTTAGAAATTGTACTCCCTACTGCTTCTAACTAAATTTTGACCAGTTTAAACTACAGATGTACGAATAGGGAAGTACTGTCATCCTCTAGCGGACAACCTCAAGATTTCTTTCCTAGTAGCACCTTGACACAAATCGATTTTAGTGTTTCGTCCTTAGGAATAGTAATTTCATCTCTTGTGTATCACTAAAATATCTATTTTATTGACGTCACTTTTCAAGATGTCAATCTAATTTTGATACTGAAATTTCTGTCACGCCCTTAAGGGACCAGAGACAGAACAGAGAATGAGCCACCCTGAAAATGATCAAGTAACCCAACCCTTTAACTTTAATTTCTTAATGAGCAACGAAAGACTTAAATATGAATATTATAGCTAGAGCACAAAACAACTAGGCTAAACCTTAGGTCTAGTAGTGACATTAAAGATAGTGTAAAATTAAATATCCAATAAACTATGCAAAAGTAAAATAAACCAAATTAAATAACTGTAAACCTCCAAAGGCATCCTAACCTCATAAAACAAATCCTCGAGAGAAAACTAGGAAATAATTCACAAAATCCACAACTATTAGCAACTGATGATCAATAATATCCCATATTCTCGTAGTACTAAGCGTAAGGACTAAGTGGTAATTATTGAAGATTTTGGGGGTATTAGGAATTGACTTGGATAATTAAGGTATTGGTCAAGAGAAATGTGATTGGATAAAGTGAATTATGATACCTTGAATTATGTTCATATTAAGCTTAGGAGGAAGCTTAAGAATTTATTGGAGTTGAATTGGACAATTAAGGTTTTGGTAAAGATAAATGTATTTGAAAATAATGGATTATAGCACCTGAGTTATTGAGGATAATAAGGTTGTTAATATTTAAGGGTATATTGGATTTAGTGAAGAATAAATTAGAGGAAATTTTTAGTTATGTACCCTAAGTGAAGAGAAATAAGTTGATTTTAGTGATAACTATAGGAAGAAATAAGTTAGTGGTGACGGTCGATCCTAAACAGAAGGAATGATCGAACGGGATTGAAGAAATGCACACAAAGTCTTGCATAGTTGGAATCGGTTGACCACTTGGTCGACAACAAAATGGTAGTGACGCGATCGATCGAAAAAATAGCAGTGGCAAAGCAAAATGTTGAGTTGTGGTCGATCACCTAAAGAGGGTTGATCGACTGGTATTCATGGATTTTAAGAAGGAATACATTTTGGAATTTTGGCGGTTAATCACTTGATCGACCGGTACCAGCGTAGTTTGTTCTAATGTGGAATTGTGGTCGATCACATCAAGAAGGTGATCGATCGACACTAAAGAAAATTGTGATTCTTAAATTTTTGCTGTCGATCACCTAAAGGAGATTGATCGACCGGCAGATTGGAAAGTCGCCAGAAATGGAAAATCGCCGCCTGAAAATGGAAGAGGATCACGCTTGGTGCTTCATGGATGCACAAAGCGTCCCTCTCTTTGGCTTTTCATCTTCAGTAGGACAATGAAAGGTTGAATTAGAAGTCTATAAATAGGAAGGTCCGATAGCGGTGGAGTGTTTTGCAAAAAAAGAGAGAGACCGAGAGGGTGAGGGAGCTGTTGAGAAATTCTTTATAGAGAGAAGGTCCGAGAGAAAAAGTGTCTGGAAATTTGTGAAGGAGACAGAGAAGGAATTCTAGAGGGATTCTGGAGAAGAGAAAATAAGAGAAGTTCTCTTTTGGTTTCAAGTTCTCCGGTGCTTCAAGTAAGCCGAATTTCCTTCTATTATTCTTAATATGGTTCGGTCATTTGATAAGATACAAGAATCACCAAGAACACAACTTATGAATCTGTCCAGAAACTGTGAAATTCTGAGCACGCTGTACCAAAACAAAAATAACTCGCATTTCCTTGTGAACTTGAGCTGCAATTCGGAGGGCATCAAATTAACATATATAGCCAACTTGTGTTAAAATTTCATTACAAAATCCACCTTGGTTTATTAGTTATGGCCGAAACAACAGAACCCTGAAGTTAGGGCTTGGCGCAGAAAAGAATTACCTCTCAACTTTCTGATTCATGTATCTCGAGCTACATATAGCCAAATAACCCCAAATTTGGAAGGCAATCAAATAACTAAGAATATAGCAACTTCCAGAAGAAACGAAATTGAAATGAGTACAGTAAGAGTCCCAAAATAGAACCAGAATCGGAAATCCAGCAAACCAGAATTTCAATAAGATTCAGCTGTCATATAACTTTCTTCAATAACTCATTCCATTTTTTTTTAATTCATGAACAACAAAGCAAGGGCAGATCTTCAGCAACCAAATAAGAGAACTTCAGAGTATCAAATAACCAAAAATAGCAAGAAGAACCTTCAAGAATCGAGAATACCAAATGAAACTGTGGAGCCCGATTTGTCCTCCTACCATGAGAGGATCGGATAAACTCAGCTTAATCAAGGACCAAGCACTGTCCATGGGGTTTAACGTTTCTCTCATCTCCACACTACAAAATACACCACAAGAATGATGCTTTGGAAGAGACAGCAACCCTTCCAACTTGCTCAAGAAAACGCTACAAAGAGAAGCAAGTTCGGGTAGGAAATTGGATGGCCGAAAGGAGGGAGGTCTGCGCGGTTCTCACACTTTCAACAAGGATTTCTTTTCTAATTCATCAAAACTAAACTTCCATTCAACAAAAGGGGTATTAAACCCTAAGGGTTTACAACAAAATAACATAAAAGGACTAAAATGCCCTTAACATACCAAAAATTGGGCATGAGGGCGTGGTTTACATGCAAACCGCGCACCTCTCAAAAGTAACTCACAAAAAATATAAAATTCAACCAAATAACAATCAACAACTCAAAGTTCAGCCATCAAGTATCTTAATTAGAAATGGAAAGTAAGTAAGGAACCAATATGTAGATGAATTGCAACCTTAAGGTGGCTCAAAGTTGGAAGGAGAAGTGTAGTCCGTTGGAGGTGAGCTAATCCAAGTAACAACATGAAGCGGTCTTCCTTTGGTCTCGTGAGAAGTCTCTTCTGTAAAGTCCCATAAATTAGTCTTTCCTGCAAAAAAAGAATGAGTTAAGGATGAAATAAGTCTCTTGGCTTGGGCACGCATTATTGGACCTCGGATCGCATCATCCTCCCCGGGTAATTGAGGATTTGTCCTCAAATCCAAGGGTTGCTCAATCACATTTTCTTCTAACAACTTTTCTTCACCATGATAAGGTGATAGATCTTGAACCTTGAAGGTTGATGACACGCCATATTCCTCGGGAAGCTCAATACGATACGCATTGTTGTTAATGCGCTCCAATACTTTGAAAGGACCATCAGCTCTCGGCAATAGTTTGCATTTCCTTTGTTGAGGAAATCTCTCTTTTCTGAAGTGTAGATCTCCCACTTCAAAAATAACTTCTTTTCGGCCTCGGTTTGCAACTTTAGCATATTCTAAGTTCTTCTTTTCTACACTCTTCCGAACTTCTTCGTGGAGGGACTTAATTCTGGTAGCTTTCTTGGCACCGTCTTCACTAATATACTCAGTACTGAAAGTGGAAGAAGATCCAAAGGAGTAAGGGGGTTGAATCCGTATACTACTTCAAAAGGGGTATGTTGTGTATTTCCATGCACGCTACGGTTGTATGTAAATTCAACATATGGTAATTGTACATCCCAATTAGTCAACTTCTTATTGAGCACGGATCTGAGCAAGGCACCGAGAATACGATTTACAACTTCATTTTGTCCGTCAGTTTGTGGATGGAAGGAAGTACTAAAAAATAGTCTGGTACCCAATTTGCGCCATAAGGTTTTCCAAAACGAACTCAAGAACTTGGTATCGCGATCCGAGACTATAGAATGCGGAACCCCATGCAATCTGATAACCTCTTTGAAAAAAAATCAGCTATATGGGGAGCATCATCGGTTTTGTTACAAGCAATGAAATGCGCCATTTTTGAGAAACGATCCACAACCACCATTATAGAATCCTTTGCCATCGGAGTCCTTAGAATGCCCAATATAAAATCAATGCTAAGTTCAACCCAAGGGTGAGTGGCCACGGGTAAGGGTAAATACAGGCCGTGCGAAAGAACACGACTCTTTGCTTTCTTACATATAATGCACCGCTCCACAATCTTCTGCACATCACGTCATAAATGTTGCCAATGAAAATGCTCCTGAATCGCCTCTATAGTCTTCTGATTACCAAAATGACTAGCCAATCCACCACAATAAGCCTCCAAAATTAGTGCTTCACGTAGACTGCATATAGGAATACATAACTTGCCTCCCTTAAAGAGAAATCCGTTCTCGATAGAAAAAGGAAATTCCACTTTATTCACACAACTTTGATAAATACCGCCAAAGTCCATATCATTAGGATATAACTCTTTGATCCAAGTAAGACTTTGCATTTAATTCAATCATTAGAACAAATCTCCTGGAAGAGCATCGGCTACTTGATTTGTTTCCCCCTTCTTATATTTAATGACATATAGATATCGTTCCAAGAACTCCACCCATTTTCCATGACGTCTGTTAAGTTTGCTATGACTTTGGATGTGTTTCAGGGCTTGATGATCTGAATGAATAATGAATTCTTTGGACAACAAATAGTGCTGCCATACTTCCAAGGCCCGTATTACCGCGAAGAACTCTTTATCATAAGTGGAGTAATTTAGGGCAGCACCTTTCAACTTCTCACTAAAATGAGCAATCTGTTTCCCTTCTTGCATTAGTACGGCTCCGACTCCCAACCCAGAAGCATCACATTCAATCTCGAAGACTTTAGTAAAGTCAGGAAGTGATAGTAGAGGGGCATTACATAATTTTTCTTTAATGGCCTCGAAACTTGCTTGACAAGCTGAGGACCAATGGAACTCCCTTCATTTCTTAGTACAATCCGTAATAGGTGCCATAATGGAACTGAAATCTTTAATAAACCGACGATAAAAGGAGGCCAAACCATGAAAACTTCGCACCTCGGAGACACCTTTTGGAATCAGCCAGCTTCGAATAGCTTCTATTTTACTTTCATCCACTTCCATGCCATCCTTAGTAATAATGAACCCCAAGAAATAAACGCGATCTTGGGCGAATGAACACTTCTTGAGATTTCCATATAATTTTCACTTACGTAGAACTTCAAATAATAATCGAAGACGCATGAGACGAGCCGACAAATCAGTACTATAAATAAGTATATCGTCGAAATAAATGACGATAAACTTTCCCAAGAAATCCCGAAGAAGATGATGCATTACTCGCATGAATGTGCTCGAAGCATTAGACAATCCAAATGGCATAACAAGCCATTCATATAGGCCGTATTTAGTTTTGAAGTCCGTTTTCCATTCATCGTCTTCCCGCATGCGAATTTGGTAATAACCACTTTTGAGATCAACCTTAGAGAAAATAGCGGCTCCACTAAGTTCATCTAGCATGTCTTCCAATCTGGGAATCGAAAATCGATACTTAATAGTAATTTGGTTGATGGCCCGACTATCTACACTCATGCGCATTGTACCATCCTTCTTTGGTACTAATAACGTGGGAATGGCACACGGACTTAGTGATTCCCTGATGTAGCCCCGATCAAGTAACTCAGTCACCTACTTCTGTAACTCTTTTAACTCCTCTGGACTCAGTCTATAAGAAGGCCGATTTGGCAAAGAAACTCCGGGCATAAGATCGATCTGATGTTCTATTCCCCTCAAAGGTGGAAGTCCTTGAGGTAGTTCCTCTAGAAACATATCTTCATACTTGACAAGCAACTTCCAAACAGAGTTGGGAATAGATCCCAGCTCTTCCAATCTTTCTCGAAACACCATAAGAATAATCAACCCCCCTTGCAGTAGAGATCTTTTAAGTTCCCTCTTTGTGATGATAAGAGAAGCTTCAGTTCTATTCTTATTCATACTTTCATAATCCTTCACAATCTGATCCGGACTAAGAGGGGCTAGGTTAACTGTCTTCCCTTTGAATTTGAAAGAATAATAGTTTGAATAACCGTCGTGCTTGGTCCTCCTATCGAATTGCCAAGGCCTCCCAAGTAAAAGGTGGCTAGCTGTCATCAGTACGACATCACACAAAGCTTCATCCTCGTAACCTCCGATGGAAAAGGCTACCCTGACTTGTTTAGTAACTTTGATTGGATCTTTATCATTCAACCAGTTGAGCGTATAAGGGGTGGGGTGGGCCACGGTCTCAAGCCCTAATTTCCCAATAACATCCGACGAAATAACATTGGTACACCTGCCCCCATCAATAATCACTGAACAAATCTTTTCTTTAATCATGCATCGAGTGTGGAAAATGGTTTCTCGTTGTGGCTCATCAACATGATTCTGAATAGCCATCGAACGTTTCAAAAAAACAAGTAGAGGACCCTCCGGAGCATAATAAGTTTCTTCTTGATCTTCTCCTTTGTCAACAACCGATTCTTCAACCTTATCCTCACTAATTATCTCATTGGTTTCTGCCTTTAAAATCATCACCTTTGCATTTGGGCATTGTGAAGCTATGTGGCCGACTCCCAAACACTTAAAACATTTGATGTCTCTAGATCTAGGCTTGTTTGTATAACCAAAATTTTTCTTTTCTTCACTAGGCTTCACGATATTACTTTTTCCATCCCACTTTGGATTTGTTTTTGGAAGGTTGTTGCTCTTTTGGAAAGGCCGAGTTACTCCTTCTTTTATCCTCCTCTTTCTTTGTCTTTCTACTCTCAACGCCAATTGAATAACTTCGTCAAGAGTATTATAAGTTTGTAATTCCACCACATCACTAATCTCCTTTTGCAATCCTCTAATGAAACGAGCTATGGTTTGTTCCATAGGTTCTTCCACTTTGCATCGTATCCTCAAAATTTCAAATTCGATCAAATAATCATCAACTGATAATGAACCTTGTTTGAGGTTTTGTAATTGAAGGAATAACTCTTGCTTGTAATGGGGAGGAACAAATCGCCCCCTCATGAGTTCCCTCAAGGCATCCCAACTTCGGATTTCAATTTCCCCCATTTTTCTTCTTTGTGCTCTAAGGTTTTCCCACCAAATACTAGCATATCCGGAGAACTCCAATGTAACCATTTGTAACTTCGTCTTTTCAGAATAATCATAACAATTGAAAATCCGATCCACCTTTTCAACCCATTCCAGGAAATCACCACCATTACTAGAGCCTTTGAACTGAGGAATAGAGACCTTAAGATGTCTCATATCATGTTTGCTGCTCGGATGTCCCCTCGGAATAGATGCATCACTATCATCGGTGTCTTCCTACTCTTCACCGAAATCACTAGCAACATGGCCACGGGAATCAAGTGAATTGCTAAGCCTTCTTCTAGGCCTCAGAGTTCTAGGACCACGAACTTGCTCATTTTTGGAAGCTTCCAATTTTTGTTGAAGCTTTTGGATCATTTCAAACATATCATCTAGTCTCCCATGTAAACTAGACTCGGCTTGATCATTCCTCTCCCCGGTTGGTGCACCCGGGTTATTTCTCGTTTCGTTATTACCATGATACTGAACTCCACTTCTCGTACTCATAATGGAGACTAATAACTCCAACAATGACAGCAAGAAAACGTGCAATACGGCTCTAATACCAAATGATAAGATCCAAGAATCACCAAGAACACAACTTATGAATCTGTCCAGAAACTGTGAAATTCTGAGCACGCTGTTCCAAAACAAGAATAACTCGCAATTTCCTCGTCAACTTGAGCTGCAATTTGGAGGGTATCAAATTAACATATATAGCCAACTTGTGTTAAAATTTCGCTACAACATCCACCCTGGTTTATCAGTTATGGCCGAAACAACAGAACCCTGAAGTTAGGGCTTGGTGCAGAACAGAATTACCTCTCAACTTTCTGATTCGTGTATCTCGAGCTGCATACAGCCAAATAACCCCAAATTTGGAAGGCAATCAAATAACTCATAATAGTGCAACTTTGTAGAAGAAACAAAATTGAAACGAATAGAGTAGGAGTCCAAAAACAGAACCAGAATCAGAAATCCAACAAACCATAATTTCAATCAGATTCAGCTATCATATAACTTTCCTACAATGACTCATTCCATTTTTTTTTAATTCATGAACAACCAAGCAAGGGCAGATCTTCTGCAACCAAATAAGAGAACTTCAAAGTATCAAATAACCAAAAATAGCAAGAAGAACCTTCAAGAATCGAGAATACCAAATCAAACCGTGGAGCCCGATTTGTCCTCCTACCATGAGAGGATCGGATAAACTCGGCTTAATCAAGGATCAAGCACTCTCTATGGGGTCTAACATTTCTCCTATCTCCACACTACAAAACACACCACAAGAATGATGCTTTGGAAGAGACAGCAACCCTTCCAACTTGCTCAAGAAAACGCTACAAAGAGAAGCAAGTTCGGGTAGGAAATTGGATGGCCGAGAGGAGGGAGGTCCGCGCGGTTCTCACACTTTCAACAAGGATTTCTTTTCTAATTCATCAAAACTAAACTTCCATTCAGCAAAAGGGGTATTAAACCCTAAGGGTTTACAACAAAATAACATAAAAGGACTAAAATGCCCTTAACATACCAAAAATTGGGCATGAGGGCGTGGTTTACATGCAAACTGTGCACCTCTCAAAAATAACTCACAAAAAACATAAAATTCAACCAAATAACAATCAACAACTCAAAGTTCAGCCATCAAGTATCTTAATTATAAAGGGAAAGTAAGTAAGGAACCAATATGTAGATGAATTGCAACCTTAAGGCGGCTCAAAGTTTGAAGGAGTAGTGTAGTCCATTGGAGATAAGCTAATCCAAGTAACAACATGAAGCGGTCTTCCTTTGGTCTCGTGAAAATTCTCTTCCGTAAAGTCCCATAAATTAGTCTTCCCTGCAAAAAAAAAGAATGAGTTAAGGATGAAATAAGTCTCTTGGCTCGGGCACGTGTTATTGGACCTCGGATCACATCATCATTAGTGGCTGATGTTGGTTGATGATAGAGTTGGTTCTGTCTGTTAGTTATTGCCTGTGAAGTATATAGAATTAGTTGGCTTAATTCTGATTAGTTGTTGCTAAGTTGGAAAATGAATTATTGTCTATGAATTACTGCTTCAATGGTCGTACTCTGTTGATTTGGATTCAGTTCACTATTGGATGAATATATTCTAGAAATTGGATTAAGCCATAGGTTTGCTAAGTAGAATCTGCCTATTGTTGAAGAGTGATATCCATAAAGTTAGTTACTGATATATGCTTGGGTTTTATATTGTGTTTATTCAATGGTAATTTGGAAACACACTATTAAGTTGGTATGATATTTCTGCTAATTTCTAAGCATGCAGATTCTAGCATATTTTTAGGTTGCTATACGTATATGCTATTTCTTTAATGAATGTTGGAAATGGTTCAATGGTTGAGATAAATTGTTGGATAAGGATGGAAATAATTTAGGAAATATTGGTTAAAGATTATAACTGTTAAGTTGGTTGTATGATGGTATTAGTCAAGGGTTATGCCCTGCTTGTAGTTTGAAGTTCGGGACTCTATTGTTGAAAATAATTATTGATGCCTATATGTGTTTAATTATGAATGGTATTTTGAATGACAACTTTAAGTGCTAAAGTTTGCTAAAAACTCCAGGTAAGTGATATTGCATGTGTTTTGCCTGAAAGGGCCTACATCACAAGAGTTAGGGTTTGTTTGATGCTTGCATTTACTAGATGTAATAGGTTATGATCATATTATTTTGAGAATGTATTGTTGATTGCTTGTTATGTGATTGTTGTGATTTACTAGACTTATGTTCTTTACAATTAGAATTGATCAGGCTTGAGGATATGATAGATATATATATATGTAGGATAGAATTGTATGTTTGCATTCATGCATCATTGCTTTCCTAAAATGAATGAAAATGGTTTTTTACATCGTTTTGAAAATGTAATGGAACTACTTGAATAGACGTAAATAGGTGTTTAGAGATGTGGGTTTTACCTTGTCAAGTTTGACATCTCTAACATTTGGATGGGTAACTGGAACTAAATAAAAATAGAATACACGTGAATAAAATATAAATGATGTTGTGAGATGTGAGTTTTATCTTGTCAAGTTGACATCTCCAACATAGGTAAAGGAAAAGGTAATGGTAATAAAAAATGAACATTGAAAACTGCATGTGTTTTACAAAGAGCATAGCATGAGTATTTTATTATTTATATCACTTACTAAGCTTTAGGTTCATAGTTTAAGCCTTGTGATGTAGGTAATGAGCCTATGATAGGATAAAGCTTGTAAAGGATGCAGCTAATGGAGTATTATCGTGTTGGGGGCTTTTTGTTGTTGGCGGATTGACCTTGGGGGTTATGCCTCACGGAATGGTTTTTAAGAGTGTTAAGTGTTTCAAATATTTAAGTGGTGTTTTATTTCAGTTGCAAATGTTTTAAACAGTTTTAACATTGTTTACTTCAAATGTTTTAAGTAGCTTTAAGTATTAATATTGTTTGTTTACCTAAAACTAATATAAATTGTGATTACATGTTTTTACAATTCTAAAAGTCTTTCGCTATTTGTATACTTTGCCTTTCCCTCACGTAATTTTAAAAGGAAAAATTTTTATATGGTTAACGGAATGGTAAAATGAACACGAGATGTTACATGATCTTCAATCAAAAGGCCTGAAGAAAAATGTAGTTGGGGTGAGTCGACTAAATTTAGTAGGGATAAAATTTTATATTCAGTGTAGAGATAACAAAAAATGCGAGCATGCTAAGATAAAACATTTTATGTATCTGAGTATAAAACATATAGTAGGGTGTATCTGAGTATATAGCATACAGTAGGGTAATTTTTTATAGCATTCTATTATAGTGTGATATGTAACAGAAAATAACCCACTAATGTACAAAATTTCAATGAAAATGGAGTTATCACGGACTCCGAGCACAATCTACCATTAGTAGTAATAATAATAATGGCGATATTTGGTGATCGCAATAGCTATAGACAACACTGATCAGGTTTAGGGTATTGAGCCTAGAGACATGACACATACAGTTGTCTCACTACTCTAGTTGATATCAATCAAACACATCCTCTAATAGTCGAATATGTATAAATAAAATACGTTCCCCACATATGTTGATCAAACTTGGTTCATGTAACATTTCGTTTTTCCGTAAAACTTTTTCTTTTTAAAACTATTTGTAAAACAAGTGAAATGCAAATACAAGAGTAAGCATAAGCGGAAGTCTTTGAATTAAACATAAAATCATCCTTTAAAACACTTTAAAATAAACATTAACTAAAATAGTTCAATAACCCTTGAAAATAATTAAATAAACTTTATTCCAATTCGTGAGCCATAACCTCTAAGGTCAACATTCGCCAGGTAACACAAGCACTCATCCCATCATACTTCCTCCACTTGTACATCAATAAGATCACAATCATCACCTACATCATAAGAGATATAATGAGCCTAATGCCCAGTAAGAGACATAATAGAATAAAGTGAAATACTCGTGCAAACACAATATACATGTTTCTCATATCACAAAAGAACTCATCTCTTTCATACTTTATTCACAATCTCACTGTAGTCTAGAACATTGGAGATATCATTGGACGAGAATAAATACATCGTGGGGATCTAGCCTAGGCAGAACCATCACCCATCCCGACAGAAATTGAGATACCTCATCTCGTAGTTCTCTCAGACACCGAATCCATGGCACCTGAGTAGAACCGTCACTCAATTCCTACGGAGATGAGATACATCATCTCGTGGTTCTCCCAAACATCACCATCACTAAACCCTCTTATTTCCATCGTCTACCAACGCGCCATAATGATGATCACACCTTTTTATACAAGAACACGTCTAAAAATTGAATTTAAGAAAAAAAATACAATGTTAGATATGAAAGTAAAACCATACCTCTACGAGTTTACCAAAACGAAGCCAAATGTCTATAACTTTAAGAATTCAATATTTTCACCAAGTTTCATAACCTATCAATGTTTTTACCCATATCAATATACATTTCCAAACTTTCAACAGCTTGTTGGGACCCATCAATAGAATAGGAACCAACTTAGAGATTTTTATGTAACAATCCCATAAAATAACTCGGCACAAAATTCAACCTAGACAACCTAACAATTATTCGATTGTCCAATCCGGTCAACCGGAATTACTATCGCTATAGCAGGTCCAAATGCCCGCACCAACATGTGGTCATCTAGTCTCGAATGCTCAAACTAGTCCAGTTGTCTACACCTGATAACTCTTGAAAAAAAATTATTATATGATTTTTTTTTATATTAATATTACTAGAAATAAATGATTAAATAAAGAAAAAATGACGTTTGCTACAGAATATCATAACTTTATGTTTTTATTGTAAAAATAAATTTTTGTAACTTTTAAGATAAAATACCACATGAAATATCCATATTTATTATGTTTTATCTTATAGAAATCACAGATGAACATATTTAAAGCTGATTCATCATGTTTAAATGGGAAAACTATGGCAAGAGAAGAAGGAAAGAGAAACTTGTCTTTTATCAAAGAAATTTATAACATCAACAAATAAGGCATAATATTATTCTCTTATTTATGCTTTTTATTATGATAAATTTTAAAATTATTATGATGATTTTTGGTACTGTTATGGGCTAATTTTCTATTGGTTAAGAGGATAGAGACTATCTAATTATGTGAACTTTGTTATTTTGTTGAAGTTTGATGGACGAATAAAGTTGAATAATTTAATATGTGTTTAATAATTATTTTAAGGGAAAATAACAAAACAACGATATCCTTTACTATTAATGACAAAACAACTTTCATCTTTTTTTTGCTAACAACTGAACCACTAAACTATGAGAAAACATCGCGACAACTATCGCTGTTACGTTTACCATTAATGACGACAAACCGTGGTGGCTTGATGACGAGCCGTAGAGGCTTGATGACGACAAACCGCAGAGGCTTAATGACGACGAACCGCAGAGGCTTGATGATGATGAACCGCGGAGGCTTGATGATGATGAATGATAGAGGCTTGATGACGACGAACGGAGACGTCCAAGGCAGTAACAATGGGCGACATCCGTCAAAATTTGTTGGCCAAGGACCGTCGAACGGAGATGTCCAAGGCAACAACAACGGGAGATGTCCGTCAAAATTCGTCGTCCAAGAACCATCGAACAATAATTCAATAGACTGATGAAGGACATCAATTATTAGGGGACGTCTGTCATGCCCATTGGAAAAATGGTTCATGACCATTGGATCGAAAATGGACGTCCCTCGATTGGAATGGACGACTAGGATGGAGTTTGCCATTTTCCAAATGGCGATGATGGACGTGCCTAGTCTCACAACAAACGTCCCTCGACTTAAGACTACATCGTTTAGGCTGCAACGGACGTCCGTCTTTGGCCGATGGACATCGGTGGTATGTTTGCCGAACTTCTCTAAACGTTATCAATTATCGGGGGACATCTGTCGTGCCCATTGAAACTATGGTTCATGGCCGTTGGATCGACAATGGACGTCCCTCGATCAGAATAGACAGCTAGAATGGAGTTTTTCATTTTCCAAATGGCGATGATGGGCGTCCCTAGTCTCGCAATGGACTTCCCTCGACTTAAGACTACATCTTTTAGGCTAAAATAGACGTCCATCTTTGGTCAATGGACACCCGCTGTATGTTCGCCGGACTTCTCTAGCCTATAATCGCAAAGGACACCCCTCAAACATAAAACGAACGTCCCTATAATTCATTGAACTTAGTTCGCCGAGGATTTCGTATTTCGCAGTACTTGCCAGAGCATACAGTCGATTCTTATATAGGCAGACCGACACACGATGATCAGCGGCATATCATCCTCAAACTGCAGTGGTCTTTCTCAGACATGGGCGGTCTTTCTCAGACCGTGGCTGTCTTTCACAGACCACGGCGGTGTTGCGAGTACATCGTTTTGCCCATAATGATGTAGTCATAGGGATGGGCATTCTGCAACATAATTGAAATACTGGACGATGACGATAGTGATGAAAACTGCTTTCAACGATGAGAAGATGATCGAAAAACTAAAAATGTGAAAATTGTGGTTCGAACTATGCCGGAGCTTCCCGACATCATCTTCTCAGTTACCGTCAGTGTCTATCGATGAAATCATAATCAGAATCAAAAGTGCACCAATAATGTCAATGGAAAACATGACTGTGAAGATAATGTTGTCGGGAAACGTGACAGTGAGATCGTCGACAAACATTGAGAGTAAACGTAACAACGATGGTTGCCGCGACATTTTTCCATAGTTCAGTGGTTAAGTTGTTAGCAAAAAAATGATGATGGTTGTTTGTCACTAACAGTAAAGGATGATGGTTGGTTTGTCATTTTCCCTTATTTTATTTATTGTCAACGGGTATTGAATTGTGCTAGGATAACATTTGCACATCGTTTTGTTTTGAATCTCATGATATGTTAGAATAGTATTTAATGAAAATTTTCTGAAATATTTATATTTCATAAGCATGAAATAACTTATTAAATGGAGTTATTTAGCAACTATAACATTTTACGGCAGTTGTAGTAAATTTCACATAAAAGGAAAAATCATATCTGAGTCATGTTCTTATAATCTGAATTTTGCATTTGTTTATTTGCGTTTTAGTCTAATTACTCACATCCAAATAACCATTTTAAATCAATTTCCATTTTTATTTAATTTTTTTACATAGATTTAAATTTTGTTAAATTTATCATTGTGGGATCGATTTTCTCTTACTCTTTATTACTTGATTTGTCACACGTGCACTTGCATAGTGTTAGTTTTGCACAAACAGCACCAATATGAGGACGCCCAGTCTCATATGCTCAAACGTCCAAACTAAACAAGTGGACGCTTAATTCATCTCGATGATCATAGGTTGCCCGAGCCTACACTTTGGACGACTACTGCTTCAAAAATCGATTGGGAACATCGAAAAACTTCAATTTTTCCATTGATTCCTCAACTAAATTAAACCAAATACTTGCAGAAATTTGATACTCTGCACCAATACAACATTCTGAGTGTAAATTTCCAACTTTAACTTTAAATTGTAAAATTTCCAAACGAAAACTAAATTTCAATTATGTATGAATGACAATATAAACATGAGTTTTACCTCTTGAGGACGTTCGAACTTCCAATCCCAATTCTTAACGATGTCGTTGATTGACAAAATGCGAACCTAAATCGAATAGGACAATAAAGCTTTAATTTTTCTCCCAAAAATTACCATCACAATAAAGAAGTTCACTTATCGAAAAAATTATCACACTCAATTTTGACCTTCCAACATTGACTCCAACTCTCGAAGACATTTTCTCTATGGATCAAACACCTCACTCAAAAGCTATACTTGGTTTTGCGTAGAGAAAGAGGTTTTTCTGTGTGAGAGAAAGAGGGTATGTTAATGAGTATGCATGTAAATATGGAATGCCCGCTTGATTTTCACAACTATCCCATATTAAATGGGCGTCAAAAAAATTTAAATGGCAACGGTTACAAAAGACCCAAGCAATTAAATATAGATGTAAATATAGACATGTATTTTTATTTTGGTTGAACCACATTAAAGTTTGTTGTGTTTAATCTTTTATCTCTAGATATTTTAATTTATTGTTATTAAGAGTCTTTAAATTACAATAATAAGTATCCACACCATAAGTTATAAAAATTAAAAACTTATAAACAACCCAATGCACCTTCACTTTTAGATTAATTACCAATAACAGTTATGCAATGCAATATTGTTAGGAGTATTCAACATCGTTGTACTTGTACAATTTCAAATTCAGAGTACTCAACAATTTCTTTTGCTTGGTATTGGTCTACAATTTTCCCATAAAAATTTAGAATGAGAAACTTGTTTGCAAAGTAACTTATAATTTTAAGTAATCTTTGGGTACATTAATTTTATACTATAATATTACTGATAATATATTATAAACAACTAAATGTCACTTACATCTAATAAATAAATGTTACATAGACAATACATCAAAACTTCCTATTACACTATATGTGTAACATTTAAGCATATTGATTTCTGTCTTTTAACTTTACTTTCGACAAAAATTAAGAAAAGTTCCAATGAAAATATCCTTGTATTTTCTAAAAATAAAGCAAAAAGTCTATATTTAAGGAGCTTTTAATTTGATGTCTTAGCAATGACGAAGATTTAAAGTCAAGTTCTAAATTATTTTGTTTTACAGTTTTATCTCATATATGAAAGTTAAAATTGTATATTGCCAATGTTAGACTAATATTTTATCAAAATTACTTTTTTTGTGTTAATTTTCTATTGTTTAATTAAACTAGGGATGAGTGTGTCTTATAACATACTAAATAGAATTATTTTTTCATATAAAAATAAAAATAATTATATTTGATATAATATTGTTGTTAATCGATTGTTGAATTATTTATCATTTTTTTTTTTTGGGTAAATGACAAATCAACTATCGTGGTTTGCGATCAATGACAAGTCAACCACTATGATATTTTTTCTAACAAGTTAACCACTGAAGTTTGAAAAAATAACAAAGGAAACATCAAGCGGCTCTAGAGGCCACGTTTTTTGCGGTCTCTGCTCCAGAGAGCGTGTTTTTCGCGGTCTCTAGAGCCAGAGACCGCATTTTGCGCGGTCTCGGTCTCACTCCAGACACCACAAAATTCGCGGTCTCTAGAGCATTGCGGTCTCTTGAGCAAGAGACCGCATGGTCTCTGCTCCAGAGACCGAGTTCCAGAGACCGTGAACAATGCGGTCTCTGGTAGCTGGTAGAGACTGCGAAAAATGCGGTCTCTTGCTCTAGAGACCGCAAAATTCACGGTCTTTGTGATTACCAGAGAGGCGTGACTAGAGAGGCGTCATTTTGGAGGTGGGTTTTAATGGAGTAGGCATGGATTTGCTTGAGCTCTCTTAGAGAGGTGCATCTGGAGATCAGAGAAACAGGGTGGGGTGGTGAGATTTTAACGTCAGCTCGTGAGATGATGGAATTGGGTATTGCCGGAGTTGAGTGGGCTAGTGGTGGAGACGGAGTCGCCATTGTTGGACTGAGAGATCCATTCGCGGTCTCTAGTAGTCATAGAGACCTCGAAATGGAGTGAGATCAGATTTCAGAGACCGCGAGTCTTAAAATGCCGCTCGATATTTCCTTTGTTATTTTTTTAAACTTTAGTGATTAACTTGTTTGAAAAAATACCATAGTGGTTGACTTGTCATTGAGCGCAAACCACGATAGTTGATTTTGTCATTTTCCCTTTTTTTTGTAAGAAATGTGTTGAGATTTGAACGCGAATAGAAAATTAAGCTATAAATGAATTTTGACATTAATATATAGGGTAAATTGAAAACTTTAATATTAGATATGAGTCCAACCCGACCCAACTAAAATTCGGGTCACACCGAACTCTAACAATCTCTACCTTGACCAAAATTTCACATGAAAGATCTAATGCAGGCTTCTCAGCCCACCCCAAAAAGAATCAAGAGCATTGAACTCTTACAATCTCTATTTTTCAAGAAATTCTAATGCAAGGTAAAAATCTGCAAAACTCTAACGAAAATTAACTTCCTTTTCCACAAGGGCCCCAGTAGGGTCAACTCAACAATTGATACCTATCAAGTTTAAGCAAGGCTTAAACTTGATAGACATACTCAAGAAAAAATCACAGCTTCTCCGTGGTATCACCAAATTATCAAAGTTGTCACAACGAACTGCACTTGAATATGTTAAACACTCTATTGGAATCATTTCCCTTTAACACATTCAATAATAACCCACTGAAGTAGTTTCACTATATCGTCGTGGAGCTTTACCCTCCCTTACAGTTCTACCTTTAACGATATCACTCTGATGTGAAATTGAAACTGATGGCGATGTGGTAACAACATCACCCGGAATGTATGTTATAAGTTGACGTATCGACTTTAATGTATAATCAAATCCCTACTTGAACTTCATCTAAGAACCTGACTTCTTCTAAGTCTTCTAAAAAAAATATATTTAGAATGTAAATTCACAAACTTTGTAACCTTATTACCAGTTACTATAGAATCTAGTGACATATACAAATTTTCAAAGCGTGTTCCTTTAACATTACGAGAGCACCCCTACTGATCTTCATAGCTTCACCTACAACATTGTACTTGTACAATTTCAAATCCAGAGTACTCAACAAGATTATATTCTTTTTCAAATCAAGAATGTGTCACACATTACCAAATGTCCTAACAACTCCATCAAACATTCTAATTCTTATGATACTAATATCAGCTACCTTATAAGGTGTGTTATTACTTATTATCACAGCATCTTCTGAAACAGTCTCATATGTCAAAAATTAATCCTGATTGTAACACATATGAAACAAATAAGTTGAATCCAGAATCCAATCTTTGTTTGGCTTTGAGTTTCTATCTAATACAACGAGAAGATCTCCATCAATATAGTCTTTTTCTTCTATGACAACAACTTCATCGAACGTCATTGGTTATTTTTCCTTCTCAGCAGCTCTCTTAACTTCATTATGTAATTTTCAGCACTTGAGTTTAATATGCCCCTTCTTTTGACAAAAAATAACAGGTTTTATCACGGTTCATTGACTTTAATCTGCCCTTTGAACCCTAAACATTATCACTATCTTTGTTATTTGACTATTTTGTTCTTCTTTGAGTGATGAATCTCTCACTTCGAGACTTAGATCCAACAACAATCTACTTTATTTTCTCCTTTAATAACAAGACACCATAAACTTCTTTCACAGTTAGACTTTTTCAACTATGTAAGATCGTATCTCTGAAAACATCATATGAAGCAAGTAACAAGCAAAGTAGAATCAACTCTAAATCCTCCTCATCGTACTTGCATCCCATAGTCTCCAAATCTAAAACTAACTCTTTGAATGCGGTCAAGTATTCTTCAATAGAACTTCCTTCCATCAATTGATAAAAATAAAGTAATTGCTTCAAATGCAATTTGCTAATTAGGGTTTTCTTCATATACAATTGCTCTAATTTTACCCATAACTCTGTGCTGGATTTATTGTTTAGAACGTCTTGTAAAATCTGATTTAACAAATGCAAACATATCAAAGATAAAACTTTCAATCCTTTTGAATTTTCTCCTCTTCATTCCATAAATGTGGGCATTTTATTAAGCCCTAACAACATGTCGTCTAATTTCATCTATGCGAGCACATCTCACATCTTCACCTGACATAATTGAAACCTTATATTCCGATCAAATTTCAGTGAACTCATCGCACCAAAATAACAACTTCAAAAAATATTTCACCCAATTCTTTGAAGCCCAACACAAAAGATATCACAAACAAAATCAACTCCACAATTAAATAAATCCATCCCAATTTTCAAAAATTTCACCCAAAATATCTAAAGACTAATATCTAAAACCCAAAATAATTTCAGAACCAACTTTCAAAAAATTTTACAAATGTAATATTCCCTCCCAAGCCAAACAGTCACCCAAGAAAATCTATTCTCTATTGTTAGGGAACATAAATGACACAATTGAACAACAATGAGTGACACAGTTGTGCAGTTGAAACAAATCGAATGTGGACACGGTGGTTTTCCTTTTTATTAATTTTTTTATCATTTATTCTTTTTCCAAATTTGCTATTTTTCATCAAAATTACAAACACAAATTTTGTTTGATTCGAGTACAAAAAACTCTCAACTTCGCTCTAATACTAGTTGTTGAGAGTCAAAGTGAAATCGAAAAAAGAAAAACACACAGAAATAGAAACACTAAGATTTACGAGAAAACTTTTATAGGAAAAAAAATTACTGGTAGAGGAAAAATTCACTAACATAAAATCAAGGTACAAATAAATTTTGTGACTCAAGTATCAATATATAGAGTAAACTGAAAACTCTAATATTGTATATGGGCTCAACCTGACTCAACTAGAATTTAGGGCACACTAAACTCTAACATAATGTTTAGACCCCAACAGTAGGTTTAAAAATTGGATTTTCACTTTAGTCCCTTTATTTTTGGGAAATTAACAAAACAACTATTGAATTATGGAATCAACCATTAAATAATTTTTGTTAATAAACAAAACAGTAAACTATGGGAAATTAATGACGCAAACATCGCTGTCACGTTTTTCACTGACCCTATAGTTTAGATGAGAAATTCACTAACATGAAATCAATGTACAAATAAATTTTACGACTCAAGTATCAATATATAAAATAAAATAAAAACCTTAATACTAGATATAGATATGATCCGGTCTAACTAGAATTTAGCTCTCACCGTACTCTAATAGAATGTTTAGACCCCGACATTAGGTTTAAAAATTAGATTTTTGCTTTAGTCCCTTTATCTTTCTATTAAAATTTTCATATTTTTAATTTTACTTTTAGATAGTTTTAAACCAATTTCCTTAATTTTTGCCTACCTTATTAATCTATGTCACTGGATACTTAAATTGAAATGTAATGGTTGAGGTTGATTTAATTATTTTTAGAGTAAACAAAAAATTTCTTAATTAATCTAGTTTAAAATAATTCCAGATAAGACATAGTTTACAATAACTAGGTATTTTAGTTGATATGATTAGATGAAGTATAGATAAAATTTTCACGTAATTTTTCCTTAAAATTTAATGATATAAGCCCATCAATAATTATTCAAAAATAAAAATAAAATTAAAAAAAAATCTAATATCTAATTATAATTCGAGAAAGGAAATATCGCTCTAAAATTGATATATCAACCATCAGGGTGGGCCCAACTCGTCAGTGGGGGACCCACCGGAAGTGTCACAGTCAAGCAGTCAGCATCATGGGCTAAAAAGAGCTAAGGCTATTCTTGGTCGGCTATTATCCGACAAGGACCCTACGTGGGACCCAGTTTCTTTACTTTATATCTCTTATTCAACAACCATTAAAATTTTTTATTTTTATTTTTTAGCTCTCTTTTTATATACAAAAATTAAGACAAAATTGTTGACCTTGTGTTAGCCGAGATGATTAGTGTTAAAACAACACTTTTTGAAAGAGAATTTTAATTAAATTATATTTAATTAGAGTGAGTACATTCCTTTAACTTTTCTAAATTATTGGTTGTGGGTTATGAAGTGTTTAAAAGTTTAATGATCATCACTACCGTTCCGTTATTTCTCTTAAAATATTTTTTAAAAAATAATAAAAATAGTTGAGTGTTATCTCTTTCTTTTTTGTGATTTAAAATATATATATATATATATATAAACACGTTGAATTTCATTTTAATTCAAAATTCTGCTTCTTTTTCGATTTCTATAATTTGAAACTAAACATCTACCAGAACCCAGCTTAGTCTCAGTTTTAATAATACCTATTGTTGTGTGTTGTTCGAAATTCTGCTTCTTTTTCGGTTTCTATAATTTGAAACCAAACATGTTTGATTTGATTCAATTTTGAGATAGAACCTACCGGGACCAACTTAGTCTCAGTCTTAATAATACCTATTGTTGTGTTTGTTCGAAATTCTACTCCTTTTTCGGTTTCTATAATTTGAACCAAATATATTTGATTTGATTCAATTTTGAGATAGAACCTACCGGATCGGGCTTAGTCTTAGTCTTAATAATACCTATTGTTGTGTTTATTNNNNTTATTATTATTATTATTATTATTTTGTTGTCTTTTATTGTTTATATTTATTTGTATTAAATTCTTATTATCATCATTATCTCTAGGGGAATCTCGAACTTTAGTGAGAAAAATAGTTATGTTGTCTAGTATTGGAGGGACCCTGCAAGTGTTTGATTAGTTAGTGAGGTGCTGTTCATCAGGACATTGTCTTTCTCTTGGAAGTTTGTTGTGATTGAAGCGAGTCTTATGTGTCTTCTCAAGCTGTCATTGTTTATAATATCCTTCCTCCTCCCCTCCACTATTTTCTTTTGTTTTTGTTTCCATCTTAGTTGTATTAGGTCGTGGACAAATATTAGATATCTGTCTCTCTCTCTCATCTTCATAACTTTCGGGCACGAGACAAATGCATATTGTTCATCTATGTTAGGAGCACCCATGACAAATGACATGGGGAAGGTTTACGGTGTCGGCTTTGAACTTATAGTTAATGTTCCTAGCATGAATATAAGGTTTTTTTTACTAATATTATTGACCTAATAAACTGATAACATACGTACTTGATAATTTATAACAATAATTAATATACAAAGTGCTTTGAAAATATTAAGGAATAGAATAGAGAGACACAAAAAAAGGTTGGCGTTTGATTCAATACTTCAAAAAATAGAATATGATAAAAAGGAAAGTGTATAGTTTACATATAAAAGACTAAATATCCTTGGCTGTAAATATATATCCATACATGTAAATATAATTTAATATCCTCCGGAAACTCTTAATGCCGCAAAAAGAATCATTGAGAGATTGTTAAAAATAAAATTAAATTGTGCAACTATATATAATTTTAAAAACAGATCGACAATCTAAATTGAATATTACTCAAACAAAGCGTGATTAAACTGGCAGCCAGCTTATGAAGACAAAGACGACTAAAGATGTTGTTGATTGTGAGAGCTCAGCCCATATCAGTGGGGGTGCATTATCCTACATCGCTTGGGAGAGTGAAAATGAATGGTTTATAATTAGAGTTCTCCTACTTACCTAGTACAACACGTTTTGGGCTAACCCCAAGAACAAAATCGTGCAGGTTTCGGCAAAAAGGGGGACAATATTGTACTATGAGCACTGGAGGACTCTATAAATGGTATTGGAGGTCTGACGTCCTCATCGGCCTCCAAAGAGAGGAGATTGTGGTAGCCTAACCTGTGAAGGCAAGGAAGATCCAAGATGCTGTTAATTGTGAGGGCTCAACCCATATCAATGGGGGTGCACAATCGCACATTGTTTGGGAGAGTGAAAGTGGAATGGTTTATAAGTAGAGTTCTTTTCTCTACCTAGTACAATGCGTTTTGAGATAACCCCAAAAATAAAACCGTATGGGTTTCAGCCTAAAGTGAACAATATTGTCCTAGGAGCACTATAAGACTCCACAATTACAATAGTCTGAAAATGATGACAAAAGACATAACAATCAATCTCAATATGAAATACTCAATTATAAGCAATATAAATTGTGCTATTATTTTCACAATATAAGAAAGTAGGTTGAACAAGATGAACACCCACACGAGCAAGTAACCAACATAACAAACTAACTCAGGTATTAAAAGCCTTACCACAATAATCATACCTCTGTGACAGATCTAGAAACACTATTGTCCTTCTTGCTCTTCGAATAAATAAGAGATTTTCTATGAAAGATATAGAATCCAATGGCAAAATTATGATCTATAGGATCACCAATCCAATTGGCATCAGAGTGTGCATGCATCTATAAGGGAAAAGTAGATTATAAAAAAGACTCTAAAAGTGAGTGTCTTGAAGATATCTCACAATATGAAGAACATCAACACAATGAATAGGAATAGGTGAAATGACAAACTAACTTACTAATGGACTACAAGTCCATTCCATCATTAATAAAGTTTCCAAGATTAGTATGAAGAGATTCAAGGTCAAACATATGTGGAAGTCTAAGGACAATTGTGAAATATTTGATGGACTTTCCAAAATGTTTCTTCTTTCTGACCTTGGACACATGTTTGACTATTTTGGCTTTCTAAACAACATCATTTCAAAAAGAATGCTTCATAAATATTGTAGTTGACTTTCTAAGCTTTTTAGAATGGGTTAAATTGCTAAATGTGGAGTTCATTTGCTATGGCAAAAGCCCACGGAACCAAGAGAAAAGATTAAGGAAAGTCCAAGTGTCCAAGCTTGGAGACCAAGAAAGTCTGTACACGGAAACCATCTAAGTGGCCGAGCACCAACATGGAATAGCTATCAAAAGACCTCTAGACTTGGAGAAGAAGAAAGGAAGAGATTAATTAAATATTCTTTAGTTAATAAACCTAGTTTCTATTAAGAAGAAAATTGGACAACTTATTCTATGAGTCGATTAGGGTTATTGTTGCTTAATTAGTTTACTAATTGGCTATTTAAAGCCACCTTATGTGCACGTTTAAGGAGTTTAATTTGATAATAGAAAGCTTTTGCTTATTTTTTAAATTGGAATGATTACTTTTTCAAACCTTTGGTGTGTCACAACCAAAGTTTCTCTTATGTGTGTTATATCACGGGATTAAGCTTACTTTTAAGTTGGGTAGCCTTTATTATTGGCATCTGTGTTCTTACTCCTTGAAGGAATAAAGTGTGAAGTGGTGTCCAACTTTCCAAAGGAGCGTCATCAACAAATCAATCCATACGGGAGTGTTTATCGCAATTATTTCTATTTTTGACGACATATTTTCTATCAAGCATATTTCCTAATCCATGTCGGATATTTACATAAATATGAATGGATATTTTCTTATTTCATCCAAGAAGGTGTGGTCAAAATATTTGCTCAAAAGCTTCTAAAATGAAGAAGTTACATGCTTCCAAAATTGGACTTTCCAAAAGTGAGTTGCGACCAAAATAAGAAAACCTGATTTCCAGTCGAGCACCTCGACCGATCCTGAGACCAAATCATCGACTGATTTCTTGAGACCCCACTATCCTATTTTTTTATAGACGTACTCGATTGCTCCATTGACTGCCCTATCGACTGCTCCATCAACCGCCCTGTCGACCGCTGCTGCAGAAACAACCACCTTTGATCAACTACATTCAATACTTCAACCCTTTATCAACATATTTTCAGGTTATATTTTAATCCCTTTCCGCTGGTCCAACACTTAACATTATTTTTTGGTGATGAAGTTATTCTTTGTGATTATTTTCTGCCCTCCAAAATTGAAGTGATTTTCCTGTATGCATTGAGAGTTATTGTTGTTTCAATTGGAGTGCTCTGTTTTCGGTATTACTTGATTAGCATTTGCCTTGTTGTGAATTCTTGCACCCCATGGTGCATCAGCTGGTATCAGAGCTCAAGTGCCATGTGTTTACAACTCTATTAGCCTTTTTTTTTGTGGAACAATGAGTACAAGAAGTGGTACTTACTATAACCATAATAAGGAGACAATGACAAGCTCAAGCTCCCCCACAGAGAAAGAACCAGAGAAAATCGAGACTAGCTTCGAACAACAACTTGATGACATGCGGGAAATGTTGCTTAAACTATAGCAAAACTGGGAGGGGCCCTCTCAAAGACATGTGAGGGAGCAAAGGACCCTTAGGCCTAGGAGGATATTAAGCACATCCATTGGTTGAAAGGCCGAATTGAAAGCTTGTTTGATGAAGATGAAGAAGAAACCGATGTAGAAGAATCTCTAAGTCCGAGAAGGAGATCACACGGAAAGGATGACATGAAACATGTTAAGGTCTCCATACCTCCTTTCAAGGGTTCTAGCAGTGGTAATGACTTCTTGGATTGGGTTGAAAAGGTGGACTGTGTCTTTCATTGCTATGACTATTTCGAGAAGGTAAAAATCCAAATGGTGACCTTTGAGTTATCCAGGTATGCTAGGCTTTGGTGGGAAGACCTCAAAGCTCAACGAAGGAGGGTTGGTTGTGATGATGTGAGAAGTTGGAGGGCTATGAAGTCCCTAATGCAGAAAAGATTTGCTCTTCCCCACTATAAGCAAGAATTGTTTCTCCAACTCCAAAATTTAAAACAAGGTACTCAATCAGTTGAGGAGTACTTGACCAAATTTGAAACCTAAAGATCTGATGTACTATGGAGGAGCCAATGGAGCAAACTATTGCTCGGTTCATCAAGGGGCTACATAGAGAGATTGGAGATTTTGTGGATTTACAAACTTTGAACACCATGGATGAATTGGTCCAGTTGGTTTTGAAAATAGAGAGACAAAAGAAAAGGAAATTAAAGGAGTGCACCACTCGGCCATTTTCTAAAAGTAACACTCCTTTCAAATCACCTCCTAAGAATGATGATAAGCCATCCCCTACGAAAGTCCAACAATGCAGGGGAAATGAAGAGAGGAAATTAATTATTAAAGGTCTCAAACCAAGGTCAAGAGACATTAAAATGTTACAAGTGTCTCAACCTTGGGCATATAACCTCACAATGTCCGAATAAGCGGGTGATGGTAATGAGGGATAATTCTGAGGAGATTTTCAGTGAAGATGAAGCTTGTGAAGCATCTTGCCCGTGGAAGAACCCTTAGAAGAAACCTATTATGCTGAAGAAGGACCACTACTTGTTGTGATAAAAAGATCAATAACCATACAAAACTGGGAAGAGGTAGCCAAAGAGAGAATATTTTTCATACCAGATGTAAAGTGGGAGGAAAAGTGTGCTCTATGATCATAGATGGTATAAGTTATACCAACGTAGTTTCTCTTGAAGTCATTGAGAAGTTGGGGTTGGAAACTTTGCTACATCTCACCCTATACAAGCTAAATTGGCTTAATGACAAAGATTACATCAATGTAACTAAGCAAACCCGAGTTGCTTTTTCAATTGGTGGATATGAAGATGAAGTCCTCTTTGATGTTGTGCCCATGAGTGCAAGTCACTTGGTGTTGGGGAGGCCGTGGCAGTTTGATAGGAAGGTAACTCATGACTGTTTGACCAATTTTTACTCCTTTAAGATGAATGGGAGAATTGTCAACCTAGCTCCTCTTCGGCCCGAACAAGTAACTCAAGATTATGAAAGTATGAAGAAGGGAAGGGTTGAGTCTTCCTTATTTATATCCAAGAATGAATTGAAGAAAACTTTAATGCAAGGTGGTCCATTGGCGTTGATTCTAATTAAAGAAAGAGTGGAGGAATTGGGAACCATACACGATTCTATTATGCAAGTGATCCGAGAGTTTGAAGATATTTTTCCCGAGGAGCTTCCTCAAGGCCTACCCGTATTGCATGGAATAGAGCACCAAATTTATCTTGTGCCAGGTGCTACATTACCTAATAGGCCTTCCTATAGCCTCAATCCAAAAGAAGCTAAGGAGTTACACAAGCAAGTCATTGAACTCCTTGAGAAAGGTTACATCTGAGAATCACTTAGCCCTTGAGCGGTTCCTTTATTGCTTGTTCCGAAGAAAGATGGTTCCATGCGAATGTACGTTGATAGTAGGGCCATAAACAAGATTACTATTAAGTACTATTTCCCTATACCTTGGCTGGAGGATATGCTAGATGAGCTCAGCGGTGCTTTCATTTTCTCTAAAGTTGACCTCAAGAGTGGCTATCAACAAATCCGAATGCGGGAAGGAGATGAGTGGAAAACTGCATTCAAAACAAAATATGGCCTTTATGAGTGGATGGTTATGCCATTCGGATTGTCCAACGTTCCTAGTACATTTATGAGGGTGATGCATCACATCCTTAAAGACTTTATGGGACGTTTTATCATGGTCTACTTCAATAATATTCTTGTGTATAGCACAAATCTTCCTTCACATGTGCAGCGTCTTCGACTTCTTTTTTAGACCCTCAAAGCCGCGAAAGCTATATGGTAATTTGAAGAAGTGCTCTTTTGCTCAATAAAGAGTTTATTTTTGGGGTTTATCATCACTAAGCAAGGAATGGAGGTTGTTGATTCCAAAATCGAAGTCATCAAGGAGTGGCCGAGGTGAGGAGTTTCCACGGATTAGCTTCGTTCAACCGAAGGTTTATTAAGGGTTTTAGCACTATCATGGCACCCATCACCAATTGTACTAAAAAAGGAGAAGAATTTCAATGAACAAAAATATGCCAAGCTAGTTTCGAAACCATCAAAGAACAATTATGTTGTACTCCCATATTTGCACTGGCCAATTTTGTCAAGGTTTTTGAAGTAGATTGTGATGCTTCTAGATTGAGAATTGGGGTTGTCTTAATGCAAGAAAGTAGTCCAATTGCCTATTTTAGTGAGAAGCTCAAAGGGGCGGCCTTGAACTATTCGACGTACGACAAAGAATTTTATGCAGTTATTCGCTCTCTTGAGGTGTGGTAGCACTAGCTTATTTCCAAGAAGTTTATCATACATCCGAACCATAAAACTCTCAAACATATCTGTGGTCAAGGAAAGCTAAACCGATGGCATGGCAAGTGGGTGGAGTTTTTAGAATGCTACCCTTACATTATTAAGTATAAAAGGGGAGAAACGAACCAAGTAGTGGCTGCCGTCTCTAGACTATATGCTTTGTTAACAGAATTAATGTAGTGACCTACATTTTCGTAAATCGTTAAAATACGTGAAAATTTAAAATTTCTTTCTTTTTAAACAAAACATATCAGAGTGCGTCTAACCGGATCACTGTTGACTCTTTCTTTAAACTTGTTGTGAAAACCAACTTATTAAATATGCGGAAGCGTTATGAAATAAACCCTTGTCAATCATGGCAGAAGCGTAAAGAAATCGTTCAAGAAGGAAATACTAAACAATTTAAACACTACGTCTAACAAATAAAACTTGACAATTAAACATCGTTGATTTACAATCGTTTACTCATTCTTTTCTTTGCCTGGCTAGCCCCAAGTCTCGCACATGCGAAATCATTCATCCCTGCTTATTATGTGTTCATCATCTACTTATTATCTGTTCATCGTTGTACCTACACCACAAGTAAGGACGTGAGTTTTCGCCCAGTAAGGAAATGGGGGAAAACAATTATGAATATCTCTCTCTTTAATTCTTCTTGGAATGGGGGCCACCCAAACCAATTCTTTTCATGACGTTCGTTCTTCGTTCGTTCTTTACTTATACATCGAGCTGGAGATTGAAGGGTTCTTGGGGGATGAAGTAGTTGACCGAACCTAACCCTTCACTTGCAGCTAGGTCCCCGTTCCCCCGTCATGGTTGGTGGCTTCGCCTAGCTGAGGACTAGTTCCGCTACCCATCCACCCTCCAACTTACTTTTTCGTCCCCTTTTCGGCGTATCCCACCTTCAAGGGTCCTCCCCTTCCGGCGTATCCCGCCTTCAGGGTTTCTTCCCTTCCGGCATATCTCGCCAGAGAGTTTCTTCAGTGATGGGCGTATCCCGTCCATCCCAAACATTCTTGTTCTTACGTTTTTCCTCACATGTGGGTACCACCCTGAGGGGGTACCCCCTACTAGGTTTCTATAAATGTGAGTACATCCTAACATTCTCAAAATAACACATCTATAAAAATAACACGTACATGGAGAGAAATCCACAATAAGCAAGGAACAGAAGAATAATAGAACATGCTCACATGTAACAATGAAAGCAAGCAACATATAAGTACAAGTGGCGCTAAGCATGCTATTAGTGACTAAAATGAAGCGACAAAAATATGTATATCTACACATGTTCGATTTGAGTATAACAGCGGAAATCGTAAATGACTAAGCATGCTTCTATCGAATATAATAGCCGAAATCATAAATGACTAAACATGCTTCTATCGAATATAGTTGCGGAAATCATAAATGACTAAGCATGCTTCTATGAAATATAATAGTGGAAATCGTAAATGACTAAACATGCTTCTATCGAATATAATAGCGGAAATCGTAAATGACTAAATATGCTTCTATCGAATTTAATAACGGAAATCGTAAATGACTAAGCATGCTTTAATCGAATATAATAGCGGAAATCGTAATTGACTAAACATGCTACTATCGAATTTAATAAGGAAATCGTAATGACTAAGCATGCTTTAATCGAATATAATAGCGGAAATCGTAAATGACTAAGCATGCTTCTATCGAATATAATAGCGGAAATCGTAAATGACTAAACATGCTTCTATCGAATTTAATAGCGAAAATCGTAAATGACTAAACATGCTTCTATCGAATTTAATAGCGAAAATTGTAAATGACTAAACATGCTTCTATCTAATACAATAGCGGAAATCGTAAATGACTAAGCATGCTTTAATCAAATATGATAGCGAAAATCGTAATTGATTAAACATGCTTCTATCGAATTTAATAACGGAAATCGTAAATGACTAAGCATGCTTTAATCGAATATAACAGCGGAAATCGTAAATGACTAATCAGGCTTCTATTGAATATAATAGCGGAAATTGTAAATGACTAAACATGCTTCTATCGAGTTTAATAGCGGAAATCGTAAATGACTAAGCATGTTTCTATCAAATATAATTGCGGAAAATGTAAATGACTAAGCATGCTTCTATCGATTGACCACACAAAAGAACTACTCATGCTTTCAACAACCAAAACAATCCAGTAGAGAATATAAGCATTTGAGCATATTTTTAATCAAGTATATTTTTAATCGACTATAATGGTGATGTATTGAACATCTAAGCATGCATTTACCCGAGCGAAACAGTAGCAAGTCGGAACATTTATCATGCTTTATAAACTGTAAAATGTAGCAGAAATTACAGATCGAATAAGGGCAGTAAACGAATTTCATGGTGATGATACATAGTAGCAATTATCAACAATAAAACGTGCTTCTCAACGACTATACACAACAGAAATTATTAGCAACTAACATGACAACTGACATGCTTTCAACAAAACTCTGTAATAATGGTTATCAATGTGTGTAGCTAAAACATGCTTCTAGTTGGCAGGGATGACAACAAGAAATAATAACAACAAAAATGGTGAAGACGAAACAACTATAGTCATGCCTTTTGGACATTTACCACAATAATGATCATTACACCAAGTGAGATGTCGATCGTAGAATGAAAGGTCTATACGAGTTACTAAATGAAAGACTACCCATAAACAGATTCACCACTAACATCAACGATAGAACATCATCCCTTAAAACATCTTCTCATACTTCATTCAAGCTCACTTAGCATTTATTCTTATTTTTCTATGGTATTCCAGTGAAGGCACATGAAAGAAATATCAACTACTAGAGATTCACAGATAAGTAATGACACAACAGGGGAACCATTATCTACGGCCATCATCCACTATCAACAAGTATTTCAAGGAAACAACAATCACCCACACCCACATTTACTTAGGTGTAGGGCCGAAAACCTATTCCTTACGGTACTGACGAAGCAGCTTCTCCCCCTTAGCTCCACACCTCTAGTAGCAACACTCTAGAAAGAACAACGAAGAACCACCTAGGAGAAGAAGGTGAGAGCTAAAGAAATAGAGCTCTCCAAGGGGCAATTTGTACCATGGCAGAGGGGGAAGCAAGAGACCAAGCTCTGCAGGTTGGGATCGTGGGTGCGAGGGTCGTCGTGCTGCGTCTCTATTGGTTCCACGTCGTTTTCCCCTGATTTAAATTCCTTTTTTGTTGCTGATCTGCTATGATTCGGACGGATGCGGACGAAATCTTTACGTCCTCAAGACCAACTTTCGCAGGCAAATCCTGAGGTCTCAGATGGAAACTGGCGTCTTCACCTTTGTCCGTTCCGTCCACAGTCAGGGTTCAGACGCCATTTGGGGTCCACATGTATCGTCCGCGTCTTCCGAAAGTGTCCACAAATTGGACAGATTCGATGCAAACGCATCCCGTATTCGTCTGCATGTATCGTTCGAATGTGTCCATGAATTGGACAGATTCAATTCAGATGACTCTCTTTCTCGTCCGCAATCATCCTAAAGTCTCTAGACTTAAACAGATTTGATGCAGACGCATCCTGTCTTGTCTGCATCGTCCGCATCCTGCGTCTGAAACGCCTCAGGACAGTGAGGTTAGGACGCTAAATAGCGTCACAGGTCTTCCCAAAATGCACAGTCATCACTTTCCTCACATTTTCTCACCTAACTTCTATCCCGTAACACTTGCCCCTATTACATGTAATAAAATAACACATAACCATGCGAAATGTAATATCCTAACTACCCAACTCCACAATTACATCGCATGTATGGGTGGGAAAATACCCTTAGACTTAACGCTCCTAATACACCTTCTGTAATACCCCGATAATGGTCCAACTTAAAAATATCGTGGTGTTACAATTAAAGACAAGACTTTTTGGTTTTAACTAGTTCAAAGATTTATATGCGGAGGACAAGGACTTGGAGTCATGTACCATAACTATTCAAGAAGGGCCAAGAACGCCTTTTATATTGTAGGTGGGTTTCTTTTCAAGGGTAGCAAAATCTACATTTCGATTTGTAGCCTCCATGAGTCACTTGTGAGAGAAGCCCATTGTGGTGGGTTAGCGAGTCATTTCAGGGAAAAGAACACCCTAGAGGCTGTCATGGAGCATTTTCATTAGCGACATCTTCTCAAGGATGTTTAGAGAATTATCGAAAGATTTATAGTGTGCAAGAAAGCTAAAAGCCATGTTTTACCACAAGGGTTGTACATGCCTTTGCCCATACCCACTCATCCTCATGTGGATATCAGCGTTGACTTTGTTTTGGGAATTCCTCAAACTTCTCGGTCCAAAGATTTAATTATGGTGGTTGTGGACCATTTCTCAAAGATGGTGCACTTCATTGCATGTAACAAGACCGACGATACTAGTCATGTGGCAACCTATTTTTTAGGGAGATAGTAAGATTGCACGGGGTTCCCCGCACTATTATCTCTAATCAGGATACTAAGTTTCTCAATGCTTTTTGGAAGACACTTTGAAAAAAAATTGGGTACTAAGTTGCTTTTTAGCACTTCTTTTCACCCCCAAACCGACGGTCAAATAGAAGTTATCAACTATACATTGGGCTCTTTATTGAGAACAATTGTGAGTAAGCACCTAGCGGATTGGAATTTGCAATTGACATATATAGAATTTGCCTACAACCAAATTATGCACCGGACGACGCAACACACGCCTTTTGAGATTTTGTGCGGATTCAATCCCTCTACACTGATGGACCTCATTCCATTGCCCATTGATGATTTTGTAGATGAGGACAAGGCTTCCAAGGCCGAAAGGGTTAAGGCCCTACATGAAATGGTGAGCAAAGCCATTGAAAAGAGGAACAAAGACTATGCTAGACATGCTAATCGGGGTCGTAAAGAGGTGGTATTTGAAGAAGGAGATTTGGTTTGGTTGCATTTGTGTAAAGAGAGATTTCCTAAGCAAAGGAAGTGCAAGTTATTACCAAGGGCGGATGGTCCTTTCAAAATACTTGAGCTGATTAATAACAACGCCTATCGGTTGGAGCTTTCGGAGGAGTATGGAGTATCCTCCACTTTTAATGTGCAAGATTTGTCTCCATTCTTGGGTGAGGATGAGAAAGATGAAGAGAACGGAGGTGATCAAGCCTTGGATTTGAGGTCAAATCCTCAATCACCAGGGAGGATGATGCACCTCAAGGCCCTATCAACCGAGCCTGAGCCAAGAGGCTCATTGCTTACCTGACTAGTTGTTATTTTGCAGGTGAAACTATGATAGATGGCATTATAGATGAACTAAGACATGAAGATAAGGAGGCACCAAGACATATGCTCACTTGGAAGCATGGAGCAACCTCTCGGCTAGACCTAACTACCCACAATCACTTGGAGGTTCAAAATACTGAGGCTAAGGAAGACCCCTAAATGGATATATGTTATTTTATATTTTGATATGTTGGATTAACTTATGTTTTATGGAAATTCTGGCTGCTGGATTATTTTCAATTGTTTTAGAATGTTTTGAATTATGTTTTTATTAGAGCGCTCAGCTAGCATGTTAGCTGAGCATTCTTGCTCATTTTTCTTGACCAAGTTTAAATCTGTAATTGTGCATTAGGGCATCCTTTAGGAAGGTATTTAGTCTTCCTAATGAGGCCCTAATCCTTAGTTTTGAAAACCCTAAAGTAGTTGCTGATTTTTGTTTTTGGAGTTCACTCTCAAAAACACCTCGGTGTATTATCTTGCCTTGCCGCGGATTCTTCACCACAAAATCTCTTCTCTCATAGTTCTTATTTGGTCTTGGAGAGAAGACCTCAAGCTAAGTCTCCTTGCATTTCTTGTTTGAGATGCTCCTTGAGAGTGGAGAGTTAGAAGACCGAAAGAAACAAGGTGGAGTGATCTTTTTTGAAGAGATCCCATTAGTCCCTATTTCTAGATTGCTTGGAGGTTAATGGACCAGCTTGAGATTTTTGTTTTTCTTTTTTGAATTTTGATTGTTATTTTGTTTGGGATTCTTGATTTTGGTTATTCTCTGGAAGGATTTGAAGTATTTAAAGCTTGTTGTTCATTGGAATTGGTTTGAAGTATATTGTACAATTTATATTGAAGAAGCCGCAAAACTGTTTTTTCTTAGCCACTTCCGAGTAGCGACTTGCAGGGTGCATAACTCTGTCTGCATTGTGAATTTAAGCATGATTTTTGGTGAAGACATTATTCTTTGTGATTACTATTTGGCCTTCAAAATTGAAGTGATTTGCCTGTATGCATTGAGAGTTATCATCGTTTCAATTGGAGTGCTCTATTTTTTGTATTACCCGATTAGCATTTGCCTTGTTGTGAATTCTTGCACCTCGTGGTGCATCAAATTGATGTGTACCACTCACCACAAACATGATTTTTAATTGAAATCACACATTAATAATATAAAAATATATTTGTTATAACTATTCACAACCCTGGGCCACTAGTTGTAACCCTTAAAATTATTAACATACTAGTCATGCACACCTATGTACAGCAAAAACAAAACCCACATATACTAGGCCCAAGAGTTTTGAACTCTAAGCGTACCCTGAGTGTAGCATCTTTTCCTTTAAGATGCCACTACTGGAAAATAGAAACCATAATGGGGTGAATTAATAAAACTCAATAAGTAAGACTAATACTCAAGAATCACAATCTCATGCAATTCATAAGTATAGAACCAACTCTCACCACCTAGATCAAAATCTAGACTTCTAACCTCTCACAATGTTATGATATGTATGATCATCACACAATGCTTATTCTTTTTCACTTATGTTGTGATAAATGCATCAAAGTAAATATTTCATTTATTATTAATCATGATATTATTATCAACTACCAAATTACCACATTATATGAGTGTCAATATGCATGATCATAACATATCATATGTAAAGCAACACACAAATCATTTAACCCCACCATACTGGTTATTTTTCCAATAGGTGTGTACATACATCGAATTATACCTTCGGAGGGCTAAGGATTCACAACTCAAGTGTAATATCCAGAAAGTTTCTATGTATTCAATGTTAAGAATTGTGTGTGCTATATGTTTTGATAATAGTAACATGTTTGAAAATAGAAATATATGACTTGAATGTGCTAGAATTATGATTAGGATGTAAATTTAGGAGTGTTATGTTATGACTTATGGAGGAGTAAAGATTTAGGTGGTTATGGGACAAATGATGGAAGGAGTGGTCGATCAATCAAAAGTTGAACGACCGGTTATATTCAAAATGAAAGTTTAGAAGCTCTCGGGTGAGTAACCGGTCAACCAACATTTTAGCAGTCGATCAGCTTCAATACAGATTGTAAAAATACGAAAGTTGCAGCTGATCGGTAAACGAACGGTATCGATACAGATTGTAAAGTTTGAGATTTGCGGTCGATCAAGTGAAGGAAGGTGATCGACCAGTTTTATTAAGAATATAAAGAGTCTAATCTTGGGCTATTTTGCGGTCGATCAACCAATGAAAGGCAGTCGATTGGTAATACTGAAGGTCACTAAAAATGTGCTGCAATGTTATGTTTTTATTGGATAAAAAGTAGATTACTCACCACCTTATTGCTAAGAGGGTGCCACTTCCTCTTAGGGATGGCTGGAGAAGGAAATTTAAGTTAAAAAAGAAGCTTGAGGGAAGGAGGGAGTAACCATGAGAAAAGAGAAAAAAAACTTGAGAAGAAGAGAGGGAAGTGGTGAGGTTGAAGAAGAAGAAAAGGAAAGCATAGGAAGGAAAAGCATCTTGAAGAGGAAAGAAGCCTTAGAAAGTTCATATCTTCTTAACTCTCCAAGGAATTAAGGTAAGAAATGATGTTTGTGTTTCCCCTTTTTCTGGGCAACATCACAAGAGATATGTTGGTTTTTATTCACTTGAGGATATGTTGGTTGAGGTTGTGTTTAATAGCTATTAAGATGAATTGTTCATATGGTTGCTTGAGAAATTGATGGTTGAGCTAGATATATATAAGTTTATTGATCATGTTTTTTGTTTAAGAACATGTTGTTTGATGTTTATGATTAATAGATGCTAAGTTTAAATGATCATATTGCTAGTTGAGGATTTTATATGTTAATGATGTGTTAAGTTGTATGCATTCATTTATTTTTATGCATCACTTTAAGGAATGTTAAGAAAATGGCTTGTCATGCATATGGGTTTCAAGTAAGAAAGGTAAAGATGATTAAGAATCTAATGATATGTAGAGGCTTTGGGTGGATTTTTCCCCCAATGAATTAGAGGGTTTGGGGACAAGTCCCCATTGAGAGGCTTTAGATACTTAACACATTGATAGACACCTGGTGGACGTGGTCCTCATTATTAGAGGTGTTAGTGGGGTTTTCCCCCATTCATTAAAGCTATGAGTTGAGTGCCAATGATAAACAGAAAAGGAAAAAAGAAAAGGAAGGAAACTAAATTGAATTGTTATGTAAAGTGCATTAATGACTTTTGATGCATTTCATTTATTACTAAGCATTAGGCTTATGGTTTAAATTTTGTGATGTAGGTGAGCGTGATAATAAGGAAAGAAGTAGCTAATGGAGGATTTACAGGTTGCAGATCTTGTGGTTGACTAGGCTATAGGATAAAGGGAAATGAGAATGTAAATGGTTTTCAATTCATAACTTGATTTGTATAATGTAAAGGATTTAAAGAAAAGAATTTTATCTATAACATTTCATTTTATTCCATTTAGTCTCAAATGTTTGTTTTCAATAAGAAAAGTCTTCCGCTACGCAATTTGTAAAGAAAAGTATTTCGAATCTCAACGTTTTAAAGTGTATGAAAATTGGGTCACTACACCAAGGGGGACACACGATTACTCCCTTACTATTTCTCACTATACATATGTCACACAATACATCGTCGACCAGATAATTGGGTGGAAATGTTACCAATATCTTTCGTAATACCGTTCATACATATTTATAGTTTCATGATACATGATTTGATCACTTTTTCTATGCATACATTGAATGCATATAATGCATGTGATATTAGACATGTAATCTTGTTATTAAGCAAGCACAAGTGATGCATGAATTAGTATCATATATCTATCTAGACAATCCCTAGTTATGTCCCAAAATATATCTTAAATGTACACAAAAATGTAAAGAGAATAAATGAAATCATAACTTGCGGACGTCCTCATCTCAACTACGATCGTCCACTCTAGACACATTGCAGAACCAAAGTTCCTTTCTGGAAGTCCACTCTAGACTCCAAAAGCCCAACTCGAGAGCATTTTCTACTCCAAGCGTCTGCATTAAGCTCCAGTCATTCGATCTTGAGAGCTATTCCCTTCAATATTATCTTTTGGGCGTCCACTTAGAACTCCGAAAGCCCACTCTAAAGAGCATTTTCTGCTCCAAGCATCCGCATTAAGATCCTATTGCCCACTCTCGAGAACCCTTTTTCTTTTATAATTTATGGGTGTCTGCAATATGACCCCGAAAGTCCACATCAAGGCCATTTTTATAGCCTAGTCATTCACTATTCACCCCTGATTGTCTGGTCTCGAGGAGAACTTCATAGTTCTTTGACATTTAAAGGGCTTTTCCCATATTGAACCATTCCAATCCATTCAAAACCAATCATAAACACAATATTTCATTACCAAACATGTCCAAAGTTCATTTTTAACAATTATAAATATAAATTCTCAACTTATAACATGCTTAATACATGAAATTTTAACTCTATAAAGATTAGAGTTACTTACATGAATTCCAACACTTTCAAGCTTTGATTTAAGCTTCCAAGTTCTTCATCTTCCTTCCTTTTTGGACTCTTTAGAATTCTCTTCATGTTTTGAACACTTTCCCCTTGAGATTCAAACTCAAAATCTCACTCTTTTCTCTCAACTTTCACTTTTCTCTTCAAAACCCTATTTCTCCTCTTCTCCCTCTTCTCTCTCATCTAACAGCCATGCCCTTCATCAGATAAGTGAGGAGACTTGCTATAGATCTCCTTGACCATTTACAACTATGGTCTCAATTATTGAGGTCAAATGACCAAATTGTCATTATTCTTCTCATTATTTACACTTTAAAGCTACTAGCTTTAGCTTGACATGTGACACCACTCAATTGGTAACCATATTTTATTACATGACATCGTAGATATGTATCTTAGGAAACTTTTATCTTTGAAGAGTATCCTTAAATTCTCACTCGATTTATCCGAATCGAGTATTTATTGGAAACTGTACGTAAATGTTTCATACGCTTAATCCAACTTCAAAATGATATAAATTTGATTACCGAACTCAAAATTACACAATTCAAATGTCAATCTCTTTCTTAAGATGTCCACTTTGTCACCCTAAAATTTTATAAATTTCCATTAACATTTACACATTCAATAATAAAAAATATCCAAACTATTTGGAGAAAACAATTTACACTAAAATCTATTTTATGCATAACTATTTATTTTACTTCTAATCATGCATATTTATCACTTTCATACATTATTTACACGTATGAAAATATTCAAGTCATTACAAACACGTTCCTAATACAGAATCGACTCACGTACGTTCATTTTGACCCATGATTTTGAGTTTTGAAACTCAAAATCAGATTTCTAGATGAAAACACCAAAACTAATGAAAACAAACAAAACGGAGGTTGAGAAATGATGCCCTTGAAGACTGTTGCTAGAACTCAATGGTATAGACAATGGAAACTCAAAACAATGAGATTTCTTCTTTATCGCTCTCTCTCGTCTCTCTCATGTTCAACTGAAGGGGGAGGGAAAACCTCCCCTTTTATTTTAAATTTTTATTATTAAAATTTTATCTAAAATTTAATATTATATTATATATTAAATAATCCTTTGAATTTAATTCATTAGAAATCAAAACATTATTCTACAACGCTTTCCAAGGTAACTTCGACTTACCTTACGTAAATTTCAAAATTTAACTATGTCATAACTCTAAATTTTTAATAGTTTGACCTTTTGACCAAAAAATTACACATGGTCAAATGCTAACGAATTTCAAAAATTTGAGTCAACAAAATGACAATTTAATCTCAAATAACATGAAAAATGTACTAAAAAATTATTTATATATATAATTGGCGAATTTTACAAGAACCTCATGAGAAGAGTAATATAGAGCATTGAACTCAAGTGGTGTGTCAACAATCTCATTATCTGTGAGACGAGCAAGTTCAAAAATGCTTGTTATATACTTAATCTAACCTTTTGGGAAGAAGTAACTTCGATGCCAAGAAAGTAACATAGAGGACTCAAATCCTTCATAGAAAAACAATGAGCTAATTCATACTTTAATGCAGCAATCCCACCAACATCACGCTAGTTAATCATATAATCAATATATATGGAAATGATAACATGATCAGACGATGCTCCCATAACAAAAGATGAGTCATGATGACTACTAGAAAAAACAAATGAAGTGATCATAGTAGAAAACTTCTCACAACTAGGCATGAGGTGTTTGTTTGGGACCCTATAGATCTTTTCTAAGCTTGCAAACTTCTCCAAACTCATGAGAAACACCATGAGGAGGCTTTATATAAACTTTTCTTGAAAATCTCTATCTAAGGAAACATTTTTAACATCTATTTGAGTGGTACACTGTACCACCCCGTTTTTTTATATTTTTAAAATCATAGCATATCAGAAGACTTTTCGTAATAAAATCATTTGGAATAAAATAAATTGTCTTCTTAAAAAGGTTCCATTTACATTTTTATAAATACAATTTTTTTATAAAATAAATTTTTTACTTTTCCCTTTTAGCCCGACCAGGACAATATCCTCATCGTGTAAATCATTCATCAATTGCTTCTTTCTTTCTTCCTTTAACATGATTACCTATATCATAAGAAATAAACTATAAGTTTAAGAATTAGTAAGGAATGTTATGCATTATGAATATGATATGAATTTTTCATAAAATCATGCAATACATTGTTTCTTTTTTCTTTCTTTCTTATGATGACCTCGCAACCTTTGTCAAGATCCTTACTAGAAAAAGGAAGAGTATGCTTAACAAGAGATCTACCACTTACATCTTGTGGCCTTTGTCGAGATAGTACCAAATTCATGCTACCTCTGCATCCTTTATTGAGGTCCTAGCATGTAATGACTTCGCAAACTTCATCGAAGTCCCAACATTACCTTACCAAATTAATGGGATCATCTCCTATGGGTACAACCTCTGTGATAGCTTGTCCTTCCTAGTGTTCTTTATCTTTCTTACCTGAAACACAACATTTTCATCATTTCTTGAAAACCATGATACATGAACGTAGATACTTACACATGACGTATCATTTAACATCAATATCACATATCATCAAATCAAAGTACTCACTACGTAAAGAGTCTAGTTTATATCACAAAAAGAATATCCTCAAGTCATAAAAATCTGTACATGATAACTATCACAAACAACATGTTCACACATAGAAGTTTGCAGACAACACATCCTCAAATAAATATTTACCATGTACAGAGCTTAATTCCTAACACAAATAGCATATCCTTAGGTGAACACATAAACTATTTCTTGTGATACAAAAACACATACAAACATTGATTACCTTAATGTTTATACAGTTGTTTCTTTAATCTCCAATACCTTCAAGAAGTAGAGAGAATTAGCACTTTCCCAAGAATTCTACTTCTTCCCACAATTTCTCACAATTTCTTCTATGTTTTATAACAAAAGAGGGTGTTAGTATAGTCTATTAGCCTTATAAGCATGAAGTGTTATCCCTTCAATAGTTTAATGTTGAGTAATCAAAGTTTCCACCTCTTAAATCATGACACATAAGCTGTTTTGAGGCAACTTTTTTTCTTCCTGGCTAACCGCACCTCACTTCCAGTCGACCGCTCCCTTATATTTCAAAGGAAATGTACAGTAAATATTGTACCACTGACATTCATTCTTCCAGTACGGATGTCTAGTCATCCACTACAGAAGCCTAACATTACACAAAAATCTATTTTACACTATCTTGGTCAACTGCAATCTCGTGCCCGGTCGACCACATATCAACCCAAGAGCAACGTATTACGATCTGTCTTTGATCCAATCAACCACAAATCCAACTCTGGTCGACCTCAAAACAACCCGAGACAATACCTTCTTCACTGTCTAAGTACAATTGATCATAACATCAACACTGGTCGATCGCACTCCTTCATGCTTGTCCTCAACATTGAAAATTCTCATCCTCCAATATCCATAAAACACAATTCATCCAATATAATTCCAATCAATCAATATTTTCAATAACCAATAAAAGTATACCATTATCATATATAACGTACACTTAGCAAAATAAAGTTTTTGGGTATTACATAAACCAATACTAAAAGGAGGCTCCAACAATAAGAGTGTAAACTTTGGTCATTTTTTAGCATAGGAGTAAAAGTCTCATCATAATTCATATTTGACTCTTGAGATCCTTTTGCAACCAATCAAGCTTGTATTGTTCAATACACCCACCAGACTTGGTTTTGATCTCTAACTCTAACAAGATTCAATGGCTCGTTTGCTTGGTAGTAAAGGTACCTAGTTTAGAGTTTGATGCATAACAATATGTTCCTCAACAATAGTGATTTGCCAAAATGAATCATTGATGAGTTCTTTATAAGAACAAGCTCAGTCAGAAGATGAATAGAAGTCAAATAAATAAATAAAAGAGATAGAATAACATGAGTAAGTAAAATTCAACAGGTTAGTGAACTTACTTATACGTGTAAAATGATGAGGTGGAAGAGGAGGAAGAGCCACGATTGCTAATGATTGGTCAACCAATACTAAAAAGAGAGGGAGTAGTAGTAAGTGCAGGAGCTATTGTCCTAGAGTTTGCTATACATTAACTGAAACTCTAGAAGAAGCATGATCTAAAGTGGGATTAAGTGAATCAATATCACAATCAATGACAAAGGAATCAACATATATCAAATAAAAATTAGTCATGTTATGAGGTCTCTTAGGTATAAAGGAGAAGATGGTAGATTGAAGAAACACAAGAAATAAAGCCATAGACATTCATAGAAGAATGATGAGGAGAATATCTATACAACTTCTCCAAATGTGACAAACCTGAATTTTGTTTAATTAGAATGCTATAAATCAAATTGGTAGCAATAAAAATTAATTCCTCCCAAAATCACTAAGAACATAGGAAGACAACAAAAGAGAAGGAGTTGTTTTAATATATCTATGTTTCTTTCAATTACTGCATTATGTTCTATACTATTTGAAATTTGATGTACAGTAACATCAATCACAAAAGGCAATTGAGGTATACATACTATCATCCCTTAAATTTATACCATTTCGTTTATAGTGAATACATGTACCTTTTTTAAAAATTTATTTATCATTTAACTTGCTTTTAAAAACCTTTTATGTACAGGAAGACTTTTAAATAAACACATTATAATTCAAACACTAAAGAATTTTTGCTTCATGAAATCCTTTCATGAGTATAAAACATTCATAATTAAGTTCTATCACAAAATGATATTTTAACACCCGAAAATTTTCCATAAATAATTTCATGTATAGAACGACATTTTTGAAATTTAAATGGAGTGACTAAATTTGCAAATTAGAAACTTACATTCTCGGTTTGAAGGTTTATTTTTTTATGAAAATGTGAATTTATTTTATTATGTTTTAGAATTAAAAAAGTTCGGCATGGAAAGTTGAAGGTCAAGTTGCAGAACAAAGAGTATCCACGAAAGGGAATGTGTCTGCGTGATGACGTGTTTGCATAAGGGAATGTGTCCATAGAAGAGTTGGTGCCTGCGAGGTAACGTGTCTATTTGAGTGTTGGTGTCCGTAGAAGGGAATGTGACTGAGAAATGAAGTGGGTTTGCGTGCTAATAGGTAGATGTGGCGTATTGTGATTGGTGGACATTGTAAGTTGATGTCTATGGCAAAAGCGTTAGTTTCTGCAAATGAGTGGTGAGATCTGCAAATTAGGTAAGTGACGAATTGTGATTGGCAGACGATGTAAGTGGGTATTTATAGCAGAAGCGTTAGCATTCGTGGATGAGAGATGAAATCTGTGAAAAAATTTGTGGACGTGGCAAATTGTTATTGGCGAACAAGGTGAGCGGATATCCACAGTAGAAGCATTGGTGTTTGTGGATGAGGTGTAATCCACTGAATGAGATTTGTCCCCTGAAAGACATGTAAACGTGGAAAATTGTTATTCGTGAACAAGATGAATGGATATCCACAGGAAGCGTTGGTGCTCGAGAATGAGATGGAATCTATGGAATGAGGTTTGTCCGTAGAAAGATATATGAATATGGCAGATGGTGATTGGTGGAAAATGTGTAATGACCCAGATTTTCGTAAATCGTTAAAATGGGAAAGAATTTGAAATTTCTTTCTTTTTAAAACCAAAACATATCAGAGTGTGTCTAACCTAATCGCTACTGACTCTTTCGTTAAACTCGTTATGAAAACCATTTGATAAAATTTGCGGAAACGTTATAAAATAAATCATCGTAAAACATGGCGGAAGCATAAATGAATCATTTAAGGAAAAAACTAAGACAACTTAATACAATATAATAAAACTTAATATAATTACAATCGTTTACTCATTCCTTTCTTTGTCTGGCCAGCCCTAAGTCTCGCATGTACAAATCATCCATCCCTACTTCATTATGTGTTTATCATCTACTTATTATCTGTTCATCATTGTACCTACACCACAAGTAAGGACGTGAGCTTACGCTCAGTAAGGAAATGGGGAAAACAATTTATGCATTTCTCTCTTTAATTCTTCTTGGAATGGGGGCCACCCAAACCAATTCTTTTATTACGTTCATTGGTTCTTGGTTCTTTACTTGTACTTCGAGTGGGAGATTGGAGGTTGTTCTTTGAGATAGCCTAGTTGATCGGCTTCTAACCTCCTGTGTGCAAGCTAGTCCCTTTCCCAACTAGGTGAGGGTATATCCTAGCTGCTAGGCTAGATCCGGACTACCCATCTACCCCAACTCCCTGGTCGTCCACTTTCTGGCGTATCCCGCCTTCAAGGTTCCACCCCTTCTGGCGTATCCCGCCTTCAGGGTTTCTACCCTTTCAGCGTATCCCGCCGGAGGGTTTCTTTCAGTAATGGGCGTAACCCACCCATCCTGAAACATTCTTGTTCTTAGTGCTTTTCGTCACTCAGCATGTGGGTACCACCCCAAGGGGGTACCCCCTACTTGGTTTCTATTAACGTGAACACAACCTAGCACTTTCAAATTTAATAACATATATGGAAAGTAAATGGCACTGCCTTAAGGGAATTCACAATAATAGATAGAATGAGTAATAGAGCATGCTTACATATTATGAAAACAAACAGCGTATAATTACAAGTGGAACTAAACATGCTATTAATGACTAAAATGAGGCAGTAGAAAACATGTACAACTAAACATATTTTAAATTGACCATAACAGCAGAAAATACAATTTACTACATATGCTTTAATCGAGTATCCTAGCTGAAGTCATAAAACACTAAGCATGCTTTAATTTAGTGTCAACTAATCTTGCTTAACAACAAATTTCTGGGAGTATGCTTAGTAATTTAAATTGAATTAATAATGGAAACATACTTAACAATTGGTTAACAAAATGGGCTTAATACTAACTAATAGAAACATGCTTACCCAACAGTTCATGGGGATATATCTAGCAATTGATTCGTAGAAGCATTCTTCATGAATAATTAATGAAAATATGCTTAGCGTACGGCGAAATAGAAACATGCTTGATTACTTAACTAAAATAAGGTTCAAGTGCTTAGCTAAGCAAAACCATAAACTAAACTAACTAAGCATGCTTATCTAAACACCCACTTAGGTGTAATTATAGTCAACCTATAGAGAACGATAACATGCTTGATGATCGATTACCATTGCATGTACTGACAAGGTGAACGAATTAATAACCAAGCACAAATAACAAATGACTAACGAAAACGCGCTTAACGAATGACTAATAGAACATGCTTTATCATGCTAGAAATTGAGATTTACCATGCTTTTATCAACTAAAACGAAACAGCGATAAATGGACACCAAACATCTTTTTATGTAACTGCTTCAGCAATGAAATATCTAAGGAAGAATAGCAGAACATGCTTATGCATTGACTAATATACAGCAGAAACATAACGAGGAAACGTACAGTGAAACGTGCTTCTCAAATGATAATCAATAGCAGAAAAATAAACGTTAACTATGCTTTTAATTGAACACGACAGTAGAATTATGAACAACTAAGCATGTTCCTAAATGGAATAAAACATCAGAAATTACGAACAACTAGAAGTGTCAACGGGGGAGTATCAAAACAGAACATAAAGGCATGCTTTTCAACCCACTAAGATCTACAACAATAATTATTGATTAGCTAAAACCATGTCTCCAAGGGATAACAGTAAGAATGGCAAAAATAAAATAGCTATAGTCATGCTTTTAGAACGTCAACGAACATTATATAAATGAAATGGTGAACATATAATGAATAATCTATTCATGTAGGCTATGGAAACGAAATCACCATTAGCACTAACCATAGAAATCCATTAGTCAGTCATTTACACTTCTCATCCATTTTAAACATCTTTTCCTTGATCCATTCAAGCTTAACTAACACTTTTGCATGGGTATAAGCATTCAACACCAATAAAACACAACATCTAGCAGAACATCTAAAGAGAAACGAGAGGGTTAAGGCAACTAACGATATGCAGCAAGCACTACATAGCAAACCGTAAAGCAACTACAACTATAGAGTTTCTACTGCAAAACAATTTCTCACACACATGTATACTTAGGTGTAGGGCCTCCAAATGGCCAAGACAACTCATTCCTTACCCTTGAAGACTCCCCTTCCTCAGACAGTAGCTCCTTTGTCTCCACACCCATGCAGGAATGCCTCTCCCTGGAAGAATACCCAGCCTCCCTAGAAGATGAAGAAGGGGGAAATGAAATAGAGGTTTACCTAGGGGCAAATCATACTAGAGCCAGGAGGTGCAAGGAACAAATCCCTCTTGGTCGGCCATAACCGTGCGATTTTGTGTCGAGAAGCCGCGTTCCTATTGGTTGGCATCACTTTCTTCTGATTTTAAATCTTTTTTGTCACAGTTTTACGATGATTTGGACGGGTGCGGACGACTTGATCCCGTCCACAATCGTCCGCAAGACCAAAATCCACATGCTAAATTACGCTTGGGGATGAGAAGAAGCATTCCCACTTTAATCTGTACCGTCTACAGTCAGGGTTCAGATGCCAGGCGTCGTCCGCATATGTCTTTCGCATGTGTTCATCCGTTAAACAGATTCAATTCTAATGAACTCGTCCTCATCCGCATGTGTCATCCTAAAGTCTCCAGACTTAAACATATTTGATGCGGACGTGTCCTGTCTTCATTAGCATCGTCTGGGACTTCGTCTAAAAGTCCCAAGAATTGTGACAGAGGCGATTCAGATAAGGCTACTCCTCATCCGCACTTGTCCAGTGTCATCCGCAACATTGCGGTACAGTGTGTTCAGGACGAGGAATCTCGTCCTAAGTTTCATCCCAACCCTTGTGTGTGTGTGTAACGCTTTTGCGGACGATACATCTCGTCCGCAAGTGTTGTCCTCAGGCGTCCGCAGACTCTCTGGATAGTTTTCCTCACACTTTTTTCACTCAACTCCTATCTTGTAACATTTCCCCTATAGGCACACGACACATATAATCACGCGATGTAACGTCCTAACTACTCCGCCATCTAATTTACATCGCATAAATAGGGAAAACATAACAGAAATACCCCTAGACTTAACACTCTAGAGCACCCTAGGTAATACCTCGATAATTGTTCAACTTAAAAAGTCAGGGTGTTACATACTTCCACCCTTATTTCGTCCTTGAAATTTGCCCTTTCCAGTACTCTCACTAACGCTAATGTACGCATTAAACTTCTTCTGAGCTACCCCGTTTGATAACGTAGTCCCTCTAATGGCCCTAATACCTCATTTTACCTAGATCATCTGCTCCCTTCTTACCTACACTAGCTGCCTAACTTCGTCCAATAGAGTCTCTTGTACCAAAAATCGATTAAATTCTCCCACTCACCCACCACCATGCTTCCGCTGCGCCACTCTGATTACATCATTTCTGAAGGAGGAAATGCCATAATCATAGCCATTCTTCAACATCAAGAGATAAATGGCAACTTTCTTATATCCACACGTCACTTTGGTCCGATAATTACCCCACCATTACCATTCAAACCTTAAATCCGCAGCATCTCACTCCTAAATTTGACGGTCCACATCAAATTTTCTATCGAATCCACATTCCTTATATGATTTTACACTTGCATTCAACAACTTAATACTTAGCACTTCTACTCTTCCCTCTTACACCATGATGTTGGCATACTCGAATGTATTCTCCCCTATCAAATCCGTCCATCCAGGCTTTCCTAAGTTATGAACTACATCACGACAAGGCTAAGTAGGATGCGTTCTATCTTACTTCTCCTTTGTATTTGTACTCATTTTCGATCGGGTCCAGGTTTATGTTGCCATGACTATCGCCGTTTTCTTCTCCGTTCCCATTCCCGTTCCCGTATCCATTTCTAGAAATAACTCTGGAAACTTCGTTTCTATTTTTGTTCCCGTTCCAGTTCCCGTTCTCATTTTCATTCCAGCTCTGTCCCCGTCTTAGTTTCCATACTCGTTCCAGGAGAAGCTCAACTGATTGAATCCCCTTTTGCCATACAGTTGTGTAGTCACGTCCTTGGTCACCCTGAGTGAAACCAAGTTGAGGTGGAGGACATAATCCAAGCCTGACATAAGTACTCTTATCTCTTTGACTACCAATCCAACATCGCTCCACTTACGTCAGAAACTGTCGTTCAATTCAAGTTGGTCATATTACCCAACAAGACCATGAATCTCTCGTCCTTGTTGAAAATCTAACCTAGTGCATTCTTAGTCAACTACCCTTCTCGGTTACTTTTACAACCCTATTAGGTTGCACTTTCTAACTTCTTCTCTAGAATTCCAACCTTATTCTCTAAGTCGTCCTTCAAGGTCATACTAAGTGGACAACTAATTGGTTACGGAAACCTACTTTCCTACTTTAGTTCCGTCCTTAGCTAATCTATCTTCCATCTAATTTGTTGTAATCTAGGCACTCACGCTTACTATCTAGTTGGTCAAATTCGTGTTTGTTACCGTGGCGACTTCAGTTAACTATCTAGTTGATCTAACTTCACTCAGAGTTTCCTTTCAGTGAATTCCAAAAATTCGGGCAGAGACTCCCCTGTTTAGACTCCCCCAAGCTCATACACACATCTTGCAGAAAATCCCAGACAGTTCCAGAATATCATCATTCCTTCGTCATCCATAGTTCAAAATACATCAGGTTCTACCATTTTCAAAAGAAATTCAATAAACACATAGTTCTTGCTAACCTACCAAGTCCACCAATCCCCTTGGCATTCATACCCAAAATATACCGTCATCCATCCATCGACAATATTTCGACTCCAAAGTTAGGTCATATCATCCACAAAATATTAGTATACCTACCAATGTACTATTTCCAAAAGGAGGTGGGTACCCGTCCACTACAAAATACCAAGCTGTCACTAAGGTTGCTTTCTAGAATTCCCTGTAACGCAAGTCGAAGAACTCTTTGCCCTCATCAACTACACGATTGGGGCATAGACGAGGGACATGTACAGTCCTCTTACATCGATAGCACTACCCTGAACCTACCAAGCATGGACCAACATGAACCTTGGCACACAGCCCTCAGTAGTAGCTTTTGTCCGGAGGTGCTTCTCATTCTCCCGCGGCTCATCGTCATCCAATGGCCTTTTCTCCCTCCTAGCGCTTGGCTCTCCTTCTTGATCAAGGTTGTGCCAGCATATCGCCTATGAACTTGTTGTTGAACTCCCAAAATCCTCTTATCAATGATTCAATGAGTTGGAATTGCTCCTCTACGTATCCCACCAACTGCTTAACCTCCTCATGCCCATTCTTCATGTCTCTATCCATGTTATCTCCTAACAAAACATTTACAAACCAAGATAAGGGAATCGTGCATTAGTGAGATTCTAAGGGAATATATACTTACAGTGATGGAGGATTTTTCACGTCGAGGCTCGTGCTGGCAGGCATGCTTCTTTACTTAGTTTGACTTTTACCAAAAATCATTTGACTCCGTAAAATGTATCATAGCTCAAAATGCAGTAAAATAAGACAAGCAAGCTACGGACAGCTTTAAAAATGATCAAAGCAGTTCACGAAATTGTTCTTAAAACCACTGCTCTGATACCAACTGTAACGACCCAGATTTTCGTAAATCATTAAAATGGGTAAAAATTTAAAATTTCTTTCTTTTTCAAACCAAAACATATCAAAGTGCGTCTAACCTGATCGCTACTTACTCTTTTGTTAAACTCGTTATGAAAATCATTTGATAAAATGTGCGGAAGCGTTATAAAATAAATCATCGTAAAACATGGCAGAAGCGTAAATGAGTCATTTAAGGAAGAAACTAAGACAACTTAATACAATATAATAAAACTTAATATAATTACAATCGTTTACTCATTCCTTTTTTTGCCTAGACAGCGCCGAGTCTCACGCGTGCAAATTATTCATCCCTGCTTCATTATGTGTTTATCATCTACCTATTATCTGTTCATTGTTGTACTTACACCACAAGTAAGGACGTGAGCTTACGCTCAATAATAAAATGGGGGAAAACAATTTATGCATTTCTCTCTTTAATTCTTCTTGGAATGGGGGCCACCCAAACCAATTCTTTTATTACGTTCATTGGTTCTTGGTTCTTTACTCGTACTTCGACCTAGATATCGGAGGTTGTCCTTTGAGATGGCCTAGTTTATCGGCTTCTAACTTCCTGTGTGCAAGCTAGTCCCTTTCCCGACTAGGTGAGGGTGTATCCTAGCTGCTAGGCTATATCCGGACTACCCATCTACCCCAACTCCCTGGTCATCCCCTTCCTGGTGTATCCCACCTTCAAGGTTCCTACCCTTCTTGTGTATCCCGCCTTCAGGGTTTCTGCCCTTCCGGCGTATCTTGCTGGAGGGTTTATTTCAGTAATGGGCGTAACCCGCCCATCCTGAAACATTCTTGTTCTTAGTGCTTTTCGTCACTCATGCATGTGGGTACCACCCCGAGGGGGTACCCCCTACTTGGTTTCTATTAACGTGAACACAACATAGCACTTTCAAATTTAATAACATATATGGAAAGTAAATGGCACTGCCTTAAGGGAATTAACAATAATAGACAGAACGAGTAATAGAGCGTGCTTACATATTATGAAAACAAACAGTGTATAATTACAAGTGGAACTAAACATGCTATTAATGACTAAAATGAGGCAATAGAAAACATGTACAACTAAACATATTTTAAATCGACCATAACAATAGAAAATACAATTTACTACATATGCTTTAATCGAGTATCCTAGCAGAAGTCATAAACCACTAAGCATGCTTTAATTTAGTGTCAACTTAGCAAACCTTAAATAACACTTTTGCATTCAAGCAAAACATCTAAAACACCAATAAAACATTCAACACCAATAAAACACCACATCTAGCAGAACATCTAAAGAGAAACGAGATGTTTAAGGCAATTAATGATATGCAGCGAGCACTACTTAGCAAACCTTAAAGCAACTACAACTATAGAATTTCTAATGCACAATTACTTACACACACGTATACTTGGGTGTAGGGACTCCAAATGGCTAAGACAACCCATTCCTTATTTTTGAAGACTCCCCTTCCTCGGACAGCAGCTCCCTTGTCTCCACACCCATGCAGGAATGCCTCTCCCTAGAAGAATACCCAGCCTCCGTAGAAGATGAAGAAGGGGGAAATGAAATAGAGGTTTACCTGGGGGCAAATTATATTGGAGGCAGGAGGAGCATGGAACAAATCCTTGTTGGTCGGCCATAACTGTGCGATTTTGTGTCAAGAAGCCGCGTTCCTATTGGTTGGCATCAATTTTTTCTAATTTTAAGTCTATTTTGTTGCAGTTCTGCGATGATTCGGACGGGTGTGGAAGACTTGATCCCTTCCGTAGTCGTCCGTAAGGCCAACATCCACATGCTAAATTACGCTTGGGGATGAGGAGAAGCGTCCCCACTTTAGTCTGTACCGTCCGCAATCAGGGTTTGGATGCCAGGCATCGTTCGCATATGTCTTCTGCATGTGTTCATCCATTAAACAGATTCAATTCGGATGAACTCGTCCTCGTCCGCATATGTCGTCCTAAAGTCTCCAGACTTAAATATATTTGATGCGGACGCGTCCTGTCTTCGTCCGCATTATCCGGGACTTCATCTAAAAGTCCCTAGAATTAGGACAGAGGCGATTCAGACGAGGCTACTCCTCGTCCATACTTGTGCGGAGTCATTCGCAACATTGCAGCACAGTGTGTTCAGGACGAGGAATCTCGTCCTGAGTCTCGTCCCAACCCTTGTGTGTGTGTGCAACACTTTTGTGGACGATACATCTCGTCTGCAAGTGTCGTCCTTAGGCATCCGGAAACTTCCTAGATAGTTTTCCTCACACTTTTCTCACTCAACTCCTATCTTGTAACATTTCCCCCATAGGCACATGATACGTATAATCATGCAATGTATCATCCTAACTTCTCCGCCATCTAATTTACATCGCATAAACAGGGAAAACATAATTAAAATACCCCTAAACTTAACACTCTAGAACGCCCTTGGTAATACCCCGATAATTGTCCAACTAAAAAAGTCAGGGTGTTACAAAATGTGAGTGAGACAGATATCCGTTGCAGAAGCATACACATCCACATTGAAAGCGTATGCATTTGCGGCAGAGAGCACATGCATCCGTGGCAAGAAGCACCTGCATTTGCGACAACTATACTGGACAATTCAGGATCCATTTTTTGCGGACTTTTCAAACTGAAAATATATTTTCAAACTGTGAATAAATTTTTGAACTACTTAAAAAGGAAGGTTATTGATTTATATCAAAGAAGGTTGGGACAAAACCCTAATCATTCATGCGTTAGCGGCCACAAAGTCTGTATTTTTCTCTCAAATTCTCATAAGGAAGACAAACACATGCAATCATCCCTCACTTTGAGGCCTTAACATAGTTTTAATCAGTTAGAATAGTTATCCCTTACTTCATATCAATTTCTAATCTGTATTTTTCTCTCAAATTCTCAGAAGGAAAACAAAACTTGTTGTTAAGGGAGTAGACTAGAAGTTGATATGAAGTAAGGGATAACCATTCTAATTGATTAAAACTATGTTAAGGCCTTAAAGTGAGGGATGATTGCATGTGTTTGGCCTTGGACTACATCACAAAGTGCTAGGATACTCTATTGTTATGGTGATTGTCTTGCTTCTGATGGCCGCTTTGGATAGAGGATGTGTTATGTGATGTTCATTTTATATTTGACGATGTGATTATGTAAGTGATGTTTGCATGTGTTTGACATTTGGCCTAAATCACAAAGTGCTAGGATTTTTACTTGTGTTTCTATTTTTTTTTTACATTGACCGAGGATGTGTTACTGTGATATTAGATATTGATCGATGATGTGGTACTATTTTGATTGTTGCCTCCATTTCATTGATTAAATATATGTGATGACAGAATATCGTAATGACTTTGGAGACGTATGGTTATTTTGTTTTGCATGTGATAGTAAACTGGACTGATATTAGTGTATTACGATTCATATGACATGGTCATGTGCATTACATGCTTCATGAAAATGAATTTATTTTAAGAACCAAGAAAGATAAAAAAATGAAATGAAATATACGTAATAGGCTTTGGCGATTCAACACCAATGATTTGAGGCTTTGGCTGATTTATTCCCCAATGATTTGAGGCTTTGGCGAGCGTGTCCCTTAATGATTGGAGGCTTAGATGTCGTATCCCAATGTTAATGAAAGGAAAAAAATGAAAGACAAGAATGAAAAAAAAAAGAACAAAAGAAAGAAAAGAAAAGAAAAGAAAAGAGAGAAGACTGAAAGTAATGTTATTACGAATCGCAACTCATGCTCATGATTTTATATGCATCTTGATAACTCTTGAAAAGGAGTTATTTTACAAATATAATTTATATGAATATTGTTTGAAATCGATGATGTAAGTAATAAAAATTATATTTTTGCAATAGAATATCACAACACACTACAACATTATGTTTTTACATAAAAGGATCTGTTTTATGATATTTTTATGGAAATTTGATGGAAATTATTATTTAATGCAAATTTAGTAAATTGCAGGAAATAATGTAATGACCCAATTTTTCATAACCTTTTAAAAATACGCTAAAATTTAAAACTTTTATTTAACCACTAAAACCCTTTTATTTAAAACTCTTTTAAAGAAATATCAAAGTGTGTCTAACCAGACCGCTACTAAACCTTTTCGTTAAACTCGTGGTATAAAATTCTTTAATTGCGGAAGCGTTATAAAATCTTTAATTTAAAACATGGCAGAAGCGTAAATTAATTTTCTTTGAAAACGTAGCAGATACATAAATATTTTATTTACAGACAATTAATTAAAATGTTCCTTTACGTTTTACAAACCCATTATTCTTTTTACCTTCGTTAGCATGACCAGCCACAAGTCTCGCCCGCGCAAATTCTTCATTAGCTGCTCCTAAATCTATTCGCCATTTTTCCTACATTGCAAGACGCAAGCTATGAGCCTAATGCTCAGTAAGAGATAATACCTATCATAATACTACATGGAGTTTCAGTTTTTGTCTTTTTCTTATCTCCTTATCTTTTATGTTTTAATCATCGTTTCGTCATTTTCTTCTTATCTTTTTATCTATTGTGTTTTAGATCATCATTTTCATCTTTTTCTCCTTATCTTTTGTCTTTTGTATTTTAATTGTTATCTTTCATTGGTCGTTCTTTACATCATTAACCTCCGATATAGCAGCGATGGCATAATCTGAAAGCCTGTTAACCATTGGCTGTTTGTTCGGGCATAATCCTAGGACCTTGCAACAGATACGAGCAACAATAGCATAATCCGAAAGCTTGCTAGTGACGATGGCATAATCTGAAAGCTCCCTAGCGGCCGTGCCACGAAGGCTTAGCCACAAAGGCTTAAACAGCCTCGTGTCATATCGTTTCCTTTCTCTTTTCTTTACTTTAATTGCATTATTATTTCTCATTTCTCTTTACACTTTATGGCTTATTATTCGTTCGTTATCTATTTCTTCATTCGTGACTTGTTTCTTCATTCGTGATTTGTTTCTTCATTCCTTATTACTTTTTATGACTTATTATTCGTTCGTTATTTGTATCTGTTTCGTATGATATTCATGAATGCATACAATTTCTGAAAGCATAAATAAACATCGAAACGTGCTGTAAAAGTAGTAAACAACGAAACATGTGGTTAAAACTATAAACAACGAAACGTGCTATGAAGGCAGTAGCAACGAAACGTGCTATAGGGCAGTAAACAATGAAGCATGCAATTAAAACTGTAAGCATGCTTGGAAAGCGGTAAGCAACAAAACGTGCGATTAATAACTATAAGCATGTTGTAAAAGCAGTAAACAATGAAAACGTACGGTTAAAACTGTAAACAACAAAACATGCTAGGAAAACAGTAAGCAATGAAATGTGCGATTACTAATTATAAGCATGTTGTAAAAGCAGTAAACAACAAAACGTGCGGTTAAAACTGTAAACAACGAAACATGCTAGGAAAGCAATAAACAACGAAACGTACGATTACTAATTATAAGTATGTTGTAAAAGCAGTAAACAACGAAATGTGCGGTTAACATTGTAAACAACGAAACATGCTAGGAAAGCAATAAGCAACGAAATGTGTGATTACTATTTATAAGCATGTTGTAAAAGCAGTAAATAACGAAACGTGCGATTAAAACTGTAAACAACAAAGCATGCTACAAAAGTAGTAAGCAGCGAAACATGCATCTCCTAATCTTGCGTTAGTAGGGTCTGAAGACCAAAACACATGCATATCACTTACCTCATTCCTCATGGCGTTCAACGCTTAAAGCTAACTTTTCTCCTTCTTAGTACCTTTACAATTTAGAAACATCTAGTCATTACTAAAATCATTAATCTACTTATTAGTTCATTTTCCAATTATTTGCATACCTTAGACCAATTAACAGCTCAACATAAACCACAAGAATATAAAACCAAGGTTGCAGCTTAACAAGTTCATATCCACGAAATTAACACTTTTATACTTATCAACTTCAACATCCGATTTCCAACAATAGTTTAACAATCCCTTATTAACATTCTTGAAACTACAAGAGATAGCAAATCCAACTTAACATAATTTTCCCCTTTTTATCTCAACATTTTCCAATTACATTTTCCAACTACTTAACATGAACAGAGCACAACTATTCAAATTAACTCAAGGCCAGTAATTCACACATCAACAAAGTCCACAAACCATATGTCAACCATCACAGAACATAACCCAAAACAACAGATTAACCCAAAGTAACAGAACCTTGATTTCTCATAACATTCATCCAACCAGCATATTAACCAACCAATCCCAACATGTTAAAGTTCCATTAGAAATACTTAGATTTGCAGAACCACTACCAGCAACAGATTACATTTGAGAACTCAACACTAAAAACCAGAATCCAAACCCCAACAGAAGTTCTATAACCACTGAACATCTCAAGTTAACTACAACATTCCAAATACTACTCAGCATTAACGTGGGATTTAGCATCCAAAAACAGAACCAATGATTAAACAGTAGAGGAGAAAAGCTCACCACAAAACACACTTCAGTTCTCGGCCTCACCTCCCACTTCAGTTCTTGGACTCCAGAAGAATTAACCGAGAGCAATACCCAGCTCCAGGATGCCCTCAGCTTCACAATGAATCGGTTGAACACATCTCTAATCCCTCAACTCTCCTCTGCCATTTTATCCTCCCTCCAGAAGACAAACACTACCACTTCTTAGAGGCAGAGCGTAGCTCCTCTGCACACCCGACCAGCACTGCCCACCATACAGAATGTGTTCCCCACGTCGAGTTGTTGGTTTCGTCATCACCAATCCGAACCCAAAAGCAAGTTGAACCAAATCACCAATTCCCAATCCCCTGCCATCGCAAGCTCGCCGGGTTCCATCCCTGTAATCCATCCCAGCCAACGACCAAACAATAAAAAGCCACAGAGGAGGAAGAAATTTACTAAACGTACCTCAACGACACCTCTCTCGAAGCCTGAACCGTCGCCGGCAGCAACTCCGATCCTGAGCCATGCCCTAGCGTTACTCGCCTCTTCGCTTAGCCAGCAGCCGCCGCACACCAGAGCCCACCGCTGGACAGCGTCTCCCATTGCGAAGCACTCTAGCTGAACTCCGATCGCTTGCTCTCCTCCTTGCGCTCGAGCTCTGTCCCTCTTCGGCTTTCACTCTCTTTCTCGTCCTTCGTTTCTGCACAAAAAGGCCGAAGGCCAAAATTAAAACCAATTCCTCCTTTTGATTTTCTGAACCAGACCGCCATCAATCAACATAAACTAAATCAGTTCTGTTGCTGAACCGGTTTTGCATCTCCATAATCCAATTAATTCCATTCCTTAATTAATCTTCACTTAATTCCAATTAATCCCCATTTAATCATTCTCTACTATTATAATCCCAACTAATCCAATAAATATCATTAACCGAACCACATAATTATTCTCGGATCGAGCCAAACCAAAGCGGTTTAGTTCATAATCTCGATTTTAATTTCCTTTAAACCGTTCCTCCACTTAATATCCAATTATATACTCTTTCCAATTTAACCTTTAATTATTATCCAATAAATTTCCATAATTTATAATATTACGAATACATCCTTGGTAATACCCCGATAATTATCCAATTAATCCAAATATCATCAATTATTTTCCCATTATCCTTATTAAATTTCAATATAAAAAGTTCGAGGTATTACAAATAAAGTGAAGATGGATTTCAAAAAATGAATTTAAATCATTCATCAAATAGAAAATTCAAAGGAAGAGAGAGAGAGAATTTTGGAAGCAAATAAGGAAGTTGAGATTATCGAATTAATGGAGATAAAATGTTGATTCAAATATAGATATGCAGCTAGATAAGAGAGAAGATATTTGAAAGCATAAAAAGGAAATGAGCCTTTCAAAAGAGAGAGGACTCCGAGAGGGGAGAGGACCCAGCATAGAAAGTAGGAGTTTTCTGACAACAAAAGGTAGAGAAAAACAAGGAAGAAATTGCAGAGGTTGCTAAGCGAGAAACTTGTTCGTCACTATAGCATTCTGGACACACTATTGTTGTGGCATTGTGCAGCATCTGTTTCACAGAGAAGATTTTACTTATTTTTCTTTTTTGTTTTTATGTTTATTACAGACTTAATATGATGATTTTTACTCTAATTATGAGCTAAACTTTTCTAGTGGCTAGGAAGATAAAGTATCAATTTATGTGAACTTTATTATCTTGCTAAGTTTGACGCATGATTTGAGTTGAATAATTCAATATGTTTTGTGATTATTTTATGTAGTGTCGATAGGCATAAATAATTACTCGTGTCTCTATTATACTTATAAGTAAATAGGAATTAAAATACCAATATGAATTGTGTGATGATAACAATTACATATCGTTTTGTTTTGAATTGCATGATAAAATAGAATGATGTTTGTTTGAATTTTCTGGGATAATTATCTTTAACAAATCTGGAAGAATTTATTTAGAAAAAATTATCAAGCAACTCGATGGAGTCTTGAAGTGTAAAAGATTATAAGTCATTCAATTGATCGTTGCAGCATTCTAAAGCAATTGTAGTAAAATTCACACAATGAGGGAAATTAATTCCAAACCACTTATAATCTGAACCACTTAATATTTTATTTTTATTTTATTTTAATTATTCAATACCCAATTTGTTATTTTAAACCATTTTCTATCTTTAATTTATTGTTTTGCATAGATTAAATTGTGATAAATTTGTCCTCGTGGGATCAATACTCTATTTACACTTTATTACTTGATTTGTGACACGTGCACTTGCGTAGTGTTAGTTTTGCACAAACAAGTTTTTTGGCACCATTGTCGAGGATAATTATTTGCAATTTTAATCTTTGTGAAACAAAGTTTTTTTTTTATTTTTATTTTTGACACTTTCTTTTATTTGTTTCTAAGGTGCTCTTTGATTGATGCCTGACGAACACGATCAAGTTTTAGTACCTTACGACTCAAATCGAAAGGACATTCCGTGCTATAAGGAGACAACAACAACAACATTTTAGTGAAGGGGAAAATATGGCTGAGCAAGAGGAAAGGAGAAACAATTTTAATAGAAATATTGATGACAGAGACTATTCGATTCGGGACTACGCTATACCTACACTTCACAAGCTAAATCCGGGTATTGTTAGACCAAACATTCAAGTACTACATTTTGAATTAAAACCCGTAATGTTCCAAATGCTACAAATAGTTGGACACTTTAGTGGCGTGGCAATGGATCCACCTCCATCTAAAGGTGTTTATGGAAGTTAGCAACTCATTCAAACATCTTGGAGTAACAGAAGATGCTATGAGGCCAAAGCTATATTCATATTCTTTGAGAGATCGTGCAAGAGCATGGTTGATGAAAATACTTTCCACCAATCAGAAATGCTAGAATGAGGAATGATATCAAGAGCTTTTGGCAACAAGAGAGCGAATATGTCTATGAGGCGTGGGAGAGATTTAAAAAATTGATGAGTCAATGCCCAAATCATGGAATTTCTTAATAGGTTTAGTTGGAAACTTTTTACAACGGACTAAATGGTTAGCTAGATTAATCCTTGATGCATCTGCCAATGGAGCTATTTTATCTAAAACATACACTGAAGCTTATGAACTTTTGGAAAATATGGCCAACAAAAACGATCAGTGGCAATTCGAGAGGGTGAACTCAAATCGGAAGGTTGTTAGTGTGTTTGAATCAAACACATTAAATACCTTATCATCCTAAATGTCATCACTGACCTATGCAATAAAATCAATAAGTATAGGAACTTGCACAAAGGAACAAATATTTCATGCACATTTTATGGAGAAGAATACAGTTTCGAGTATTACCCCTCAAATCCAAAATCTGTCAATTATGTGGGTTACAACAGAAATGATAATCCCTACTCAAACTCTTACAACCCAAGGTTGGAGGCAACATCCTATCTTTCAATGGAGTTCTCAGACGTAAAATTTCAATACCAACACTTCTCAAAATAGAGCTCCAAACTCAAACCCTCCCAAATTTACTCAACAAAATCAAAACTTTTCACAGCAAAATCAGTTATTTCAACAATCAACACCTATAGAGCAATTATTGATGGAATATATAGCAAAGAATCATGTAGTTGTTCAAAACCTAAACACAGTAAACCAGAATAAGCTTCCTCACTTCGAAACTTGGAAATTCAAGTTGGATAGATTTGCCAAGCATTGAATACTCGACTTCTAAGAGCTTTGCCAAGTGATATCGAAGTTCCAAAAAGAGAAGGAAAGGAACACTGTAAATCAATCATTATGAGGAATGGAATAGAGGTTGAAACAATGGAAAAGCAAAAGGGTTTGGAGAAGAAAAATGCAGAAGTTCATAAAGAGGCAGCCGTGGATGAAAATTCATGGGTTTAGAAAAACAATGCTAAAACTCCTGATGATATAGCATTTCCACAACAAAGAGAAGCAGAACAACAAATCGAACAACCTCCTCCACCATTTCCACAAAGACTCTAACAACAACACCAAGATAAGCAACTCCAAAAATTCCTAGATTTTTTGAAGCAACTACATATTAATATTCCATTGGTTGAAGCGTTGGAGCAAATGTCAAACTACATAAAGTTTATGAAGGATATTTTGTCGAAGAAGAGAAGATATGGTGAGTTTGAAATGGTGGCTATTACAAAAGAAAGTAGCTATATATTACAGAATAAATTAACTCCTAAGTTGAAGGATCCTAGCAGCTTCACCATCCCATGCACAATTAGAAGCAAATATTTCGGTAAGACATTATGTGATTTTTTGCAAGCATGAACTTAATACCCATGTCTATATTCAAGAAGCTGGGAATTGCTGAAGCTCATTCCACCACTGTCACTCTTCAATTGGCGAATCATTCATTAGCACATCCAGAAAGAAAAATTGAGGATGTATTGATCAAGATGGATAAGTTCATTTTTCTAGCCAACTTTATTATTCTTGACTATGAAACGGATCACAAAATCTTGATTTTTCTTGGAAGACCATTTTTAGTAACGGGAAGGATATTAATTGACATTTAAAAAGGAGAGCGTACTATGAAGGTGAATGATCAACATGTCACTTTTAACGTTCTAAAAACCATAAATTTTTCGATGACATTGAAGAATGTGCAGCTGTAGATGTTATAGATTTTGTGATAGCCAAAGAACGGGACAATACATTATGAACAATATCTGCTCTAACAAATGATGAAAATAAAGATGAAGGAGGAGATGACCATTCTTTACGAAAAACAACATTGGAGAAGGATAAAACTTTCACCTTTTTTGCTAGATCCAGGCTGAAAATTAAAAGAGTAGTTAGGTCATTGACTTTAAAACAAGCACTTTTGGGATGCAACCAAATATTCTATATCTTTTGTTTAGTTTACTTGCAATCAATTTGAAGTTTTTAACATTTTTTTTAATAAAAGCATATGCTATAATGTGCTCCAGCATTGAACATCCTCAATTATTCTAGTGATAATGCTCTTGGCCAAGTCACTTTTTCTCAGTTTTTCCCACTGATGTGTTGCAACAAAAATTTGAACTTGAAGAAGATGAAGAAGATGCTGAATTGGAGGAATAAAAGGCCACAAAATCAAGGAAGTTTTAACCTCCTAATCTTTTTTGCAAATTGATATTGTGCTTAATTGTTTTGTAGCAGTGGGGACACTACTAACTTCAAGTTTGGTGGGGAAGTTTTTAAGATTAGCCTTTAGCTCTAATTTCATCTACTATTAGTATTTTCCTTGGGTATATTAACAAAAGAAATCTCTCTATTCTTGAATCTTCACTTATATATACATAAACCTTAACTGCCAAAACATTAAATTTCCTACATAAAATTCTATGATGATTAAAATTGGTTAAAATTTTTAATCTTTGAAATTTCAACAGTTGTATTCAATAGATATAATTTAGGAATATTCTCTTTGTGATAATTCCCCTTTACACAAATGTTAGATATTAAGATTTTCCTTAAAAGCCTAAGTAATATTAGGTTTGCTACAATTTAAGGTTTTATATTTAGAAATATGGACACTCAATATAAACAAGACAGAATTAGACATCAAGGATTCATATGGAATAAAATAAGTTTGGGAGAATTATTATTGAAAAAATAAAAATAAAAACAAGAATAATAAATAAAGTTTGTGATTCCATAACCCACTTTCAATCTCGAGTGAGCTTTTTGGATACTCAATTAGTGAAATTTAATTAAATGGACTTTGGGAGGAATGTCATTGCAACATTGTTGACTATACTTGTCCATATACTTTACTATGCATTATATGAGTATTTTTCTTTTAATAGTGACACTACTGAATAACCAGAGGCCTTCATCACCAATGTTGTCAATTGCATCAAAAGGTAGTGTGACTTAAAAGAGAAGTCAACAAAGAATCTCTTAAAAAATCCTCCAAATACTTATAATAATTTGTGAAATCCTCAGTTTCTAAATGTTTTGAGTTAATAGAGAGAGTTCAAAAAACTAGTATATAAAATATTAAATTTAGCATGATTTAATTGAACTTTGGTAGTTTGAGAAATTTTTAATGTAGGGCATGCATACACACACACTTTAGGGTAAAAATTCCTTGGAAAATAATGCTAATGAATATTGATTTGAATTTTTAAGTTCAAATTATCATCAATTAAGATTTGAAAGCAATTTTAAGAATTTTGGATTTTTAATGTTGGAAGCACGAATTTTCTTGTTTCTCATTTCTGTAAGTGTTTTTTATTTGGCATCACTCGAGGACTTATAATGATTCAAGTTTGGGAGTGTGATAACTCTTAAAAAATAGTTATTTTACAAGTATAATTTATATGAATATTGTTTGAAATCGATGATGTAATTAATAAAAATCATATTTTTGCCATAAAATGCTACAACATACTGCAGCATTACGTTTTTTTTATCTAAAATGATCTATTTTATGATATTTTTATGGAAAATTTCATGGAAATTAATATTTAATGTAGATTCAGTAAATTGTAGGAAATGGATTTCAAAAAAGGAATTTAAATCATTCGTCAAATAGAAAATTCAAAGGAAGAGAGAGAAAAGGAATTTTTGAATCAAATAAGGAAGTTGCGATTGCCGAATTTGTGGAGATAAGATGCTGATTCAAATCTAGATATGCAGCTAGATGAGAGAGAAGACATTTGATTAGTCATGCTCGATATGAAAGAAACTAATCGAAAATATTTTGGGAGATAATAATGGAGGAAAGAGAAGAGAAACTTCAGCATAAAAAGGAAAGGAGCCTTTCAAAAGAAAGAGGACCCCGAGAGGGGAGAGGATCCAGAGTAGAAAGGAGGAGTTTTCTAAAAACATGGAAGAAATCGCAGAGGTTGCTGAGCAAGAAATCTTTTCGTCACTGTAGCATTCTGGACAAAATATTGTTGTGGCATCGTGCAACATCTGTTTCACAAAACAAGATTTTATCTATTTTTCTATTCTATTTTTATGTTTAATTACAAACTTAATATGATGTTTTTTACTCTAATTATGGGCTAAACTTTTCTAGTGGCTAGGAAGATCAAGTATTAATTTATAAGAACTTTATTATTTGGCTAAGTTTGATCCATGGTTTGAGATGAATAATTCAATATGTTTTCATGATTATTTTATTTAGTGTCCATAGGCATAAATAATTAATTGTGTTCTTGTTATACTTACCTTTAAATAGGAATTAAAAGACCAATATTCAACGTCGTGCGTCGTTTTGCGTTCTTATGCCCTAGTATATAAGACTCAACTGTGCGCTCCAACGAGTTCACCACAAACCACAAAATCCGTGGCAAACATTCGAACTCTCATACCTTCATTCCTCACTATTTAATCGATTCCAGGGCAAAGAAATGGACGATCAAGCAAAAGGGTGGTCCGTCGTAGCCTTAACCGCAATCACAGGCAGAAATGACAGACTCTGCCATGAACGTCGTCGATTGCAATTAAGTTCGTTGGTTAGTTGCACCACAATGTACCTGCCATAGTGCAAGGTGAAGCACCCGCGGTTGAAGGTACAGCAACCACTGTTGAAGTTGGAGCAGTCGCAGTTAACATTGGAGGACCCACGGTTGCCCCTGTTATAGAAGCCGAGGTTGAGCATAATCTCAACCTCAACCTTAGCCTCGACAACGACCAGCAGTAGGTTCATTGGTCCATTTCCAAATCCTTACAGCAAGGTTCCACTCACACTCTTTAGGACAGCTGACACCAACAAGTAGTATGAAGTCAATGCTAAACACCATTCAATTATTGTTTCTAAAAGAGTAGACTTCATGTCACTGGCTGAATATGAAATTGAAGAATTCAATGAGAGGGCTGGCTTAGCCAGGTTGTGCATATTGGGTGGAAGTTATCGTGAACGGATTGTCTAATTATTTTATGCAAATTTAGAACTGTCCACCCAACCATTAGAGGTCTAGACTTACATGTTTGGATGGAAGTTGAGGCTAACTCCCAAGGATATTAACGTGCTACTTGGATGTTCAATGAAGTAATCAAGCTAGCACTATTACCACGTGTCTCGGGAGCCACCTTTCATCAAACAAGGCAAAAGTTTGGCAGTGCTTAGATTGTTGCACCATGATCCTGAGATTGGAGCGTACAAGAAGCCAAAGTCCAATGACTTGAATGCCATAGCCCAAGTGATCCACACGATCATGACGCACACCATCTCGCCTTGAGATGGACATCAAAATCATGTTATCTTCATGAATCTCTATTTGCTGGAGAAGGTGTTCAACAAGAAAAAAGTGGACATCGGCTATGTCATTTTGAGTCACATGTACGAGTTGCTGAACTACCCGGGCAAGATTCTACCATTCAATTGGATCATCTAAAGGATTTTTGAGTATTACAGGGTACCGATCTATGATGAGGAGCCGAGAATCGAAGAGAAGTCCACAACAAATTGAAAGTGGACCGAATGAGGCTCAACAAAGTTAAAGGGGTATGGGTATGCAAGATTCCATCCAAGCCCGCCCCGAAGAAGCAAGCTACAGTGTCCCAACAACCAG